>QRDG01002285.1:0-404543 GCA_012064385.1 Puccinellia tenuiflora
CGCCGATCCCGAGGCTCCCTCAGGTTATCGACCGGCCAAAGACCGTCGATCGCACGCCACCGGAGTAGCACGTACACACAGGACGCAGCGCCTCCGCGGCGTCGTGAGGCGGAAGCTGCCGGATCGCCGCAGCTTTCCGCTTTGATCGATCAAAAGAGCACACACACACACACGGGCGAAAGCCGAAAGCGCTTGATCTTGGAGCTCGCGCGCGCCAAAGCTGGCCGGCGATCGGGATCGGATCGGAATCGGATTCGATCCTGCTCCCCTCCATCATGGCGTGCACCGGTACTAGCTCCCCGTCGCCGGCGTGGTCAGGTCTGCGGCCTCCGGGCCGGCTTTATTGTTGGAAGCTGCGCGACCGCGACACAGGAACCCAGAAAAGGGAAAGCGGCGGGCGCTAGCTACGGATGACTGACGGGTGGGGTCGGTGTCATGCATGGGCTGTATACCCTTGTCTCTCGTGTGCTGTGCCGATGTACTGTACGATACGACGACGACGCCTAGCTCCCTCCCTCAAAAGGCTCGTGGGTATGTATATTTGGTGGTGGATCGAGTAGCTTTTCTTCTTGGTTGGATGGCTGAGAATGTTTTGCCTTTGCTCTTCTTTTTTTTTCTGCTTTGATGAATGGCATGGTGGCTTTGTCTTTTGTCTTGGGAGGATGATGGTCTCGGTGTGGCGATCTGCCACGCGTGATCGCCTTCCCACGTGCCCACGTACTGTTGCCTTGTCATACGTATTTTTCGTTGAGCTTTATGGCGTCAGGAACATAGTACGTACTCCGTATGTGCGAAATAGCGACCGAGTTTACTCTTTGCCAGTGCTACGTACGTACATGAATCATGAATGCTGCACGTACTGCTTCTACTGTCTGCTGCTGCAGTGATTATTACGAGCGATTTCCCCAAATCGAGCCACTGGCTGCGTTCAAACCTGCGAGGTGCGCGCCATTTTGGCAAATCAAGAATCACGGGCAATGCATGCAGGCACGACACACGCGTTCAATGGAGTAGCTGCGTGCCCACTAGCCCAAGTGTCTGACAATTTGGCGTTGGGGGCGCCCTCGTCAGATTAGCCAGCACGACTGTCTGTGTGTGTACGTACGTACGAAGAACATGCACGTACAGTGCCTGCTGGTGCTATACGTTTTGACAAATCCCGGCCGCCTCGAGTGTCATTCATCGATCGGAAGCAGCCAAGCATAGCGGGCAGCTTCGAGTATCAACAGCTCGGCATGCAACGGGTGGGGCGTGAGGTTCCGCGAGGGAGGCGGCTTTTCTTCGCTAGCTCACGGGGTTTTGGGTGTAAAATCTGTCCGCCGGATGCCCCGTTTGGCTTGTTGGTTAAATTATCCGTCCCTATATTACTACTAAGGCCCTGTTTGGATCGCAGGGAGAGAATACGGCCCGGAAAATTTTACGGAGCTGCTTCCTATTTTTTGCCGGAGCTCCTTAGGTCCGTAAATCTAAACGATCGTTTAAGCTAATATACGACATACCAAGCGGGGCCCCGCTTGGCAAGCCGTTTAGTTTTACCCTCGTAATTCCTTACCCCTGTATTTTCTGGCTCGTAGCTAAAGTTGAGGGGGAAAATTTACGGAGCTGTGGGAGGTCCGTAATTCTACACCCGGGCTTTGACTAATAAACGCCCATCCAAGCGGGGCGGCCCCGTTTGGAACGTAGTTTAGATTTCCGCTCTGTAATTTTCAACCGTGTAAAATATACGGGCGTCCTTAGGTCCGTAAATTTTTCCGACGCTTCCCGTCCGTAATACGGCAATCCAAGCAGGGCCTTAAACGGGCGTAACTCCTCGTGCACAAGAAATTAAACGAGCGGATTATTTACGGACGTCCGGTGCTCCGCAGAAAATTCCGGAATTTACGGGCGGAAACCATACGGGAGGGAGAATTTAAACAGCATCCAAGTGCTAATACTGGCGCGGACTAATACCCGGGTTTTCAGCTGGAGTACGACGTTTCAAGCAGGGCCTTATGGAGAACCAAGTTAGGGTGCATCACATCACGCTACACCGTCAGGAGCTGCTGCGCGCGTGAAGCCTGATCATCGCACGGTCGGTTCTGGCATGCTGCGGTGTTTGAAAACTACGTACAGGCTTCTTTACGCAGGACTACAAGAACATGGTACTGGAAACGAATGAAAAAGACACAAGATTGTACTATCAATGTCCGTTCGAATGCAATACATGTGGGCCGGCTATCTCCTCTCCCTCTTCTCCGTCCGACGTGTTGTTGTTGCGCGATGCATTGAAGGGAAGTGGATTTGAAACCTCAAAATCGCTTTAATTATTGTGGAGGCGTGAGGCGGCGTAAATGGGCTCACATCTCCGGACACAGAAGTCTGCCTGCCTGGCTCTCCGGCTCATGAGCTCTCCATGCCCCTGCCTCAGTGGTGCTGTGGTCGATCAGAAGCTCTGTTCCTGGTCGTGCAGGCTGCAGTGGCGTCCTCCCTCCTGCCTGATTATTTATAGTTCTCACAGGTCGGTCTGCCACGCTATTGCTGTGCACACAGGTTGCCCTGCCATCTTGATCATTTACTGAAGTAAGGCCCAAAAATAAGCCGAGAAAATGGGGTACATTTGCTCCAGTACACAGCTAAAGAAACAGGTTGGAAGCACTTCACCATGCTTGCTTCAGCTCGAACCGAGTAACCGAAAAGGTGGAGCAGCACTATCAAATACTACTAGAGGTTGAGTAAAAAAAACTCGACTTTCATTCCTGCCAAGGAAGGAGCGGTCTCCATTATTTCCCAACAAGGGCACTTGTACAAGTTACAATGTCCTCTTATTTATCTCATGCCCTCTTCACACAGAGTGTGTCTGGGGTGCGAACCACATCATACAAAGATGAGCGCATGCACCTCACAAATCCAAGTATGGGCTCGTCTTCACGATCAGCGCCTCACGGAGCAACGCGGACACTCTACTTAGAACCTGATCCCTGGACATCTACCAACTGATAGAGATCTCCACGTCGCTGATGCCGCAGAGGTAGAAATTGCCTGAAGAAAATTTCCGTCAAGCTCTTAGAGCAAGCTGTAAATAAACAGCACTGTGGAAAAGAGAAAGATTGATTTCATGCCGTTTACCTTCTCTGCTCAATCAGTGAATAATCAACCTCAGCTATTATGGTTGCTTCATCATGCTCAGCTGTCGCAATCACCTCACCAAACTGGAAATAATATGCCAACAGTTACGCGTGAGATCACCAGACGTTGCTGAGTGTATGAAATAAGCATGGCTCGAGGCAAAATCACTATAGCTGTACTCCGTGTGATAATGCTGAGTTTAACTTTGAGGTCTGGACTTTGAAGCACAAAGTATTTGCATGCTCCTGGTAAACTACAGAGGTACTGGCATCTTAAATCTGTAATCAACTCACCGGTCCAACAAGAGTGGAATGTCCCCAGGCAACATAACTTGAACTGGTATCTCGAGCTGGAGCACAGGTTGCAACAAAAAGCTGGTAGAATAATGATCGTTACTAATTGAAAGCGAAAAAATGGAAGCGACACTGGTGACTTCCTGTACAAAAAAATATAAGGCAGCACAGCAGTGTTCCGCATACCTGGTTGTCAGCAGCCCTGTCAGCATAAAGATACATTCAGAACGGAAGCAAAAGAAAGGGATATTGTAACACAAAATAAGTAGGAAATTTACTTCAGATAGTACTTGTAGAGAAACATTGACAGAAAAGCTGAGCATTTGACTACACATGAGCTTCATTTTGAAGTATATTATCATCAACAAAAAATCAATAATCTAAGCTCATTATGTATCCCTTGCAATTCATCTCTAGGTGCAAATGATTCAGATGGAAGATACATACCTTGCCCGTTGAAGCAACTCCCAGTGCAATGGCCCAGTAGTCATGTTAAAAGCCCCAGGATAGCATAGCAAATGAGCACCTGTAGTCAACAATGAGCCTCATTATAATTTTAACATGATCATAAAACAACAGTGAACTTGCATGCTTTCTAGGAGTGACAAGCTGTTATGGACTCAGTCCCAGCAGCAACCAACACGAGTACTGCAGGGTCTGCAGTGCGTGAAAAGGGTACACTGTTACTAGTAGCAAGTCACAACTGGTTTTAGTCGAAAGATCATCTTATTGAGCTGCATTCATATGTCATAAACTCATAATTTTTAGACCAAAGTAGACAAATCTCATTAATTGCTAGTCAATCATGCTAGTTGCATATTTTCTGATTTCGTTTTTTGAGCCAGGTTTCTTAGTAGTTAGACCATCATTCTATATAAGCACGGGACTTTATCTGCTATCGGTTAAGCCCAAAAAAAAGCTACTCTACCTCCGTTTTCAACTAGGGTTCAGAGCCTTGGCAAACGGAATGGAGAAAGATCCTACTGCCAGCAGACCCTTACCCAACCAGGCCCATAACACAAGCAAACCAACCGAATCAAATTATATTTTACTATTGAGTTTCTGAGACCAAAGAATGTGATCCATCATACACATACATAATAAGTTAGCAGCTGCCAAGAACCAAATGGAGTGGCAAATGCCATAGCACTGAAACAATCGAATAGAAGTATTTTGAGATGGAACACTAAAAACACTACTACCTCCGTTCCATAACCAACAAGAATTATGGAATGGAGGGAGTACTTATCAATGAATTTAGCAGCTCTCCTGCTAACATTCCAAAAAAAAAACACTTAAAACACTACTAACTGATAAACCATGTATGCACTGAAAAGATGCGATGTGAGAAATTTATACCTCTTGCAGCATATAACATTGCCAATTCCTGGAAACGGATGTCATAACAAATGCCTATACCAATTCGGCCTACATCTGGAAACAATCAAATACAACATTAGATTTTATATGCTATAGTTTTTTTAATAGTTGTTTTGTATCAAGAAAAGAAAACAGAACGATGGTGACTTTATTCAACCATCTACAGGAAATTGCAAAAGAAATCTAGTAAGTAGAACTAAACGAACATTCAACGAAACAATCAGGACACAGAGCTTAAATAACATATCCAAAACTTAAAGCCAAGTAACACGGGCAGTCTATATGGAAATGTACGGCTTCACATCAAAACATTAAGCATGTTCTCTTTTGTAAAACTTAATTCACATGATCAAGAGAAACATTTAGGGATACATGGATGATCATGTGGTTTGAGAACTATCTTAATCCTAGTACGCATTATTACAGCAGAGTAATAAGACAAACCTGTGTCAACAATAGTAAGATCCTGCCCAGCAGTAAGAGTTTTTGATTCCTGGAATGTAATCTTTCCTGGAATATCAATGTCGAAAAGATGGACCTGCATTCATGAAAAGTTTCATTGCGGTGACAGATAGAACACTAAGAATAAACCCTTACAGATAATATTGTTCAGAGTGGAAGAAACAAAATGCCACAGAAAAGGCACAAGCTAACTAATAAAAATGCCATAAGAAAGGCAGATTAAGCAACCAGCTTGCGCAAATCAGTGACATGATCGACGAGAACATATTTTATATCTATGGGAAGAGCATCACAGTAGCACATGGAAACAGCATAATTGATCGAGTTGTCGTCAGTACTACTAAAATCTGCGACATCTGAAAAACTGTGTCGTTTGAAACACAGTTTGTCCGGTTGGCACAGTTTTCTATCACTATTAACATACTCAATCTATATGTCTTCACTCTTCCGAATTCAGCTACAATATAAAGATATTACTTAACAGAAATAACTTTCTGAATGTACCTTTCTGTGTTTACCCTTAAGTTTGCCATCTGAGCCAAAGACGCAGCATGTATTGTACAAGCTGTTACCAGAACGTTCTGATATGGATCCACCAACAAGAGTAATTTGCAAGCTGCGAGCAACTTCTGACATCATTGAATATGAAGGAGCTGCATCACCACCAGCTTCAATGTCCTCAGCATACTCTGGAAAGCTGTCATTTGAATATGGACCATTCCATATCTCCTACAAGAATAAAACCAGGAAACTGCAACAGGTGAAAGGTAATACAAAAACAAGTACATGTGCATTTCTTGCCACATGATCATATATGAGAAGGTGGACTAAATTTATCGAATCAAAATTACACATGAGCTAGTGGATCCACATTAAATCATGTAGCATAAAATGAGGAAAATTCATACTGTGGTTCAAAAGGGAAAACCTGTTCAAGAAGAAAATAAGAAACTTGAAGTAATGAACTATATTTCTGCAGCTAGTGACAGTTATCCTAATTCACTTGCACATGGCTGGGAAAAAGGTACAGGACAAGCTACACGGAAGTGGGTGGTGCAAAACATATTAATGTTGTACTATCTTTGACAGTTACACACAGAACATAATACTAGCACTATACCATAAATTTACAAATTGGCTCATGGCAAATGGATTCTAAGTGCCCGCTTCAATAGTCAATAACACAATGTTGGTAACTTTCGGACTACTAACACACAACATACTGAACCTGCATCCTAGTACAATCAAACTTTTACGGCACATCTCAACATCACAGTTAATATTTAACACATCAAAGGTAACATGTGCACGATACAATTCAGTGGTATGATCCTCTCCCCGCGGCGCATAACAATCCTACTAACGCTTGAATCTTGTACGATCACCAGTGAACCAAAGGAACGAGGCTACGGTAATAAGCTTCTACCCATAAATTTTAGTCACTAATAAATTCACCAGTCAATTAATCCTCAACGGCCCTCCCTTCCAGAGCCGAAAGAAAGTTGGTACTGAAAGAGCAGGTGATATCAGAGCTTCGTTCGTAGGCACTCACCGGGAGGAGCACGAGCTTGGCGCCGTCGGCCGCGGCCGACTCGATGGCGGCGCGGGCGCGCGCGATGTTGCGAGCCTTGTCGGCCGTCACCGAGAGCTGGCACAGCGCCACCTTGAACTGCATCCACAGAACAGCAAAACACCTCTCAGATCAAACCCCGACCCGACCCAAAAACCACAGGGAATTCGTTCGAACCGGGGGGGAGGGGCGTGACCTTGGAGAGCGGCGGGGCCGGGGGCTCGACGGCGGGGGGCGAGCGCGCGGCCTCCGGGTGGAAGGAGGAGGCGGCGGTAGCCATCGCGGCGAGGCGGAGACGGCCGCGGAAGGGGAGGCTGGTGGTGGAGGGAGTGGAGGTGCGGAGGCGGGAGGGTGAGAGGAGGGAGAAGGCTGCGGATGTGGCTGCGGCTCTCATCGGGGGACGGTGGCGTGGTGTAGTGTGGTGTAGCGGGAGGGCGGCGTGAGTCGTGACGCCGACCGGAAGGGAGTAGTTGGGCCTTCGGAGCGGATGGTCATCGGCTGCGGTGGGACCGAGTTTCAGTGTAACAGCTGACTGTGGTGACACTTGTCTACTCCCATAAGAGTCTCCAACGTGATGCAATTTTTTTTTTCGATAAAGATACGTGATGCAAAATAGGGCATTAAAAACAGCTTGATGCTAAATATACATCACCAAAAACGTGATTTTTACATCACCAAAAGTATCCAACTCCAACAGTTGATGTAAAAGAGGTCACGACTTTCCCATTAGGTAATGTAAAATAAATCCGAACATCACAATTTTTACTAGAACATTCGAATTTTTTATTTATAAACATTCGACACGAACATGGAACAAAAACATCAAAATAAACATTGAACTGATTTTAGAACAAGACATAAAACTAAAGACCATCCAAGTCACTGAAGAGGATGAAACCGAGCCCCAATCAACCGAGGATGAAGAGTCGATGGTGATCACCGTCGACGGTCCAGCCTCATCCTCCTTTTTGACCTTCACCATCGAGGGTCCAGCTCCGGACTCTGTCTTCTTCCTCTCGGGGTCGCGATTTCAGTAGAACTTCCGCTCGTACTGCACGTACTCGGGATTCTCCTGCGCAAAACCTCCCCGTCGTTCTCCGCCTGGATGGTCGGCTCCTCCTTCCGCTTCACCGAGCGAGTCCTCATCTTCTTCACCGCGGGCCGATGAACTCCGCATCCACCTGCGATTCAATCTCTAGGAAATTAAGCTCGGAGTGCGGAACCCCGAGCCTCCATTCGGCAATGTCGTAGGTGCGGGCGGCGATGTCCGCGCTCTCGAACATGCCGAGCCAGTAGCGGACGCCGTGCGCTGCAGCTCGGCGGCGTACCTACCGGACTCGCCCAGTCGGACCTCCTTATAGCCAGTCTTGCTCTTGCACTTATTCCTCGGTGACATTGGCAGGCCGGCGGCAAGGGACGGCTGCTGGTGGTCGTCGACGGGCAGGGGGTGGCGATTCAGGGCCGAATTGAAGCTCAGCGGCGACGACGATTCAGTAGCGACGGTGGGATTGGGGGTGGTGGTATTTGGACGGGATTTGAGGCGACATCGACGGCTGGACGGCGAGGGGACGTTGTGGATGCGGCAGGTGTACGCGCAGCGGTGACGGATTTGGCCGGAACAACGTCGGCGGCAGCTGCAGGCGAAGCGGCGGGAGGCATGGTTTCACTACGAGCGTGACGTGTGGCTTTTTGGGCATGGGGAAGTGATGTATATTTACATTACCGGAGGCAAAATATACATCGCGCCCTAAAACTTTTTTGCCAAATTTTACACCACTGACTCTGCTTGAGAGCTTTTTCGGTCCTGGTGATGTAAAAAGCGATTAATTCCTATTTTGTATCACCTATTGGAGATGCTATGATGGAACAACTTTTAAGAACGGCTAATGACGTAACTGAACACATGGATGCAAAAAAAAGTAAACAAATACATAGTAGGAAATTCCAACCAGAAACATAAGCTTGAAAATTCATGCCAAAGCCCCAATCGAACTCGTTGAGTACTTAGATGTGAAGTGGTGTGTGTTTTGGTTGCAGTTATTCATTATTATCTGCAACTTATATGATTGCGCGTAAACACTAGCTAGTATATGATTGTGCACGTTGATGGCTGCGTAAGCTTTTTTTAATATAAGCCGCTTTAGCAAATTAAATTAGTTAGTCAAACATCTTACAGTACGGAACAGAGGAAGCCATGAACCTTGGCTCTATTATTCTTTTTTTTTTTACCCACAGATCGTGAAATGTGCACAACACATATGAGACTAAAAAAGTATGTCGCTACCTTTTTGTGTTTTACATAATTTGTATGAAATATGTTATTATATAATGTTGTTCCCTGATACCTTCTAAGTTATAGTTCTGTTCTAGTGGCCTAAACATGCATGAATTATTGTTCCTGTCATCACGCAACTTCATAGGACATTATTATTGCTCGTATGTACCTTTAGGTGGGATTTTCCATGATAAATAGCAATATATTAATATCAAGATGATACCAAGTACATCATATAACAGGCCGAGTGTGTAGGATGTGCCATGTAAGAGTGTTTATGTCATTATTGATATTGCATGCCTCATACTTTCCCTCACATTTTCTGGCAGAGATAGTGTGTCATACATGCAACTCAAAGTCTCACGTGCACAAGAATGTTCCTGGAGATGAAGTGAACACATAGTCCCGGTACACTACTCAATTGATCATCTATGTGGATACAAACACACCAATATAATCATCTCCACTGAAAACCACGTGGAGGCCAAATATGATGCACTGAGAAAACAACACAACAATGATGACATAGACAATGAAGACGCTGAACCTGGCAATGTGGCTGAAGCAGACCAGGTCATGGAAGAAGCACATGAAGACGAACTTGAAGAACATGCTCGTGAAGTAGGTTGTCGTAACGGCCAGCCCAACCAGCACGAAGGCAATGGCACTGAAGAGAAACCTTGCGGCGGCCAGACACAAGTGCGATAACCTTCATAGGCAGGCTCGCGAGTAGTATGTCGAGCGGTAGAGCACGCATGGTGGCCAACTCCACCTCACGATGTTGTGCACTGCACATCTGTTGGCATCTAGTGAGTATTGCACACTGGAGGCCCACAACACAACGTTACCATTGGCGGAGATAAGTGCAAGTAGGGGAGGGGGGCCCGCTCCCCTCCCCTTAACCTTGGACAACTCTATATATGAAGAACTTTTTTATGATGAGGTTAGGTTGAAAGAAAATTAGTTTTTTGCCCCTTCTCCACAAATGTTGCTTTTTTGCCTCCCCTCCCCTCATGAACATGTCATATGTCATACATGCAACTCAAAGTCTCAGGTGCACAAGAATGTGCTTGGAGATGAAGTGAACACATAGTCCCGGTACACTACTCAACTGATCATCTATGTGGATACAAACACACCATTATAATCATCTCCATTGAAAACCACATGGAGGCCAAAGATGATGCACAGAGAAAACATGACAACAATGATGACACAGACAGTGATGACGGTGAACCTGGCAATGTGGCCGAAGCAGACCAGGTCATGGAAGAACTACATGAAGACGAACTTGAAGCAAGCCCGTGAAGGAGGGTTGTCGTAACGGCTAGCGCAATCACCACAAAGGCAATGGCACTGCAGAGAAGCCTTGCGGCAGCCAGACACAAATGCGATAACCATCATAGGTAGGCTCGCGAGTATTATGATGAGCGGTAGAGCATGCATGGTGGCCAACTCCACCTCAGCATGTTGTGCGTTGTACATCTGTTGGCATCCAGTGAGTATTGCGCACTGGAAGAGGCCGATAACACATCGTTAATGTTGGCGGAGATAAGTGCAAGTAGGGAAGGGGGCACCGCCCCCTCCCCTTAACCTTGGACAACTCTATGAAGAACTTTTTATGACGAGGTTAGATTGAAAAAAATCATTTCTTTGCCCCTTCTCCCCAAATGTTGCTACTTTGCCTCCCCCCCCCCACACACACACACTCACTCACTCATCAGCCTATAGGATGGAGAGAAACTTGGCGGTTGAAGGTATAACGACATTTCATGTCTACATGCACAAGAAAATATGCGAAGAGATGAATTAGTCAGGTAATCAAACTAACCAAAATTGATGGAATTATGGAGAGTAGCAACTGCCATCTAGTTGTCTATAATGCGCTCCAAGAGAAGCAAAAGCAAGAGCCAGAATCAAGTTAATTCAGCCTGTAGTAGCCACATCATCAGCGCGTTTTTGGGCCAATGCCATTCTCAAGATCATGTGGACGCGGGCGTAGTGCCATCCACGAAATCACTGCCGTAATATTTAAAAACTCATAACCAAAACCCATGTCGTATAACTGCCATGTGTTTCACTACTACTCCCTTTGTTCCTATATATATAAGATGTTTTAGCCTTTTTTTTCAGATTCACATGTACCTATGTGTATCTAGACACATTTTAGTGTTTATGTTCACTCATTTTAGTCCACATCAATCAACATATAAAGTACCTAAAACATCTTATATGTAAAAACGGAGGGAGTAGTCTAGAACAATGGTAAAATTTCCCCCGTTTAAGATCAGGTGAGGATGTGACATGTGTGCATTGGGGGCGGAGATGAGGAGAAGATGAAGCTACGCAGGTACCTGGACTCCTTGTGGCGCTAGTGCGGAGAATTCTTGGAGTTCGCAGGCTGGAAAAGGGGTGTGGCCGTTAAGACAGAGTGTGTTAAATAGGGTGAAGTGCGATGGTGAGATGGCCATGTTTGTTTGGAGCTTTCTTTAATTCATCTCCATCAAAAGAATGAGAATTAAAACTCACTATTTTATATCCTGACGTGATATTTCCGCAGATTCGCAGCTACGTTATCCATGTTTGTATGCCATAGAGCACAACTATGTATGCTCGTGCTTGATATGTATATTGTTGCACGGGAGGGGTTAGTGCGGGGCATGGGTATGTTTGGATCCTTGCTATGCTGGATTCAACTAGCTCGTTTGAGCTGTAACCCACACGAGCAAATTGTTTGTTTGGTTGCATTTTCTGCACGAGGAGTTAGCACAGATAAGACGTCAGTTATTATATATTAATTTGTTTCCACGTCGCTTGCTTGCCACGTGAGAGCCGATTTGGATAATCCATTAACGTAGATTTAATGGCTATGGTGATCTATTACCTTTTATAGGGTAAAATGTCAATTTGACCATCTAAAGGGTAGTGTTGTCTTTGCATACAATTGCCTCGGGTTAACAGATGCTTAGAAATATCATGGTATGGTCTAATCATTAATGTCATTACCATGTAACATATTACATGGAAAATAGTCCCATACTCTTGGGTGGACATACTCACACGTTTAATATACCACATAGATGAACCGAATATATTTATTTACATTTTTAATATACTTCATTATTGAATACTAAATTAAAGTGAGTTATGTGAAAAAAAATTTGAATCTATATATTTTATATTATTTGCACATATACTGCTTTTCTATAGATAAAAATGATATGTCAAAAAACTGACGACTTTGGTGATATTTTTTTGATACTCCTTTTTTGAGATATCTTAGAATAATTAATGAGGTATATGGAAAATAATAAATATGTATAATATAGTCGTGTGTGAGGTATATTGAATATGAGAGTACATACACCCAGTAATATATAAAAAGAGTTCGGACTCTATTTCCAAAATATAATTTTGTTGAGTTCATTCAAAATTAGTCGCAATAGAGAAAAAAAGAATTAACTTAAGTTTGGCAAACATATCGTCTTTTACAATTTTAATACTCTCTTCGTTCCATAATATAAGACGTTATACAATCATTACAAGAGGGAGTACCAAATTATTATAATTAAAATAAAACTGAATTTACCAAGCATTTCAAACTATATAGTTTTAAATAATCTCTACTCCTGCCAATTAAGATTTTCTATCTATCTTCGTTTCTTATTGGTGTTGTGTTTAGTCTAATTAAATGTTTTCCTATTAAGTGCTACTCCCTCTATCCCATATTAGTTGTCGCTCAAACAGATATATCTAGACGTATTTTAGTGTGTAGATCCATTTGTTTGTGCGACAACTAATATGAGACAGAGGAAGTACAAATTCATGCATGAGTAAAATACTCATGCGGAATATATATCTTATCCTTTAACAATAAGGTTTGCATTGTAGGAGTATTTGAAATAGTATGCTCTGATTGCGTTGTTTTACCAAGTCTTGAGCGGATTAATCCAGAAGAAAGTGTCATAAATTTAGTTGTGGAGGACTAATCCATAAATACGTGTGCAAGATCCAATTGTTAGTTGTTACAACTTACAAGCACTACAGGATTTTTTGCTTTTACGACGGATTACCCGTTTGTTTCGGTTTTTTTTTGCTTTGTGATAGATGTGCACGATGTTTCGATGGACCGAGAATGTACAACGGATTAGACGTCTAGAGGGTGGTTGGGGTCTGATAACATGGTTTCCGCGTGTTCTACAGAAGTTATGTGGGGTAGAAATTAAGTTGTCGTTCGTCTTTTGATTGCGCGTGCGAATTTAACTTTGATCAACACCCTCCACGTATGGTCATTTGAGAGAGAGAGAGAGAGAGAGAGAGAGAGAGAGAGAGAGAGAGAGAGAGAGAGGAGAGAGAGCAGGAACGAAGTGAACGAGGAACAAACCAAGCAACACAAGACGCTCGACCTCCCTCATATACATGTTCTGCCTTTTCATCGTTGCCGTCTGGACCAGAGAATAAACCACCAAGGCCATTTTGGGTCGCTTGCGTCACTGTTGAACCCGAGTAGTCGGATTCTGTTTCCCTTTTAGGTTATTCCTCGGTGTGGCGTTGGTGATATACTAAAGTCAGAATAAGGTCATCCATGTCCCATCCTCGCTCCGGTGGTGCGTCAAGCATTGGCGGAGGACGCATGGAGTTGTGTGTCCGGCGGATCTTCTGGGATCCGGTCCGTTTTCGTGTTCGCTCGTGTGGTTGCAGGCCTGGCTCTTTTGATCTATAATTGTCATCATTGACGATGATTCACGATGGTTGCTGCTCTGGTGCGCTGTTCTTTGGGACCTTAGCACCACGACTCCTCGTTTGTCTACTACAACAAGCTCTTCTACAATTTTTACCCGGCTCCGGTGAGGGTGGGGTGAGGACGGCGGCACGCCTTCGGCTCGTTTCAGTGCTTGTAATCGTCGCTAGGTGGTCCAAAGATTTATTTTTATTTTTTATTATTTTTAGGTTTGTTTGTACTCTTATTGATAATTAATAGATCGATTGAACTTTTTCGCAAAAATAACAATAAGAAAACAGGAAAAATAAACATAAATAAAAAGGGATAGAAGAGAGGAGAAAAACATAAACAGACATACATGAAAGAGAGAGCGGGAACGAATGAAACAATGCAGGACGCTCGTCTTCCTTGGTATAGATTTTCTAATGTTTGTTGCAGGCTACTATGGGGGAGATCTGAATGTGATGTAATAACCAAAACTATGTAGCCTTTATTGTTTCGTTAATAAATAAAATACGGGGTTTTCTCCTTTGATAAAAAAAACATGTTCTGATGTTTTTTCTCTTTGCTGTACCTCTCGGTCAAAGGTAAACCAGCTGGGCATTTCTGGACCGCTTGGCGTACGAGCCTCATGGCCTCACCACGGAATTTTCCGGCCCACACACACGCTCATAAGCCACAAATATGCTGAAAACATACGGCCTTTTCTTTCACTTCTCTCAAAGCGCATAAAGCATTTTCAAGAGACAGCACTAGTTTTTTTTTTTTGCGAGACACAGTACAACACAGACGCTCACATACACGCGCATACACTCACCCCTATGAACGTATACACGCACACCCTACCCCTATGAGCACCTCCGAAATACTGAGCCGGCGGGTCAGGTCTTGAGATTGACGAAGTCACCTACGGGCGCCTCGCTATCGACGGGAACGTCGCCTCCCACTGAAGAATATTCCGCCAAATATGAGAAACACCAGTGTCAAACCTGGGGTTTGAACTCTGGTGGGCTGGGGGTATAACCACCCACCTTACCATCCAACCAAGGGTTGGTTCTCACAGCACTAGTTCTTTGCAATCAGAGAAGTAGTGGATGACATAAGAAACGGAACACTTGGAAGGTATGGACCTATTGTTCGGGAGATTGCTGATCGTGCTGCTGGTTTTGCAAGTTGTTCTTTCACTCATGAACGGAGGAATTTCAATTTTGAAGGGAAGTTTGCATCTCCTTTAGAAGTGGGGCGCCATGTGTGGCTGGGAACCCCTCATGATGTGATTAATGTACCAATGACTATCATATATGAATAAAGATTGGCAAGTTTTCTCAACAACAAAAAAAGACAGCACTAGTTGTTCTCAAAAAAAAAAAAAGACAGCACTAGTGCAAGTTGATTTTATTCCATTCCTTGAAATTGCCGACAGCGGTTGGTAACATTGTGCATTTCTTTTTATACCCATTACTTCTTTTTTCACCTGCTGAGTTGGAGTCTAAAACTTAACTACTGCTATATTCTTTCCCTCCACTTGGGTTATTCTAGAGGACACATTCCAGCCTACTAGGATCCGTAATCCACAAACTAATTCCAAATCGCAGTCACAACGGGAAAACTCTCGATGCTTTCAGAGCATCAGATCAATACCTGTCCATCTAGTTATTTACCCACGAAGAAGCAAAGGGTGACGATTATTACTGCCTCAAGTGGACATGGCAACGGAGAAAAACTTGGCACGGCCCATACGCACTTAAGCCTTGCAAATAAGTGCGTGGTAGACATTGGCCAGGCATCAACACCGACGGAATGGAAGAAAAAGCGAGCGCACCGTGGAATTTAAGGGCGTGTTATGTTAGAATGCGTGTGATGCCGTGACAGTGATACGTTGGAGTTGGAGGGAGTTCGCTGTATGCTGGTCGTCTTGCGGTTTTGATGTCCTTGGTCATAGCTCCAAGACGTTGGGAGAGGGAGGAAACAGAGTGATGACAATGATAAATCAGGATCAACGTCACGACTCACGAGCAAGCCTAGCTGCAAGAAACGTTCCGTTGACTGACTCGCTCTTGGCCTAAGTTTTGCCTCTCTTTATTTTTTTCCCAGAACTTTTTAATGATTCATGTGTACCGTCAGCTGCGTGATGCCACTGCTATTTTAGGGGCCAATCAATTGTCCATGGCGTCGGGACACGTTGGATTGCCGCCTGGCAGAAAACGCCAAAACATACAAACAATTTACTCTATACGTGCAGGCTCCTGATTGCGCGAGCACGCCAAACAAAAGAGGAAGGCATCGTGTTAAATATATTACCTACCACTTTTTATTAGTTCGGATTTTTGGATTAGCTAGTAGGATGGTGCACGTCTCATACTTTCTCTCACATTTTCTGACAGAGATTAGTGTCATTGGAAAGAATAAACAAGAAGAGGCGCTTGGGCGCACTGTCATGAAGGTGAACACGTCATATGTCATACATGCAACTCAAAATCTCAGGTGCACAAGAATGGCCCGGAGATGAAGTGAACACATAGTCCCGATACACTACTCAACTGATCATCTATGTGGATACAAACACACCAATCTAATCATCTCCACTAATAACCACATGGAGGCCAAATATGATGCACTAAGCAAACAGCACAATAGTGATGACACAGACAATGACGACGGTGAACCTGACAATGTGGCCGGAGCAGATCAGATCGTGGAAATATGAACTTGAAGAACAAGCTTGTGATACAGCTCGTCGAAACGGCCAGCCCAAGCGCCACGAAGGCAATGGCACTGCAGAGAAGCCTTGCGGCGGCTAGACACAAATGCGATGCACTGCACATCTATTGGCATCCAGTGAGTATTGCGCAGCAGAAAAGGCCCACAACACATTGTTAATTACCGTTGGCAGAGATAAGTACAAGTAGGCGAGGGGGCCACCGCCCCCTCCCCCTAACCCTGGACAACTCCATGACGAACTTTTTTTATGATGAGCTTAGATTTAAAGAAAATAAGTTCTTTGCCCCCTTCCCACCAAATGTTGCTATTTCTCCCTCCTCCCCCCCCCCCCCCCCCCCAACACACACACACACTCATCATCCCATAGATGGAGAGAAATTTGGCCGTTGAAGGTATCACGGCCATTCATGTCTACATGCACAAGAAAAATGCGAAGAGATGAATTAGTCGGGTAATCAAACTAACCAAAATGGATGGAATTATGGAGAGTAGCAAATGCAATCTAGTTCTCTATAAGGTGCGGTCCAAGAGAAGCAAAAGCAAGAGACAGAATCAAGTTAATTTAGACTGTAGTAGCCACATAATCAAGTTAATTGAGAATGTGGACGCGTGGGCGTAGTGCGACCTCCACGAAATCACCGCCGTAACATTCAGAAACTCATAACCAAAAGCCCACGTCGTATAGCTAGTCCATTTGTTTTACTACTAGTCTACAAGAATGGTAAAATTTCCCTATTGAGACCTTATTATAATCTTGAGGATTAGGTGAGGATGGGGGTGACACTGAAGGGTCGCAGCATAGAAAACAAAAAAAATTCCTACGCAAAGATGACGGAATAAACCCAAACACGAGCATCTGATCTACGAGAGGTTGGTAGCAAGAAGGAGATCGAATCTCACCCTCGAAGAAAACCGTGAGCATTTTGTCGAAGCAGGGGTTGGCTAGTCGATCCCCGCAACTAGACTCGTCTAGTCGCGAGGAGATGTATTATCCAAGCGTCGCACGAGCAACGCCTCCGAGAGATCCACACGTACGGCTCGATGAAGACTCCACGTTCTTGATCCCGCAAGAGTTGGTGGAGAGGCTCGCGAGATCAGCAGCACGACGACGGTGGCGTGGTGGATATGGTGTGGAGATCCAGCAGGGCTTCGCCAAGCAGCTGCTAGAGAGGAGGGAGGAGGAGGTGGTGCGGCTAGGGCAGGGGGTGGCGGCCAGGTGGAGGAGATCCAAGGGGGGTGCGGCTGGCCTCCTTGGTCCTCCTTATATAGGAGGCCAAGGGGTGCGCCCCCTCTCCCTCTAGGGCCGGCGGCTGGGGTGCCTTGGCCCCCAAGCCAGCCGCCCTAGGGTTAGGGTTGGCCGGGCCCCCTTTGGGCTTAGCCCTAGCCCGCATGGGCCTTTATGGCCAGGTGGTGCGGCTGGCCCATGAGGCCACTGCACCACCCCATAATTCCATGTAGGCCCCAAACACTTATGGGCTCCACTTCTAGACTCCTCTAGAACCTTCTAGAATATTCCGGTACTCTACCGAAAAATTCCCGAACCTTTTCGATACCTCAGGAAATCACTTTCCTTATATGAATCTTATTCTCCGGACCACTCCGGAACTCCTCGTGATGTCCGGGATCCCATCCGAGACTCCGAATCAATATTCTTTCACACCATCATTTATCTCGAGCCCTAACTACATCGAACGTTAAGTGTGTGACTCTGCGGGTTCGCGAATGTGTCATATTAATAGCGGGACCGGGATGCCCATATTAATTCCTACATATTCCACTAGTAGGAAAAAGCCTACCACTGGCGAACCAAATTCGGCTACCGCTGGCGAACTGGTGGTTCTCCAGTGGTAGTATCGCTAGTGGTAACAGCTTACCACTGGCGAACATCATGTTCGCCAGCGGTAAGTGAGATACCACTGGCGAACCAGTTACATGTTCGCCAGCGATTGACCCTTACCACTGGCGAACAAGAACATGTTCGCCAGTAATATATATTTCTGCTTTTAAAATAAAAGCAGAAATGTATTACAACAATATATATACAGCAAAATTCATATTCCAACAGTATATATAGAGAGAAATATTTGACAAATCAGTACAAATACACAATTTCCAAAACAGTATAAGTAGCATACAACCAAGTCCATCTACTTGGCTATTTATGCATATCACTAGCTAATACATGAAGCTCTAAAACTAACTTCGACCGGTTCCTGAGCCGCGGGGTGCTGAGCCGCCGGCGCTGCGCATCCAAAGAGAAGGAACCCTTACAGGGTCATAGCTCACGTGAGAAGGAACCCTCTGAAGAAACGACCACCTACTGTCATACTGCCTATCCAATAGATACATGTAGCGACGGACGTGCTCATCCTCCTCCCTGATACGGCGACGTACCACCTCCTCGGGGGCCGGCTCCCTCTGCACCGAGCGTGGCCCACGCGACTGCCACCACAGAAGATCCGGGTCGACGACGTCGCCCGGATTCCTCACCAAGATGCGCGTCCCGGAAGGTAGCACCTCCCAGTGCCAGCCCGGTGGAGCCCAGTCCCGCACATCGCCCCTCTGGTCCAACATGGACATCGTCGCCGAGAACACCTAAGTCAAAAACGGCTAAGTCAAAATTTTGTTACAAAAGTAATATTAAAATTTACGAAATGCGAGAAGTTAACAATGGAAAGCCTTATATATCATTGCCGTGCAAAACAAGGCAAAAAGAGTGTCTACAAGACCATGTATTAATACAAACACTCCAATTGTATATACTACAAGGCATTGTAGACACTCTCCTTGCCTTTACCGTGGCATAGTTTAAATCATCGGCTTTGCTAATTCATAGAGAATAAACAAAATGATTCGAGTTTATGCCTCATACATAGATTGGACACACATTGATCAGGAACAGGGCAAGCGGACCAAGTAAGAGTATGCACAAGATGTTTATTTGTGCATATCACAAGGTCCGCTAGCACCTCCCTGAATCACATAGTGTGCCACAACATTTTAATCATCGGCATTCGGAAAGAGAGAGAAAAAATAAAATGATTTTGGATTTGTGCCTCATACATATTTAAATTGGACACACATTTCAGAGACGGGGCAAGTGAACCAAGTAGTATGCACAAAATGTTTATTTATGCATATCACAAGGTTCACTAGCTCCTCCCTGAATCATACAGTGTCACAACATTTTAATCATCGGCTTAGAAGAAAAAGACAAAACAAAATAAAAATGACTTAGATTTTGCGCCACATACTTAGGTCGGACACACAAGTACACCTGCAGGATCTTGTGAGCCAAGTATGATGCACAAGACTTGGTACTTGTGCATATCACAAGGCTCACAAAACCTGCAGGCCTACAACCTAGTGCCACAACATTTTAATCATCGGCTTTCGAAGAAACAGACAAAACAAAATAAAAATGACTTAGATTTTGCGCCTCATACTTAGGTCGGACACACAATTAGACCTGCAGGATCTGGTGAGCCAAGTATGATGCACAAGACTTGGTACTTGTGCATATCACAAGGCTCACAAGACCTGCAGGCCTACAACCTAGTGCCACAACATTTTAATCATCAGCTTTCGAATAAACATACAAAACAAAATAAAAATGACTTAGATTTTGCGCCTCATACTTAGGTCGGACACACAATTAGTAGCCCTGAAGGATCGGCGGAGCCAAGTAGGATGCACAGGACTTGTACTTGTGCATATCACAAGGCTCCGCAGACCTTCAGGGTTACCACATAGTGCCACAATATTTTTAGTCATCGGCACACACACAAGCAACCCTAAATAGCTCATCGATCATAATAAAGCAATGTAATAAACCATTATTTACAATTATTTCAAGTTGGACAAAATGCTAACATAATGGCATGCATGAGCATGCTAAGACAAATTGTAGAACAAAGCATCTGCCCATACACACACAAATAGAAATAAGTGCTAATAAATATTACAATACAAATAGGAGGTTATTTTTTTAGTTGATTACAACTCAAATAGAAAGAAGCGTGGATATCAATGAGAGCATACAGAGTTCAAATAATTCTAAGGAAAGACAGATGCAAAGGCATCCCAAACGGCCTTCCCAGATTTGACAGATTTGCCATTTTCCATCTAAAATACAACATCATGGTATAAACAAACAAATTGTAGGGATAGACAGTCACATATGGCTGCAGATTTAACTAATTTCGGACCACTGATAAACAAACAAACTGCAGATTTAACTAATTTTGGACCACTAACTAACAAACAAACTGCAGATTTGAACACCAAGAAGGGCAAGGAGGGAGAGGAGGAGGGAGAGGAAATATGCTCACCTTGCTTGCTTGATGGCGTACGTGCTCGACGACGAGGCGGTGGTGGTGCTCGGCACGGGAGTGGCGACGGGGAGAGGAGGACGGCGGCGGCGGTGGCGACGGGGAGAGGAGGGCGGCGACGGGAAGAGGAGGACGACGGCGGCGGTGGCGACGGGGAGAGGAGGACGGCGACGGGGAGAGGAAGACGGCGGCAGCGGCGGCGACGGGGAGAGGGCGACGGCGCGCGACGTACGGCGCGCGGGCGCGTGTGTGAGAGAGGAAAATGGCCGGGTGGGGATGGGATCGAGCTCGACCGCGACAGCTATGTACACTAACTACCGTTGGCGAACAGGGACGACGGTTCGCCAGCGGTACTTACCTTACCGCTGGCGAACCACTTAGACCATTCGCCAGTGGTAGGTGGCCCGTTAGGGTTTGCCCGAACCCGCGCTTACCACTGGCGCATTGCGCGCTCTGTTCGCCAGTGGTACTGGCCTTACCACTGGCGAACAGGAAATCATCTTCGCCAGTGCTATTTACCGCTGGCGAATGTGATTTCCAGGTTCGCCAGTGAGGCCCTGGCGGGTATAGCCCTTTTCCTACTAGTGTTCGACGAAGTACTTTACCAGTCGAACCACAATGTCCGGGATTCAATCAATCCATATACGATTCCTTTTGTTTCACGATATATTTCTTGTCCGAGACTTAATCACTCATATCTCCATATCCGATTAATCTCATTCCCGACAAGTTCTGTTTTACTCGTTCCCATAGGATAGGATCCGATATGACTAGCCACTTAGTCATATGCTTGCAAGCGTTTGGATGCTATGCTACCGAGAGGGCCCAGAGAAATCTATCCAACAGTTGGATGAACAAATCCCAGTCTTGATGCATGCAACCCAACAACCTACCATCGGTGATACCTGAAAGACACCTTTATAATTACCCAGTTACGAGATGACGTTTGATGTCCACAAAGCACTCCTCTGATAAGCTGGAGTAACATGATCTCATGGTCTAAGGAAACTATATTTGACATCTATTTAATTTGAGTCTTGTCCATCATATCATCTCCCATGATACAAACTTCGTTTATCAAGTGATTCATAAATCCATGGTTAGGAAACATCTAACCATCACTTGATCAAACGAACTAGTTACCAGAGGCTTAACTAGGGACACATTTCCGTTTATATTCCACACATGTATTTGTTTCCGATTAATACACTTATAGCATGGATAATAAACATTTATCATGAACAAGAAATATGACAAATAATAAACTTTATTATTGCCTCTTGGGCATATTTCCAACAGTCTCTCACTTGCACTAGAGTCAATAATCTAGTTTACATTTGTAGCAATCTAACACCCATGGCCTCCTGGTGCTGATCATGTTTTGCTCGTGGAAGAGGTTTAGTCAACGGGTCTGCCACATTCAGATCCATATGCACCTTGCAAATCTCAATGTCTCCATCTCGGACATTCTCACGCAAATTGTGAAAGCGGCGCTTGATATGCTTTGTGTTCTTGTGTGAAGTTGGCTCCTTGGCAAGAGCAATCGCACCTGTATTATCATAGTACAGGGCCAGTGGTCTTGACGCACTTGGAACCACACCCAGTTCAGAGAGAAACTCTTTCATCCAGACTGCTTCACTTGCTGCCGACGAGGCTGCCACATATTCCGCTTCTGTTGAAGATTTCGCCACCATGCTCTGCTTGGAACTCCTCCAACTCACAGCGCCACCATTTAGAATATACACGTATCCGGACTGAGACTTCGAATCATCCGGATCTGTATCCCAACTAGCATCGACGTAACCCCTTATGACAAGCTCTTGGTCACTTCCATATACGAGAAACATTTCCTTAGTTCTATTCAGATACTTAAGGATATTCTTGACAGCTGTCCAGTGTTCCACTCCTGGATCACTTTGGTACCTGCTAGTCAAACTTACAGCATGGCACACATCTGGTCTAGTACATAGCATAGCATACATGATAGAGCCTATGGCTGAGGCATAGGGAACCTTGTTCATTGTCTCTCTATCTTCTGCCGTGACAGGACTTTGAGTCTTACTCAAAATCTTTCCTTGCAACATTGGTAAGAACCCCTTCTTAGAATTTTCCATTCTGAACCTCTTCAGAACCTTTTCAAGGTATGTACTCTGTGAAAGCCCTATTAGGCGTTTTGATCTATCCCTGTAGATCTTAGTGCCTAAAATATACGCTGCTTCGCCAAGGTCTTTCATTGAATAACTCTTATTCAAATAAGCCTTTACACTTTCAAGTAGTTCTATATCATTTCCAATCAGTAATATGTCATCCACATATAGTATTAGAAATGCTACGGAGCTCCCACTCACTTTCTTGTAAATACAGGCCTCTCCATAAGTTTGGACAAATCCAAACCCTTTGATCACTTCATCAAACCGGAGATTCCAACTCCGCGATGCTTGCTTCAGTCCATAAATGGATCTCTGAAGTTTGCATACCTTGTTAGCGTCCTTAGGATCAACAAAACCTTCGGGCTGCACCATGTACAACTCTTCCTTAATGTGATCATTAAGGAACGCGGTCTTTACATCCATTTGCCAAATTTCATAATCATAAAATGCGGCAATTGCTAACATAATCCGAACAGATTTCAGCATCGCTACAGGTGAGAATGTCTCATCGTTGTCAACTCCTTGAATTTTTCGGAAACCCTTTGCGACAAGTCGAGCTTTATACACGGTGACGTTTCCATCAGCGTCTGTCTTTCTTTTGAATATCCATTTGTTCTCAACGGCCTTGCGGTCGTTAGGTAAGTCCACCAAAGTCCATACTTGGTTTTCATACATGGATTCCATTTCGGATTTCATGGCTCCTAGCCATTTATCGGAGTCTGGGCTCATCATCGCTTCCTCATAATTCGCAGGTTCATCATTGTCTAACAACATGACACTCATGACGTGGTCATACCGATCAGGGGCGGTACGTTCCCTCGTTGACCTGCGAGGTTCAATAGAAGCTTTGACTGGAGCAGCATGATCAACATCATGTGCTCGTTCTTCAGGTGGCGACGGCTGCTCTGGAACACCTTCCAGTTCTGCGCTACTCGGCATCTCAAGAACAGGTTCGATAACCTCGTCAAGCTCTACTTTCCTCCCACTCACTTCTTTCGAGAGAAACTCCTTCTCTAGAAAGGAACCATTCTTAGCAACAAATATATTGCCCTCGGTTATGTGGTAGAAGGTATACCCAATAGTTTCCTTAGGGTATCCAATGAAGACGCATTTTTCCGACTTGGGTTCGAGCTTATCAGGTTGAAGTCTTTTCACATAAGCATCGCAACCCCAAACTTTAAGAAACGATAACTTTGGCTTCTTGCCAAACCATAACTCATATGGAGTCGTCTCAACGGATTTTAATGGTGCCCTATTTAAAGTGAATGCGGCTGTCTCTAATGCATAGCTCCAAAAAGATAATGGTAGATCGGTAAGAGACATCATAGATCGCACCATATCCAATAAAGTTCGATTACGACGTTCAGACACACCATTACGCTGTGGTGTTCCAGGTGGCGTGAGTTGTGAAACAATTCCACACATCTTTAAATGCATGCCAAACTCGTAACTCAAATATTCGCCTCCACGATCAGATCGGAGAAACTTTATTTTCTTGTTACGATGATTCTCAACTTCACTCTGAAATTCTTTGAACTTTTCGAACGATTCAGACTTGTGTTTCATTAAGTAAATATACTCATATCTACTTAAATCATTGGTGAAGGTCAAGAAGTAAAGATATCCACCGCGTGCTGCAACACTCATTGGACCACACACATCGGTATGTATGATTTCTAACAAGTCTGTTGCTCTCTCCATCGTGCCGGAGAAGGGTGTTCGAGTCATCTTGCCCATAAGGCATGGTTCGCAAGTTTCAAATGATTCAAAATCAAGTGAATCCAAAAGTCCATCAGAATGGAGTTTCTTCATGCGCTTTGCACCAATGTGACCCAAACGGCAGTGCCACAAATATGTGGTATTATCATTATTCAATTTACATCTTTTGGCATCAATGTTATGAACATGTGTATCACTACTATCGAGATTCAGTAGAAATAAACCATTCCTCTTAGGTGCATGACCATAAAAGATATTATCCATATAAATCAAAAGACCAAAGTTTTCAGACTTAAATGAATAACCGTCTCGCAATAAACAAGATCCAGATACAATGTTCATGCTTAACACAGGCACCAAGTAACAATTATTAAGGTTTAAAACTAATCCCGAAGGTAGACGCAGAGGGAGTGTGCCGACAGCAATGACTTCAACTTTTGATCCATTTCCAACGCGCATCGTCACCTCGTCCCTTGCCAAGCGTCGTCTATTCCGCAGCTCCTGTTTCGAGTTACATATGTTAGCAACCGAACCAGTATCAAATACCCAGGTACTGCTACGAGCACTTGTCAAATACACATCAATAACGTGTATATCATATATACCTTGTTTGACGGTGCCAGCCTTCTTGTCTGCCAAATACTTGGGGCAATTCCATTTCCAGTGTCCAGTTCCCTTGCAGTAGAAGCACTCAGTATCAGACTTAGGGCCCTTCCTTGACTTCTTCGCAGGCGCGACAGCTCGCTTTTCGCTCTTCTTGAAGTTGTCTCCCTTTCCCTTTTTCTTGAAACTGGTGGTCTTGTTGACCATCAACACTTGATGCTCCTTCTTGATTTCCACTTCTGCGGTTTTCAACATCGCGAAGAGCTCAGGAAGAGTTTTCTCCATCCCTTGTATATTATAGTTCATCACGAAGCCTTTGTAGCTTGGTGGAAGTGACTGGAGAACACGGTCGATCCCCAACTCATTGGGAATCACAACACCCAGCTGCGCCAGACGATCACCGTACCCAGACATTTTGAGCACGTGTTCACTGACGGAGATGTTCTCCTCCATCATACAACTAAAGAACTTGGAGGAGGCCTCATACCTCTCCACCTTGGCTTGAGTCTGAAACATTGCCTTCAGATCATTAATCATCTGATGAACGCCATGGTGCTCAAAACGCTTTTGGAGCTTTGGTCCTAAGCCATACAACAGACCGCACTTAACTATCTCGTGGTCCTTAGAGCGGGCTGCCCAGACGTTCCTAACATCTTCAGCCACTCCCTCTGCTGGAGCCTCACCTAGCGGTGCATCTAGGACATACAGTTTCTTGGCAGCAGTGAGGATAATCTTCAGATTCATAAACCAATCTGAGAAATTGCTTCCATCGTCTTTCAGCTTGTCTTTCTCTAGGAACGCGTTAAAATTCATGGTGGTGTTGAGACGGTCCATTGATCTACAACATATTTGCAAGGTATTTAGACTATGTTCATGATAGTTTGTTCGAATTAATCTAATTACAAAACGAACTCCCACTAAACTCAACATCTCTCTGGTTGTTTAGTGACACACGATCCAAATCCACTACACCACGACCGATCATCACGTGAGGTGGTGCAGCTTCAAAGGTGAACATCGCCATGTTGATCATATCGTCCATATGACTCGTGTTTAGCCTTTCGGCTCTTGTGTTCCGAGGCCATGTCTGTACATGCTAGGCTCGTCAAGGAAACCGTAGTATTTCCGCATGTGTAAACTGGCTTACACCCGTTGTATGTGAACGTACAATCTATCACACCCGATCATCACGTGGTGCTTCAAAACGACGAGCTTTTGCAACGGTGCATACTAGGGGAGAACACATCTTGATATTAACGGGATAGATCACCTTATCATGCTACCGTCGAGATCGAATATAAGCAAAACCATAAGGTTCATAAAAAGATTAACATCACATGCAATTCAATAATTTTGTGACATGGTATAGCCTTTTCTGGTGCCTTTGATCTCCATCTCCAAAGCACCGGCATGATCTCCATCATCACCAGCTCGTGGCGCCATCACCATGATTGTCTCCACCAACTATTGCAACTACTACTATGGCTACCCTTAGCAATAAAGTAAAGCAATTACATGGCGTTTAAAGTGACACGCAGGTCATACAATAAATATGAGACAACCATAAGGCTCCTGCCGGTTGCCGTACTCATCGACATGCAAGTCATGAATATTACAAAACATGATCATTGCATACATCACATAATCACATCTTGGGCCATACCACATCACAAACCCTACAAAAACAAGTTAGACGCCTCTACTTTGTTTAAGCAATTTTTACGTGGCTTCTATGGGTCATGAGATAGAACCGTTCTAATCTACGCAAAGCCACAACGGTGATAAAATAGTTGCTTATTTACTCATCCTTTTCAAAGGCCTTCCATTGAAAATTGCATCTTCACTAAAGCAAGAGAAACAGACACCCGCCAGCCACTTATGCAATACAAGTTGCATGTCAGTCGTGGAACCGTTCTCTCGTGCGTGGACGAGTAAGGTTGGTCTGGGCCGCTTCAATCTCACAATACCGCTAAGATACAAAGTGCACGCGAGAAGGTAGCAACATATAATATCAACGCCCACAAGACTTGTGTCTAATCGCACCAACATCTATGAATAGATCTAGGCTCTGATACCACTGAAGGGTTGCAGCATAGAAAACAAAAAAAATTCCTATGCAAAGATGACGGAATAAACCCAAACACGAGATCTGATCTACGAGAGGTTGGTAGGAAGAAGGAGATCGAATCTCACCCTTGAAGAAAACCATGAGCGTTTTGTCGAGGCAGGGGTTGGCTAGTCGATCCCCGCAACTAGACTCGTCTAGTCGCGAGGAGATGTATTATCCAAGCGTCGCACGAGCAACGCCTCCGAGAGATCCACACGTACGGCTCGATGAAGACTCCACGTTCTTGATCCCGCAAGAGTTGGTGGAGAGGCTCGCGAGATCAGCAACACGACGACGGTGGCATGGTGGATATGGTGTGGAGATCCAGCAGGGCTTCGCTAAGCAGCTACTAGAGTGGAGGGAGGAGGAGGTGGTGCGGCTAGGGCAGGGGGCGGCGGCCAGGTGGAGGAGATCCAGAGGGGGTGCGGCTGGCCTCCTTGGTCCTCCTTATATAGGAGGCCAAGGGGTGCGCCCCCATCTCCCTCTAGGGCCGGCAGCTAGGGTGCCTTGGCCCCCAAGCCAGCCGCCCTAGGGTTAGGGTTGGCCGGGCCCCTTTGGGCTTAGCCCTAGCCCGCATGGGCCTTTATGGCCAGGTGGTGCGGCTGGCCCATGAGGCCACTGCACCACCCCATAATTCCATGTAGGCCCCAAACACTTATGGGCTCCACTTCTAGACTCCTCTAGAACCTTCTAGAATATTCCGGTACTCTACCGAAAAATTCCCGAACCTTTTCGATACCTCAGGAAACCACTTTCCTTATATGAATCTTATTCTCCGGACCACTCCGAAACTCCTCGTGATGTCCGGGATCCCATCCAAGACTCCGAATCAATATTCTTTCACACCATCATTTATCTCGAGCCCTAACTACATCGAACGTTAAGTGTGTGACTCTGCGGGTTCGCGAATATGTCATATTAATAGTGGGACCGGGATGCCCATATTAATTCCTACATATTCGACGAAGTACTTTACCAGTCGAACCACAATGTCCGGGATTCAATCAATCCATATACGATTCCTTTTGTTTCACGATATATTACTTGTCCGAGACTTAATCACTCATATCTCCATATCCAATTAATCTCGTTCCCGACAAGTTCTCTTTTACTCGTTCCCATAGGATAGGATCTGATATGACTAGCCACTTAGTCATATGCTTGCAAGCATTTGGATGCTATGCTACCGAGAGGGCCCAGAGAAATCTATCCAACACTTGGATGAACAAATTCCAGTCTTGATGCATGCAACCCAACAACCTACCATCGGTGTGAAAGACACCTTTATAATCACCCAGTTACGAGATGACGTTTGATGTCCACAAAGCACTCCTCTGATAAGCGGGAGTAACATGATCTCATGTTCTAAGGAAACTATATTTGACATCTATTTAATTTGAGTCTTGTCCATCATATCATCTCCCATGATACAAACTTCGTTTATCAAGTGATTCATAAATCCATGGTTAGGAAACGTCTATCCATCACTTGATTAAACGACTAGTTACCAGAGGCTTAACTAGGGACACATTTCCGTTTATATTCCACACATGTATTTGTTTCCGATTAATACACTTATAGCATGGATAATAAACATTTATCATGAACAAGAAATATGACAAATAATAAACTTTATTATTGCCTCTTGGGCATATTTCCAACAGACACGTGTGCGTTAGGGGGCAGAGATGAGGAGAAGATGAAGCTACAAACGTACCGGGACTCCTAGTGGCGCTGACGCTGGTATAGAGAATTCTCGGAGTTCGTAGGCTGGAAGAAGGGCGTGGCCGTCGAGCTAGAGAGTGTGAAATAGGGTGAAGTGGGATGGAGAGATGGCCATGTTTGTTTTTTCAGGACCTTGGTTTACTACATCTCCATGAAATGAATGAGAATTAAAAGGCGCTATTGTATGACCTGGCGCCATATGTCTAGTAGTACGGCCATCTCACATTAAGCAAACAATGATTAACACATACTGAGTAGTACGATCAGAGGACACTATACCATATATTCTATAATTCCATTAAAACCGACGAAATAACAGATCCCTATGTCTATATAAACGGTTCAGATAATGTGACTAGCTGGGCGTACAACCCAAAAGGCCGCCTCCCCTTTTATTTCCCTCCTTCTTTCAAGCGCATGGAACATTTTTCAAGAAAGAGCACCAGTGCAAGGTTACTGTATTCGATTGTTTAAAATTGCCGACATCACTTGGCACGCAATACATTGTGCTTTTCTTATACCCATTGCCTTTTTTTCACCTCTAGAGCTGGAGTCTAAAACTAAACTACTGCCATATTCTTCTGTCCACTTGGATTACTCTTAGAGGACACATTCCAGCCTACTAGGATCCATAATCCACAAACTAATTGCAAATCGCGGTCACACAGCGGGAAAACTATCGACGGACGCCTTCACAACATCAGATCAATCACCGTCCATCTTTAGTTCATTACCCACGAAGAATCAAAGGGTAACGATTATTAATTACAGCCTCAAGTGGACATTGCAACGGAGAAAAACTTGGCACGGCCCATACGCACTTAAGCCATGCAAATCAGTGCGTGGTAGACATTGGCCAGGCATCATCTATCACAGGCGGAATGGAAGAAAAGGCTAGCGCACCGTAGAATTTCAGGGCGTGTTATTATGATATGTTAGAGAATTTGGAGTGCGTGTAATTCAGTGACAGTGATACCTTGGTGTTGGAGGGAGTTCGCTGTATGCTGGTCATCTTGCGGTTTTGCTGTCCTTGGCCATAGCTCCAAGACGCTGGGAGAGGGGAGGGAGGAAACAGAGCGATGACAATGATAAAGCAGGATCGACGTCACGACTCACGAGCAAGCCTAGCTGCAAGAAATGTTATGTTGACTGACTTTCTCTTGGCCTCAGTTTTGCAAAGAAATGTTCTTTTGAATGATTCATGTGGACCGTCAGCTGCGTGATGCCACTGCCATTTTAGGGGCCAATCGATCGTCCACGGCGTTGGGACACGTTGGATTGCTGCCGGACAGGCAGAAAACGCCAAAACATAGTACGAGTATGAACAATGTACTCTCTCCGTTCCACTATATAAGATCTTTTAGCATTTCTCTCTTCATTCGTATCTAAACATGTTTTAATGTAAGATTTATTTTAACATTACACTAAAACATGTTTAAATATAGATGAAAAAAGAAAAGTTAAAACATCTTAGGGCCTCTTTGATTTAGAGGATAGGAAAATCAAAAAAATTGAGAAGACATAGGAATGGGAAAGGATGGCAGGTGTAAACCTTGCCTCTTTCCTTGTGCAAAAGGAATTAAAACATGAGGTGTGAGTGGATTTTTTGTTTCGTGTGCTTCTTACCTTGAAACTGAGATATGTAGGAAAAATTCCTTTGGTTTTCCCTTCCACAATTCCCGTGAATCAAACATGTGAACAGTATATATTTTAGGAAAATTTCCCAACCCTTCACGTTTTCTCCATATTTCCTTCAGATCAAAGCAGCCCTTATATTGTGCAACAGGGAGTACTACTGTACCTGCATGCTCCTGATTGCGCGAGCACGCGAAACAACAGTGGAGGAGGAACCCATCCATCCATCGGTCCGTTTCATTCACTGTACGCCAAAACATACGAATTATAGACTGTACGTGCAGGCTGCTGATTGCGCGAGCACGCGAAACAACAGTGGACGGATCATCAATCAACCCATCCATCCATCGGTCCGTTTCATTCACTGTCTGTACCGGAACGTAGTACGAGATCTGGTCAAGAGCGGACAAGAGGTGCCACGGTACGGTGGGGCCCGCCGCACCACCCACCAAACCCGACCCACACCACTCCGGCATGGCCGACCGCGGCCCACGGCGATAAAGCGACCTCATGCGATGATCTGACACGCGACTCGCTATTTTCTCTCGAGGACACGACACCCCAATTATCATTTAGCGCAGTTTTTTTGCTTCAGAATTATGTGCTGTTGCTATCGTCTCGCTTGTGCTACCAGTACTAGTAGCAGTGCTGCTGCTGTGAGAATTCTTCGAGCTGACGAGTGAGAGAATTTTGTGTGTGAGAAGCAGAAATACAGAATTGATATGTGTGTGTTGGCCTGCTTATCATATTCAGAATTGCACATCTCGCGCACATCAGCACCTACCATCTGATATTTACAGCTCTTCAAAGTCTACTACACTCTGCTCCCTCTTTTCCACTTGCAGTGCCGTCACCTATATTTTACTAAGCTCGCTAGTACTGTTTAAATGTTCAACTTGTAGTACGAAAAAAAAAAGGAATGCCTGACCTTGTCTGCTTCTTGGGTAAACAGCTTGAACTGATTCCGAGTCGTCTAGTGTCTTGTGCAACACACGCCTATCACGCCATAGGATCGTTGGACTTTCACTTGAGATACGTATCATTCGATCGGAACCTGAAGCTCGTGAGAAGTGGCAAGGCTGCATCTCTCACTGTCCTAAACCCTAGTCCGCGAGAGAGAACTAACGAAGAAACTGATGAAAAAGAAGCGGCCAGAGATGCACAGCAAGTCACCTCATTCCAGGAAGCAAAGCCATGACAGTGATGCAGCGCTAACATAGTGCACGTGAACAGAGACTGGGCAGTTACTAGTTACGCACACAAGGTTTTTCATTTGACATAATAAAAAAGCAGGTACTAGCATATGTACAGATCAACACGAAGAAGATAGTTCATAAGAAGTTCGGACTGAAAATAATCTATCATTTCAGCTAATTTTTCATCATCATCATCATCATCATCGGAAGCAGCAGCAGCAGCAGCTAGCTTCGCCAAGCAAAATTTGGCATCCTAAAACCCGAGTCCCTTGCTTCTAGTGCTGTTCTTAGCCATCCCTCTACAGCACCGGATCGATCGACAAACGGAAGCGAGAAATGTAACGAAAGATCTTGAGCATATGTACAAGAATCCTAACTAAATTAACCGGCCACCACCTTCACCTCACGGGATCGATCTCCCTTGGAGCCTGCCTAGTTCGGTCGATCAGTCACCTGGTGTGAAGGACGAGATCTAGCCCAAGGAGCCCTCCTTGGCGGAGAGCCGCTTGAGGACCTCGTAGGTGGTGACCATGGTGGCGGCGGAGAGCGACATGGAGCCCCACCTGGGCCCGAGCCCGCGGTAGCACGCGGCCCACCCACCTTCCTTGAGCAGGCCGCGCATGGTGCTCCCCAGCGTCGGCCGCGCCGCCACCCCGTCGGTCTCCATCACCTGGAGGCGCGTCTTGACGGTGTCCAGCGGCATGGTCACGAGCGCGGCGGCGCCCCCGGCGACGGCCGCGCTGGCGCCCTGCACGGCCATGAGCGCCGGGTAGCTCTCGGAGCGGTCGGCGCCCACGACGCGCCACGCGAAGCGCTGCGCCATGGCGTAGGACGCCCACCACACGGCGTTGGACGGCGCGTACGTGATGATGGAGAGGCCGAACCCGCGGTACAGGCCGCGCACGCCGTCGGCGGCGAGGATCTTCCGGAAGGCGTCGGCGCCGCCGGCGTAGCGGCAGGAGTTGGTGGCGGCGGAGGTCTGGACCATGAGGCGCTGGCTGATGACGTCGACGGGGGTCCACACGACCTGCGCGGCGACGGCGGCGGACACGCCCCCGGCCGCGGAGGCGACCGCGGACGCCGCGGGCTCGGACACGCCGAACCGGAGCGCGGCGGAACCCACGGAGCTCTTGGTGGCCTCGAGCGCCGCCATGTAGAGCGCGCGCGCGGGGACGGTGCCGGCCAGCGAGGCGCCGAAGCCGCGGTAGAAGCCCTTGAGGCCGTCGCGGCGGAGGATGGCCCTAGCGGTGGCGGCGGCGGCCTGCGGGGGCGGCGCCACCTGCAGGCGCGTCTTGACGACGACGGCCGGGTAGAGCGCGGCGGAGACGCCCGAGAAGAGCGCCGCGCCGAGGACGAAGAAGCGGGACTTGTCGAGCATCTCCCAGTTCACCTCCGCGGGGAGTCGCCGGAACTGCTCCGCCGCCGCCGCCGCCGCGCCCCGCTCCTCCTCCATGCCGGCAACACTGAAGCTCATCCTCGTCCCGATCTCAGTGTCTTCTTCCCACCGGCCAGAGGAAACCCAATCAGGCCTCGCATCAATCAATCAGTCAGTCCAGGACGACCAGATCAACCATGGTCTCGGGCGTAAACCCTGGTGTTGAGCGGGGAGAGGATGGCACGCACGCACGGGCACACCGCTTGGGATCCTTGAGGGCTTGTTTGGTAGTGGAGTATTTGTGGGGATTAGTGGGGATGATCCCTAGGGGATTGGGTGAAACCCCTACCTTCACCCAATCCCCACAAAACGGTGTTAGGTAGCATGGAGATCGGAGAGCTTACCGATCCGATCCAGAATCCACTCTAGCCTGTAGCAACGTCAACAACTTCTTGGTTCCATCCGCAGCAAAAACGAGACGGTCATGATGCCTACCTCGGCGATGCGTTGCTCTTTCTCCCGCCGGCGAGAAGAGGGCCAAGGGGGCGGTGGCGTGGAGACCTAGGGAGGCGTCGGCGGCAACGCGAAGATCTGGTGAGGCGGCGGCGTGGATACCCGAAGATGGTGGCGGCAACACGAAGATCGGGAGGCGGCGGCGCCCCGGCAGCAGAAGCCTCCGGCCGGGCAAGCACAACAGAGGTGCGGCCGTGGGGGTGCCACGAGACGGAGACGGGGATAATCCACGGGGTCCGGGTCCGGGATTGGGTCCAAGAGAAAAATGGGCCGGGGACGAGGATTTCTGGGGATGGGCGGGGATAAAACTCTAGCACCAAATGGCCATTCGAGAAAAAGTGGGGATCCGGGAATGGGCCGGGATAATCCCCGTGAATCCCCGTGAATACCCCAGTGCCAAACGAGGCCTAATGGGAAAAGTGAGAAGCAGCGTTGAGGGTGCGAATAATTCGGGATCCCGAGGGGGCAATGTGAATATTTATACATACCGAAGGTTGGTGTCGTGGCCAGCCACACGGCCTTATCTGAGAGAGCGAGATGCAACCGTCACGTGGCGGTGGTGGGTGCGTGTCGGGGAGCGAGCCTTATCGGTCGCTGTTGGCCGGAGCCACCGGTGACCGCCGGTGGCACGGTGGGCGTCCCCCATTGGCTGGATCGATCGACGACTCGCAGAGCAGGCTGCAGGCCAGACGCCCACCGGGTGGGTTGGAAGGGGAGGGAGGGGATTGGACGCTTTTTTTTAATGCGCAACTGGATCTCGATGGGTGTGCTGTGCTGCGCACACAGAGACAGGTCGAGCTCGCCCACGATAACGCGACGGCATTCAATTACCAAGGTTGTGAGATGCGTTCGCGACAAGCCACGTCACGTATTTCCTCCTGTTGCGTGTTTAAAAAAAGTTGGGTAATGCATGGTTGTATTCAGGTATTGGTGCGCATTGCAGTCAAGAGAATACACACATACAGATACAGTACAAAATACTCACTTGGCTTCGAGTGAGTATACAACGGTCTTTGTAAACAGTCTATCTGATTTTGCCGGATAGTGGGACGATCGGTAGCTAAGTGCAGGCGACCTTCATGATACCAATTGTTAAAGTGTCGGCTCGAGAAGATTTCAAAAACTTGCAACCTAAGGTACAATCACCCACGTCAAACAAATATAGATAAGCCCTGCTTAGGGCATGTAGAGAACGCGTGACTTCTCTTGACCATCCACATCATTTAGAGAATGCAAAATTATAAGTTGTACAATGCATTATCCATTATTGTCATCTCTAGCAACTAATGAGAATTAATTATATTTTAGTAGATAATTATATTTTTAAGGAAAGGCAAATGGTACAATGGTGAAATTAGCTTTCCCTTATTTCGTAAGAGATCATCTCTTATCTAAGCGAAGGCAACCCCTTTATTCATTCTCTCTGTGCTAACTAGACAAATATCCTACGTGTCAATGCTAAGAGAAGGCTGACATCACACTATTGTACATGCCCTTAGCCGTTTCTGACGAGATATACTCTCTGCCTTTTATGTAGTAAACGGAAATTTGTCCCAGACAAAACGCCGCTACGCCAGGGCGGTTAGTATACATAATTCATAAATTTGTCTTAGACAAGCACGTGAGCCTGCTGTAGTAGCATCTCTAGAGCACCTGTACAAATTGATTGGTGAAATACTCCAATTAGTTTTTAGCATTTCAAAAATTTGTGAAAGTGGATTGCTAAAATTAGATTTTACACACTGTGGTATGTGGGGCCACTCTGTCATACGCATGCATCTCAAACCCCACTCCCTCCCTCGTCCTCGATCTTCCTGGCCGTTGTCTGACCCTAGGATTGGCGCAGCCGTTGCGCCCGTCGCGCAAGGTGGGTGTGACGCCGCATTAGGGCCAAATACTGAAAAAAGCTCAAAAACGTTGTTTGATGAGCATACGGGTCGAGGAGAAGGCGCGAAAGGTCGATTGTGAGATGGGGAAGGGAGGTAGAGGACGAGGCGGTGGCCGACGACGGGGCGGCGGGCGGTGACGATGATCCAAACCTAGCCGCCATGGCCTCCAATTAAGGATGAGGCGGTGGTGCGGGAGGTCGAGGACGAAGCGGTGGCCGACGCCAGGCCTCCTATGTTGGAATCGGCCGGTGCAAGTCACGAGCGGGGCAGAACCCATGCGGCGGGGGAAGGCGGCATCGAGTAAGGGAAGAGGACAAGGGAGGGGCATGGGGACAAGGAGGGCCTTGGAAGGTCGTCGGTCGCCTGCACGGTCGACGCGGTGGCCGGGGATGGCGGCGGCGTTAGGGGGAGGGGGACGGAAGTTTCCCACGAGCCAATTGCGCTCTCTCGCCTCAGTTTGGAATTATGGGAGGTTGGCTTTGGATTTCTACATTTTGCATATTTTGAGCCAAACTTTACAATTTCGGGGGACCACTATTACGATAGCTCTTGGAGCAGCTTTTTTTTCTTCTTCTCTTGGATATGCGCTTAGCAGATACAGCAGCTGTCGTGGTGGGAACACGACAGATGCCATAGGATGGCTTATGTTGGGGCCGATGGACGCTGGTGATACCGGGGAGGGCTAGCGCGCTAAAGAGCGCACACGGAAGGAAAAGCACACACAAGATCTACCCAGGTTCAGGGCCCTCGTGAGGAGGTAAAACCCCTACTCCTGCCTGTCTGTCTCGGATATAACAGTGGGAACCGAAATACACAGGTGCTCCTTGAGCTGTATGATCCAACATTGGTGGATAAGCACTAGCAAGAAGATGAAAACTAAGGAGTGCAAAGTATCTCAATGGTCTGTCTCTCTCTATGCGTCCGTCCCTCACACAGGAGGGGGTGGAGGCCTATTTATAGGCTAAACCGAGTTACAGTGCACCCACTATGGTCCAAACACCACAGTCCAAACACTATGGTCCAAAACCGACACTGTAGCCGTCACATCCGAGTCAACCTCAAGCTCATGATGATGGCCTCTGTCTCAGACACGCACGCATATGTCAGCTTCTTGGTCATCATTGTGGCCTCTGTCAGGGACACGCAGTGCCTCGAGCCCAGGGTTACCTCGTTATCTGCTCCCCTGGCGTCAGAGATAAGCATCCCAGTCACTTCATCTCTGCACCTTATCCTCTGCCACGCCCCCGTGACAGGCGGGATGTGACAGAGACATTGACTTTGCGCCTCTTCACTTAACTCGGCTCGGGTATGTCGAAATGTTTGAGTGCCTCTTCTCCTTAACTCGGGATTCTTCCCTGCACACAACAAAAGACAAGTAGATACCGACATTCATATGTCGGCCAGCATATCTCGGTTAGCATAACCCGGCCCCTTCTGGGCCTGGCCTTATCTCGGCTTACAACTCCATACCTCGGCCCCTTCTGGGCCTAGCCTTATCTCGGATTACTTCAATAACGTACCTCGGCCCTTTCTAGGCCGTGTTGTCTCGGTCGCTCTATATCTCGGTCCACCATTGGACACCGTTTACACATTACCATGACCCTACCTCGGGGTAGCCCCCCCGACATTAGTCCCCGAAGCTGGTGCGGTCCTGCAGCCTCGGATGAAGGGCCACAGCAGGTTTAACCAAATCAAACCCATCAGACCAAATATCCGACATAAACATGTCGGTTTGTTTCAAACGCCCGACATTAAAATGTCGGTTCACCTCAACCATCAAGAACCTCACCTCAAACCATATTCGACATTCTTTCTTATGTCAGTCTCTCCGACACAAGAAGATTCCCCCAAATCTTCTCCAAGATTTTGCCACAGCACGTGGCAGCAGAATTCTGCACGTCTCCTCGGTTACAGCGAACGGACAGACATGCCTCTGCCTGCATGCCAGCCACGTCACCCGAGATCTCTGAGCTGTCACGCTCACAGAGCACCTGAGTGCTTTGACCACGTCAGTGCACGTAAAACGGCGCGGCTCCTGGATTCCCACGCCAGTTACTGCTCCACTACCCACGCTCTGCGCCAGTTACCACTTCGTGGCCCACGATGTGGCCATTTTCACCGCACCATGCGGTTATCACGCGCAATAAACCCGCGCGATATCTCCGAAGATCGTGCGCGGTTAATACACAAACCGCACACCTTCCCCTGCCTATAAATAGGGGAGCGGGGGCCCCTTCACTTTTACCCACTCCACCTCTTCTTCCTCTTCCTCGCACTGCTCTGCCCCGTGCCATTGCCGCCGCCGCACAGAGCACCGTGCACGGAGATCGCGCCACCGCACCAGAGCTTCCCACGCCGCAACCGCGCCGCCGCGGAGCTCCTTCTCTCCACCGACGTGCTTCGCGCCCCACTGGTAAGATCCTTTTCCCACATTCCCGACTAACTCGTTGCATTTCGCAATGAACTGGTTCATCTCCCGCGATGAACTAGTTCATCCTCTTCGATGAACTTATACATCTTCTTTGCGGTCACACTTAAATTCTCCACTCTAGATCTGTTTTAGACCTTCTTCACCGTGCTTTTCATTATTCTTGCCTTAGTTCACCACTATGCTCCTCTAGATTCAGTTCATAGACCTTGCATTTATCTTCTAATTTTCATACCCCGTAGATCTTTCTGCAAAGTACATAGCCACAGATTTGTGTTTCCCGCCAAAACTCCTTTTCCACTCTGATACTCAAATTTTCCACATAACTCGGTCGCACTTCTACTTCTTTTTAGGAACCTTCCGAGATGTCTTCCAGCAACAAGAAAGCTCTTAGCAAGAAGCAACAAGGGAAGATGCCTCAAGTTCAAACTAAAATTCCCCAACTTGAAGAACGGCCTCTTCCCAAGAAGAATCAAGCTATTCCTTCTCAAGTTGAGATTTCAACAAAGAAGAAAGGAGGAAGCAAATGTTGCTACTTATGCCGTGAGAAGGGTCACTTTGCTTCTTCATGCACTAGTGGTAACTTATCCAACACTAACATAATTGATAATGTTTATTCTCTTATGAAGGATAAGGTTGGCAATGTGTTTGCCAAGTATGTTGGTACTCAAAGTGGTGTCAAGAAAAGAACCATTTGGGTTGCCAAGCCTATTGTGACTAACCTCTTAGGACCCAACTTCGTTGGGGACCAACAAGCTATAACTTGATCAATAGGTGTTTTCGGAGGGCATTGGATACTCGGCTACATCATGAAGAATTAAGGGATCTTCATCAATTATATTCTCTCAAGCCAAGTCATTTGGATTATTTTATTCTATCTCATATCCAATGTTCCTCCTTGCGGTAACTTGTACTAGTTGAATGCCCGTGCGTTGCTACGGACCCTAAGTTTCTTGTCCACCATGCATTTAAACATCATGTACATGAATATTGGACATATTTTCAAATAACATTTTAAACATTTTCAAATGCAACATGTCTGAAGGACACACAATTCTTGCCCATAGCCAACTGAAATATATAAACTACGAACTACAATATAAGCTAATTGTATTTCCTCCTTGAAAGTACTTACATTTCCATGGATGAACTGTCGCCTATGAAATAAAAACTATGTGTCACTCTCCTTTAAAAATACACTAAACCCTCGAGACAAGAAATACAGGAGCAACCCCTCAATTCAGACAACATATAACCAAATATTCTCTTTCAAGAAATATATATCAAAAGGTCTTGTTGGGAATGAAGCGGGAACGGCAGGAGAGCTGCCAGGTTTTTATTAACAGAAGGAGTAAAGGCAGTTACAAGGTAAGGTAACAAGTGAAAAAAGATACATAAGGTAGCTCAACCTGGCTCCTCCATATTGGGCAACAAGAGGGATTGGTCCTCCGTCTGCCCGCCAGCAATTTGCCTCGTCTTTGATGAGGGAGAAGAGCTGGTGCGTGCTCATGTCCTTCTGCTTGAAAATTCTCCTGTTTCTCTCCTTCTAAATTTCCCAAGAGATCAGCGTTGAGATCGTTTTCTTGGCATGTCTTTCCTCTTTTGTGTCATTCTTTGCCAGACCCGAGAGCCATTTGTCTAACTCTGCACCCTCCTGCACCCATGTCACTGGGTTGAATTCTTCAATATTGAAAGAAGCCGCCATTTTGACCCAAATTTCCTTCACCCATGGGCATTCCATTAGCATGTGAGGTGTGGTCTCCGGGTTTTTCATGCAAATCGAGCCAAAATACTGATTCTCCCATCGACTCTGCATTAGTTTGTCTGCAGTTAGTGTTTTCCCTAGTAGAACCACCCAGATGAACATCTTGCATTTGTTTGGAGCCCACTGTTTCCATGCAAGTGTTCTGAAATTGGTGCTCATAGAACCCTCAAATTGCATGTTGTAGGCAGCAGAGGCGGAGTAGGCAGCTTTGTTTCCATAAGTCCAGGAAATCTCATTTGGTTCCTTGGTAAGCACAGCGTTGTCAATGATTTCGGTCAGCTTGATCAGTATCGGCAAGTGTTCTTCCTGAAGCTTTAGTTTCAGGTCAGCTTGTTGGGAATGGAAATTGAAATCTGAAGGACTATCCAATCTATATAAATTATGGCAGAGTTTTCTACATTACCTGACACTACGCTAACAACTAATAAGAAGCGTCTGACTACTCTCAGTCCCCCAAAAGTAGTCTGCTATTCCTCCATCTTTCTATTATATCTTATTTCCTGTTTACTTAGAAAATATATTAGTTGTACTTATAAACGTAATTAGGACTTCAAAGCAAACGTATGTTTTTTTTTGAGAAAGATTGCTGCGATATATTAAACAGAAACTGAGTCTCTTACAACAGAGTTCACAATGCTACTAGGAGCCCTTCCAACATAAACACAACTAGATTTAGTCTCGCAGCCTAACTTGGCTAAAGCATGTGCTGGTTCGTTCGCAGAACGCCGCACCGCGCGCACCAGGTGATCTTCAAAACCCTTGAGCAGAAATTTTAATTCCTCCACCAGAGGTCCGTGAATAGACCTATCCAGTTCGTCTTTGCAGAGTTTCGCAGCCACACCAGTACTGTCCGTCTCCAGAATAACCTTCCCCATGTGATGATCTTTCGCCAGCTCAATGCCCCGGCGACATGCCAACAGTTCCGCTCTTTCAGCATCAGCAACGTGAGGGAAAAAATGGCTAGCTCCGCAAACAAAGCTACCATGGAGATCTCTGATGATCACTCCGCCCCCACCTTCGCCATCAATAATACGGAAAGCGCCATCGACATTTATCTTGAGCCAACCTGCCTCCGGCTTGAACCAGTGCTCCACCAAGTTGGCTTGTGGCCCAGCTTGAGGGGTATTCAGAGTCCACCACTCGTCAACAGCAGCCTTTGTTCGTTCGGCAATCGCTCGTGGATCATCAATGTTCTTTGATTCCCGGGCATCGTTCCGTGCGGACCATAGCTTGTATACCATCATGCACATCCAAGTAACCTGCTCCATATCCGCTCTGCCAATCCAATCAAGAAGCCATCCCTTCAACTCAGAGTGACAGCGAAGAAGCTTGGGAGGGGCCGGCGGAACAAAACCAGAAATCTCTGTGAGGTGATTCCATGCCGAGACTGTATGAGAACAGGTCCAAAAGCGATGCACTAGATCTTCAGTTCTGCCGCACGCTAGACAGACTACACTGTCTTTAATCTTCCTTCGAGAGAGTTCAGTGCCAACCGCTAAACCATTCTCAATAAGCCTCCACATATGTACCATCACTTTACCTGGAACTTGCGCTGCCCAAAGAGCAAGGCGGCCCTTATAAACAGAACAAGATCCTAAAGATTCCACCACCCCTCTATTCAAAATTTTACGCTGCACAGCCAAATGATAAGCTGATTTCACCATGAACAGGCCATTCTTGGTATGATTCCAGGCCAGAAAATCCGAAGTACCCGGTCTGCCAATGGGAATGCCAAGAATATCTCTCACATCTGGCTCCGCAAGAAACAGTCTGAGCTTCTCTTCATCCCATCCCCTGCCATGCTCGAGGAGGAACTCACTAACCTACTCAGGAGGATTTTCCAACAGCCACCCCAGTGGGTGCTGAGCGCTTGGACGGGGAATCCAGTTGTCCTCCCAAACCTTGACAGACTCGCCATCTCCAATTCTCCAAATAAGCCCAGCTTTTAACAGGTCTCGTCCATGCATGATGCTACGTCATGTACAAGATGCACCCTTGGCACAGTTGGCCTGTAGAAAATCACAAGACTTATAGTAGCGAGCTTTCAAGACTCTTGCACACAGCGAGTCCGGGTCAACGAGCAGCCGCCAGCCCTGCTTCGCGAGGAACGCTTGATTGAAACAGCCAAAATCTCTGAAGCCCATACCACCACTGGCTTTGCCTCTGCACATACGGTCCCAACTTATCCAGTGCACCTTACGCTCATTATCCTTATCACCCCACCAGAATTTTGAAGCAACCATGCTCAGGTTTCTACACTGTTTCTTAGTTAGCTGGAAGCAACTCATGGCCAAAGATGGCACCGCTTGCAAGACTAATTTAACAAGAATGCTTTTACCTTATTTTGACATGCCCTGGCCCTTCCAGCCCTTCACCTTACCCCAAGATCGATCGGTGAGATATTTAAATGCACCGTCTTTTGATCGACTCACTACCGTGGGCAGTCCCAGGTAGCGTTCCGAGAGGGCCTCACATTCTATACCAATGCTCTGTTTCAGCCCCTCCTTCACCTCCTCAGAGCAGCCCGGGCCAAAGAAGATGGACGATTTCTGTAAGTTGACCCTCTGCCCCGAGCTAGCTTCATATTCCTGAAGGATTCTCTTCAGCGCCTGCAAACTCTGAGAAGAAGCTTCTAGGAAAACAACACTATCATCCGCAAATAAGAGATGAGTGACATGAGGTCCATCAGCCCCAAATCGCACCCCACTAATCTCCTTCTCCACCTGAGCCTGCTTCAACAAAGCCGAGAAACCCTCCACGCAGAATAGGAAAAGATACGGGCTAATAGGGTCACCCTGTCTGAGCCCCCTTGAGGGGCTGAAAGTCTCCGACAGGCCACCATTCAGCTTAACAGAGAAGCGCGCCGACGTGATACATCTCATCACCATCTGAACCCATTGTTGAGAGAACCCCAGCTTTAGCATAACCTTCTCCAAAAAGATCCACTCAACCCTATCGTATGGTTTCATCATGTCCAGCTTCACCGCACACAGAGGTGTTTTCCTCCTCCTCTTCCTAATTGCGTGGGTGCATTCGTATGCCACAAACACGTTATCCGTCATGAGGCGCCCCGACACAAATGCACTTTGCTCCTCCGAGATAAGAATGGGGAGGATCAACTTCAGGCGATTTGCAATGACCTTTGAAGCAATCTTATAAAGCACATTACAGAGGCTTATTTGGTGGAATTGAGTTAACACCTCAGGCGCATTAACCTTTGGGATCAGCACCAAAATAGTATCATTAAAATCAATTGGACTGTCCCCTCCAGCCAGGAATTGCCTGACCGCCTCACATACATCTTGTTTGATGATGGCCCAATGTCGCTGATAGAACAAGGCCGGCAGCCCATCCGGGCTCGGCGCCTTGGTTGCACCCATCTGGAAGAGGGCCTTTTCAATTTCCTGATCCGAGACAATTGCTGTCAATTTCTCGTTCATGTCTGGGGAGACGAACTCATCAATGCGGTCGAGGATTCTATCCATTTCAGTAGCACCTTCAGAAGTAAAAAGGTTGCGATAGAAGGCATGTGCCATCTCCCGCATTCCTTCGTCAGTGTCACACCTGCTACCATCCTCTTGGCGAAGGAAATTTACCATGTTTTTTCATCGCCGGTGCGACGCACGGTTCTGAAAGTATTTTGTGTTCTTGTCCCCCGCTTTGAGCCACTCCTGCCTGGACCGCTGCTTGTACATAACCTCCTCCCTATCATACATCACATGCAAGTCTCTCTCAATATTCCGCACCCTGTCCACGTCCCCGGTGACAAGATCCTGCACTTTTGATTCTTCCAAGTCTGCACGCAGCCTTTTAATTTCTCTCCTAACTGAGCCGAAATTCGTGAAGCTCCAGCTCTGAAGATTGCGTGACACTTCCTTCAGCTTTTCACATACCGCACAGGTGCCCGAGCCCAAGTAACCAGTGTTACTCCAAGCATCCTCCACAACTTCATCGTATGCCTCGTGCTTTGTCCACATTTCTTCGAATATGAAGCGCCTAGCTTGTGGAAGAGATGGCCGGTCAGAGTCAGCAGCCACCCGAATTAAGAGAGCCAGATGATCAGATTCCTCCGTTTGAATGTGTTCCACACTTGTCCGACCAAACATGTTCATAAACTCTGCATTTCCCATAGCCCGATCCAGCCTAGCTTGGACATTGGCCTGCCCCAACCTCCGATTGTCCCAGGTGTATGGGTAACCTGAAAAGCCAAGGTCTGTCAGCTGGCAGTCCATTAGACAGTCCCTGAAACGGTTCATCTGAGCTTCACTTCTCTCGTTCAGGCCAAGCTGTTCCTCTTGGCTGGTTATCTCGTTAAAATCGCCTGCACAAAGCCATGGCAAATCATATTGAGAGCGCAAGTACCTCATAGCTTCCCAAGTCCTCTCTCTCAGTTCTGTGCGAGGCTCCCCATATATACCCAAAAACCTCCACACACCCTGTTCTGTGGTAATTTTAGCATCAATGAAATATTGGCACCAGGGTCGCACCTCCACAACCACCCCATCTCGCCACCACATCGCCATACCTCCTCCTTTCCCTTTTCCCTCCACACAAACACCATACCTGAAACCTAGGCTCCATTGGAGTCTCTCCATCACTCTCTGTTTTTGTTTTGTTTCACACAGGAACACAATAATCGGATTGTAGAATCTGACCAGATCCCTCAGCTTGCCCACAGCCGCGGTCAATCCTACACCACGGCAGTTTTGGGCCAAGAGATTCATTGTCCCCAGCGGCCCTGGCTCCCAGGGTCTGCCGAAGTGGAATTGTTTACAGTGAGCCACTAGTAGAAAAAGGACCTTTGGTCCAGTGCCCCGTTTAGCTCTAGTCCCGGATTTGTTTTGGACCGGGACTAGAGGGGGGTGGGGGGACTAGTCCCGGGTCAACGGCTACGCGGACGGCACCCTCTAGTCCCGGGTCGTGGGGACCCTCTAGTCCCGGTTCGTGAAACGAACCGGGACTAGAGGGTTGCGGCAGGCCGCAGCTGAGGTGGGGGCCAGTGCGATACCCTTTAGTCCCGGTTCGTATCACGAACCGGGACTAGAGGTCCTCTGCTCTATATCATCTTCTTCCTGCCCGAGTTCAAAGCTCATATCACCATTTTCTCCTCTCTATCTCCTCTCTAGTTCAAATTCATCCACATCTTTTCCATGATTTTTCAAGATTAAGGGCGCCCCATATATCCAAGAGTTCTAATAGGTTAGAAACTTCATCCTCCCGGAGCTCAAGTTCATCCCCATTGCTAGTTTTGCTACTCATTTCATTTCTATTGCTAGCTAGGTGTTTGATGAAATGCCTAAGTTAGTTTAGCTCAAATTCTAGGTTAGTTGTGTAATTCCATTGCTAGTTTATTTGTGTTATATGCAATTTGAGCTCAGATGAAAGTATGATTTGTTGATTTTAGTGTCGTCCCGTCCCTGTCATTGTCCTGACCGCCGTGGGTCGTCCGCACCGCCCCATCGTCGGCACCAGCTTGGCGAGTCTCTTGTTTTTATCTTTTTTTGAAGAATTTTTTTTAATTGTATGATTTAGATGCATAGTTATTAGTTGTATAGTTTTTTACTTCTATGTCTGTTTGTTATATGTATAGTGTCATGGTTTTGATATCCGTCCCCGTCGGCCCGGGTCCGGTCTATGATTCAGATGTGGTATATTATCTTTTATATCTATTTGTTTAATTTTGTGTTTATAATAATTATGCCGAACAACACTTGACATATATATATTCTTATCTAGGAGGTAGTTGAACCGGAAATTCCAACCGACTCTGTTGTCGAGATGCTAAATTTATCTGAAAAAGAAAACAATAATTTGAAAGAAAAATTGAAAAGAAGTGAAGAAGAGAAGATGGAATTGGATTTGTATCTTGCCGATGTCGTCCATGATCACAAGATTAAGATCGATGCAATGCGCTTGAAGATTTGAAACATTAGAAACTATGCCATTAATAGAGAGGCTTGGTATCATTATGCTGTTGGATCAATGGTTACCTTAGTTGCGATTTTGATCGCATTTGTTGTTGCATTTAAATGCATTACATAGTTTAATTGTATGTTAATTTCAATGTATGTTTTAATTATGAGAACCATGTATTACATTTGGTCAGTACTCTACTTTGGTTTTAATGTGATGAACTTGTATTGATTAATTTGGTCACTTCTCTGTTCATGATGTTGTGTGTAATGATGTTTTCCCTTCTTATGCACAAAAGGTGCTCGATGAACCGGCAATGGATGTACGATGACCGACTCTCTATCGAGTACATTCAAGGCTTGCGATCATTTCTCAATGTGGCTGAGGCAAACGCGCGGAATGGTTTTATGTGTTGTCCATGCCGTGTCTGTCAGAATGAGAAGGATTACTCTTCCTCAAAAATCCTTCACATCCACCTTATTAAGTCCGGTTTCATGTCCGGCTATAATTGTTGGACCAAGCACGGAGAAAAAAGGGTAATGATGGAAGACAACGAAGAAGAAGAGAACGATGAAAACTATAATTCTATGTTCCCTGAATACGGTGGTAATGCAAGGGGGGAGCTGAGGATGAAGAGACACCAGATGAGCCCATGCATGGTAGATGATGATCTTCGTCGGGCCATCGTTGATGCACAGAGAGAAGCAGAAAGTGCAAATGAGAAGTTGAAGTTGGAGCGCATGTTAGAGGATCACAAAAAAAGTTGTACCCATCTTGCGAAGATGGCAACACAAAGCTCGATACCACACTGGAATTGCTGCAATGGAAGGCAGAGACTGGTTTATCTGACAAGGGATTTGAGAAGTTACTGAAAATAATGAAGAAGAAGCTTCCAAAGGATAACGAATTGCCTGACAATACATATGAAGCAAAGAAGGTTCTCTGCCCTCTAGGATTAGATGTGCAGAAGATACATGCATGCATTAATGACTACATCCTCTACCGTGGTGAGGAGTACGAGAATAAGAATGAATGCCCGGTATGCGGTGCATTGCGGTATAAGATCAGACGAGATGACCCTGGTGATATTGAGGGCCAGGCCCCCAGGAAGAGGGTTCCTGCCAAGGTGATGTGGTATGCTCCTATAATACCACGGTTGAAACGTTTGTTCAGAAACAAAGAGCATGCCAAGTTGTTGCGATGGCACAAAGAAGACTGCAAGAAAGACGAGATGTTGAGACACCCCGCTGATGGGTCGCAGTGGAGAAAAATCGATAGAGAGTACAAGGACTTTGCAGATGACGCTAGAAACTTAAGGTTTGGTCTAAGTACAGATGGCATGAATCCTTTTGGGGAGCAGAGCTGCAGTCATAGCACCTGGCCTATAACTCTATGTATCTATAACCTTCCTCCTTGGTTGTGCATGAAGCGGAAGTTCATTACGATGCCAGTGCTGATCCAAGGCCCGAAGCAACCCGGCAATGACATTGATGTGTACCTAAAGCCACTAGTTGAAGAACTTTTACAGTTGTGGGGAGAAAAAGGTGTACGTGTGTGGGATGAGAACAAACAACAGGAATTTGACCTACGAGCGCTGCTCTTCGTAACCATTAATGATTGGCCTGCTCTTAGTAACCTTTCAGGACAGACAAACAAGGGATACAATGCATGCACGCACTGTTTAGATGAGACTGATAGTACATATTTGGAGAAATGTAAGAAGGTTGTGTACCTGGGCCATCGTCGATTTCTTCCTCCTAAGCATCCCGTAAGAAAGAAATGCAAGCATTTCAAAGATACAGAGCATCGGAGGAAGCCTGTCCACCGTACTGGTCATGATATATTTGGTATGGTCAAGAATCTAGAAGTGATCTTTGGAAAGGGTCCTGGCGGTCAATCTGTTCCGAATGACGCCACCGGACACGCGGCCATGTGGAAGAAGAAATCAATATTTTGGGAGCTACCCTATTGGAAAGTCCTAGAAGTCCGCTCTGCAATCGACGTGATGCACGTGACGAAGAATCTTTGCGTGAACCTGCTCGGACATTTGGGCGTGTATGGGAAGACAAAAGATACGCCGAAAGCACGGCAGGACCAGCAACGTATGAAAGACCCAGACGACCTGCATCCAATGAAGACGGATAAAGGAGGTCTAAGTCCTGCCAGCTACACTCTTACGAAAAAAGAGAAAGAAATATTTTTTGAAGTCCTGAGCAGTATGAAGGTCCCGTCTGGCTTCTCGTCAAATATAAAGGGAATAATAAATATGGCCGAGAAAAAATTCCAGAACCTAAAGTCTCATGACTGCCACGTGCTTATGACCCAATTGCTTCCGGTTGCATTGCGGGGGATTCTACCGGAAAATGTTCGACTACCCTTAATCTATGTGCATTTCTCAATGCAATTTCTCAGAAGATAATCGATCCAGAAATTCTACCAAGGTTACAAAGGGATGTGGTTCAATGTCTCGTTAGTTTTGAGTTGGTGTTCCCACCATCCTTCTTCAATATTATGACGCATCTACTAGTACACCTAGTCGAAGAGATTGCCATTCTGGGTCCTGTATTTTTACACAATATGTTCCCCTTTGAGAGGTTCATGGGAGTCTTGAAGAAATATGTTCATAACCGTGCTAGGCCAGAAGGAAGCATATCCAAAGGCTATGGAACAGAGGAGGTCATTGAGTTTTGTGTTGATTTTATTCCCGACATTAAGTCTATTGGTCTTCCTGAATCGCGGCATGAGGGGAGACTGAGTGGAAAAGGCACTCTAGGAAGGAAATCAATAATATGTAGGGACGGGCATTCTTTCACTCAAGCGCACTACACAGTTCTACAGAATTCCACCTTGGCGGCTCCGTATATCGAGGAACACAATAATATTGTACGCTTCAACTACCCCGGGAAGCCTGACTACTGGATTAGACATGAACACATGGAGACTTTCGGCGGTTGGTTGCAAACACATCTCAACAATAACAACACTATTGAAGATCAGCTATACTTGTTGTCCAGGTCACCATCTTTGACGTGGGGTTACCACGCCAAATCCCTCGGATGACATCCTAGGGTTGAGAGAATAGGAGAAGAAGATGGTGGTACTGGTGGATTCGTCGGCTGACAAGAGAGATTTACCCAGGTTCAGGCCCCCGAAGGTGAAAGCCCTACGTCCTGCTTGTCTGGTATTGATGATGGAGCTTACAGATCGGTTACAATGGCGAGATCGTGAGATTCAATCTCGCTAGGGTTTCTGGCGATGAGTCTCAACGTACCCTAGGTCGGCGGCCCTCCCAGTCCTTAAATAGTGGGACTGGGTCTCGGGTCCGTTACCGACTAGGTTTACATCTGGGCCTACCGACCTGATATCTCTCGTCTTTCCTTCGGGGCCTCCTTCCTGGGCCTGATGACCGATGGGCCTTTTATTCTCTTCCGCACCAGGGCAGTCCACGGTGGCACACCCGAAAGGTGTACCCACGTCAGTAGCCCCCGAGGACCTAGTAGACTTGGAGAGTCTGGTAGGGACTCCTCCGCATTGTATCGTCCTGGTGCGAGTTATGCTTTTAGTGATTTATTCGTATCCGTGTTTCAGGATGCTTAGTGGTGGATCTCGCATAATAAGCCTGGTACTCTCGATGGATCGGGACCAGTTGAGTGCTCTAGGGCACAAACGTTATTAGCGTACATCAAACTCGAGTCCCCAGGCTCGAGCTTGGAGGCTAGTCCCTTCGACTCTAGCCGCTCGGGATCTTACGGAGTCTAATTCGGCCTGAAAGGGTACCCAACGCATTCGTCGGGATTTTTCTTCGCACCTGCTGGTGCTGCATATCTGTCAAGCTACCACGGCTGCTGCCAGTGGGCCTGGCCCTACACGACGGATCGGTGGGTCTTACCTTTGCACTTCAGAGTGCAGCATCCGAGGGTCAGCTGTATTTGATTCATCTCAGGTATGTTGCTCGGGTTAGACCGGAGTCGATAACCTTTCGAGTGTTGCACAGTCGTGCTTCCATCGAGTGCGTGGTGACACTCCCGATGGGAGTGTTCCCCAGATTTATGCTGAATTATTTGAATCTGGGGATAATCTCAACCCATTTATTTTGTCGAAGATCGAAGGATTTCTTTTGCTCCCGATGGGAGTGAGCAGATGCAAACTATGTTCAGTCTGGTAGCATTTGGGAGTCGATACCTTTTCGACTACGACCGCGCCGAGGGCAGTCTATATCTTCTGCGTCATCAATGACGTCACGCGCGTGCACTGCGCTACCGAGGCGCTCTGCCGTTTGGCCTGCCAGAAGTGACAGTACGAAACGTCACGTCGGTTTGACTGGTGGGCACGAAAATTTCGCCCCACCTTGATGATGGCCTCCTCGTTTCTCGTGCATAGTGGGCGACGCGGCCGGCGATGGTTGCCCTCCGCACGTGCCGCGTGTATGGTTGGATATGCTCCGTTTTGCTCGATGAATCATCGGACGGCATAGATCGCCCAGTCCGATGGATAAGTAAGGGGCGCCCGGCGGTGAAAAATGCACAATCCCCATTCTCACCGCCGAAGTTATCCTTTTCCCCCTTGCGCTCTGCCTCTCTGTTCGTATCCACCAAAGCACGTATGTCCAGCTCCGTCATGAAGAAGACCACCGAAAAGAAGAGGTCCGCCAGCGCCGCCGCCGCCGTCGCAACCAGCATGGCTGGTGGGCTGAAGAAGATCCCCGATGACTGGCAGAGGTCGTCCGTGGATGAGCGTCAACTGGAGGTGCTGCGCCGCGACGGCTTCCTGCCGTCGTTGGAGAAGATGGCGACGCGGGCGCCCGGCGACGAGGTGGCCCCTCATCCCCGCGACGGCGAGCGCGTCTGCTTCGTCGATTTTGTGAACAGGGGATTCGCCTTCCCTGTTCACGAGTTCGTCCGGGGGCTGATGTACGCGTACGGCGTCCAGCTCCACGACTTCACGCCGAACGCCATCCTCCACATCAGCTGCTTCATCGTCCTGTGCGAGTGCTTCCTCGGCATTCACCCGCACTGGGGGCTGTGGCAGCGGATCTTCAACGTGAAGCGCAACGCCGGCGCTCGCAGTGTTTACCCCGTCGGGGGTTTCGGCATCCAGTCCCGCGGGGACATCGAGTACTTCAACCTGAAGCAGCTCGAGTCCACGCAGAACTGGAGGAAGAAGTGGTTCTACGTCGCCGACGTCCACCAGCCCGGGCAGAAGTACGGGGTTCCCCCGTTTCGTGCTGGCGTGACCGTGACGAAGAAGAAGTCCTGGACGCACCACCCCGACGCCCGAGAGACCAAGGAGTCCGAATCCCTCATGGCTCGGGTGTCGAATCTGCTGAAGACCGCGGGCAAGGAGGTAAGTGGCGTTCACCTTATCGCCACTTTCATCAGAAGACGGGTGCACCCGATTCAAGCTCGGGCGCATCCGTTGTTCGAGTTTGCTGGAGCCGCCGACGTGACGCGCACATCCACGAAAGAGTTGCCCGCAAGCGAGATCGAGTCTCGCGTTTGCGTGGTGACCATGCTCAAGGTCGGCGAGGCGAACGTCCTTGATTCGCCCGTGGTTCCATTTGGCCTCGAGAACCCTGTGCCGGAGGTATGTACTTTGTTCTTCTGTATCATTTGCTTTGCTTGTTGTTTTTTCCAATGTTTTGATTTCTGAGAAAGATTCTTTGTTTTTCTGCCCAAAGGGCTTCTCGACGTTTGTCAGCCTTCCTCCTCTTCCTGAGAGGAAGGGAACTTCTGCGGCCCCTGACTTGCGGGATGATCCTGATGAACATGACATTTCTGTCTGTTCCGCTGCGTCGATTGAGGATGCGGAGGTTGCGGACAGTGATGAAATCCCTCTCGTTCACCGCAAGCGTCAACTCGAAGCTGGCTCCGAGGCAGCGGGGAAGTCGAAACAGGGTCCTATCGCGGAGGGCTCTTGTTCGTCGTCGCCTCATAGTTGCGCCGCCGAGGAGGTTCTTCCGGCGCGTGATCCCGTGGAGCCCCCGCCGAAGAAGACTCGTGTTGCGTCGCACTGCCTCGACCCTGCCGCTCTGCTGACAGTCCTTTGCTCGTAAGTTTCTAACTGCTGTTTTCCCCTTCTTTTTTCTATTTGGGCTTATTGGCTTATCATGTGCTCATCTGCAGGGACTCTTCCTCTGGTGCGACTCTGCCGCCCAATGCGGGCAAACAGCTGGACGAGGGCGACAGCATGGATGCCCGTTGTGGCGGGACAGCGGCTCCTCCACCACCGTCTGGTCATGACATCACACCGGCCGCGACTGCCTCGGCTCCTGTCGATGCCCTTGTCACCATCAGCAGTGCTCCTCCGCTTGCTTCCGCCGAGCACGTAAGTAGTGATTACGTTCTGTTTGCATCGGGTGCGCGACAGCGCTCCCGATGGGAGTAGCCCCCGAGTCTATAGTCAACTAGGAACAGTTGGGTATAGACTCTAGACTGATCTTCCTCCTTTGTTTCTTTGCTTTTTTCTGTGATTTATCGGGAGCGCTATCTTTATCGGGTGCGCGATAGCGCTCCCGATGGGAGTAGCCCCCGAGTCTGTGGGCGACTGAATTCAGCCGCGTACAGACTCAAGTTCTTGTACTGACTCTCTGTTCTTTGTTTTGTGCAGCCCATGGCGCTTGAGCTGTTGGGTATCGGCCGCCGTTTCGCGGCGGAGAACACTCGCCTGGAGCGAGAGTCTGCCGAACTCCGAGGTTTGTCTTTTGTCTTCCGCTGTTGTGTAGTGCTATTATTGCTATTTGCTTAAACGCCCTTTTTGCCTACAGAGTTGTTGGCGCAGTCGCGACGCGAGAAGGAAATCGCCTCGCAACAAGCTGCTACCCTCAAGGAGCAGCTGGATACCGCCGCGGTCGCGAAGGAGGCAGACGATGCCCACAAGCAAGCCTTGGTGCAGCGCCTCTGCTTGGCGAGCAACTCCTTGTTGGGTAAGTGCTGACTCCGCTTTTCTATGTTTCTTCTGCTTCCTTTGCTTTAACCGAGTTTCTTTTCTGCTAACTTCAGGTAGCCTTGGCATCGTGGGATGTTCCAGCGCCCAGGTTGCCGTCGACGACTTGGACGGCGCAGTTGCCGCTGTGGAGGGTGCCAGCCAGCAGGCGGGCGGTCTCCTGGAGAAGGCTACCGGCGCGCTGACGAGCTTGCACGGCAACCTGTTTCCCAAGAGGCAGCCTCCTGCTTCCCTCGTTGAACTGGCTGCGCTGTTTGGTCCCGACGGCTCCGCCATAGACGACTTCAAACGCGAGCACATGGTACGTGGCTCGCAGACCACCCTACTTATGCTGCTGGGGCACGGATTCGAGGGTGACCTCGACAAGGCCATGTCTGGGCTGCCCCGCGGGCCCGACGGCAAGCTGATGCCTCTTGGTAGTTTCGCCGCGCGGTCTCGCGAGTTGGCGCAAAAGCTGACTGGGACCTTGGAGAAGCAGGCTGCCAAGCGTGCGAAGAAGGCCAAGAAATCCGCGAGCTCGCAGTAGCTGCTTATCTTTGTATTTTTCATATTTTGTAGTTTGTCTGTGGTGACGCCTGTCGCTCCTTTGTAATGACTGTCTGCTGCAAACTTTTAGATAACGTTTTGCATTTAATCTGTTGTCCTTGTGCCTTGCGACTTCTTCCTGCCCCCATGCCTTCTTCCAGAAGGTTGTCTCATACTTGTCTGCTTGGCTTGCTAATAGGTAAATCCAACGATCGCCGTACCACCTTCTGGTGCCGCACCCCATGTACATGCGGCCGCGACTGCTGGTTGTTCTTCTGGGAACCGCGACTCCGGGGATTATCGGCTCACGATGCTCCGAGACCGCTATGCTAGTCTTGAACAAGACCTGCAGGTGGCACGGGGTGCCTTGGCCGTACTGAAGTCGAAGCAGCCTCGCCCCGCTGAACGGGAGGCTTTTCTCCTTGAGGAATTGGAGAAGGCCAACAATGACTTACTTTGTAAGTGGCTGTGAGCCCCCGAGTCCTTTAGCACCGCTTGTTTATGCAGTTGCCTCATTTTTCCTTCATGTGCAGGTGTACAACAAGACCCTCAAGCTGAGGCCGGTCGGGTGGAGAATCGACTTCGCCGTATTGCTGAGGTTGTCGGGCGCGACACCACCTCGTTTTGGTCAGACCCCTCCTGAGGTCGGGTGCTGGCCGTTCTTCAAGATCGCATAGGCCAGGTGATGTCCTTTGCTGGGGCGTGCCGTTCTGCACTGGCGCTTGTGTACAAAGCGATGTTCCCCCTGGATCCGCAGCCGCAAGGTCTTGGCGCCCTCATGGCGCGATTCCACAATGGCAGGGCTGCGCAGAGTTTTATCCGGGCGCAGCTTGTCAGCGATGCGACGTACGCCTTAGCTTTTGTTCACCGGCGGCACCCGTATCTCGTCCTGAGGGGAATAGAAGAGATCCCCAATAGAGAAGACGGGGAGCCTACACCGATGGATGCCCATTATCATGCCATAGAAGACGTAGTTGTCAAGTTGGTTAGAAAACTGGAATTGCGACACCGAGGTTTACTCGGATTATGTGGCGTTGCGGGTTCCAAAGGGCGAGCCTGTAGACTGATTTTAGTTTGTGCAAGCGCATTGTGTACTTGCAGGAAAATTGTGCATTTGCTTTGTATAGCTTGAAGTTGCTTTGCATATAGAGTTCGTTTTGTTTCGACCTAAGCGACGCAGCCCCCGAGTATAGGGTGCTACGGAGGCGATTTTCCTTGTTTTTGTTTTTGCTCGATAGTGCAGCCCCCGAGCTTCGGGTGCTGTTCCGGAGTTTGCTTTTGGTCATCCATGCGACATAGCCCCCGAGTATCAGGTGCTGCGGAGGCGGTTCTCTTTGTTTATGTTTAGCTCAACAGTGCAGCCCCCGGGCGTAGGGTGCTGCTCCGGAGGTTGTTAGTGGTTGGCCATACGACGCAACCTCTAAGCATCAGGTGTTGCGGAGGCGATTTTCTTTGGCGTGCGGTATGTCGACTCCGAAGATAGAGTAACATTGCGCTTTTATTATGAGAGACAAAGTCTCAAGGATTACATCAGTGGCTGAATAGCCTTATCATCAGTTGTGCTACGCGTAAAAGCGTCTTAGTTGCGCCGCATTCCATGGGTTGCAGATGAGTTCGCTTGTCTTCGGGTCCTTCAGGCGGTATGCGCCTCCGCCGATGACCTCGGCGATGATGAAGGGTCCCTCCCATGAGGAGGCGAGCTTGTGCACCTTCTTCTGTTTGAGCCTGAGTACCAGGTCTCCTTCGACAAAGGCTCTTGTGCACAACCGCTTGCTGTGGTAGTTGCGGAGGTTCTGCTGGTAGATAGCCGTTCGGGAGAGTGCGATGTCCCGGGCCTCGTCCAGCAAGTCGACGTCGTCTTCGAGTGCGGCTTCAGCGTCGTCGTCGTCATACGCGACGATGCGAGGTGCGTCGAAGCGTATGTCATGTGGCAGGACTGCTTCTGCTCCGTACACCATGAAGAATGGGGTGTACTGGGTTGATCTGTTTGGCGTGGTGCGCAGGCTCCAGAGCACGGAGGGTAGCTCCTCCACCCAAGCACCTGCCGCGCGCTTGAGCGGCACGAAGAGGCGTTTCTTGACTCCGCTTCAGACGAGGCCGTTCGCTTTTTCCACTTGTCCGTTGGACTGCGGATGAGCGACCAAAGCGTAATTGAGTTTGATCCCATGCTCCTTGCAGAAATCTTGGAACTCTTCGGCGGTGAAGTTTGTTCCGTTGTCGGTGATGATGCTGTGAGGTACTCCAATGTGGAACATGATGGACTTGATGAAGTTGACAGCTAAGGTAGCTGCGCAATTGGTAACTGGCATGGCCTCTATCCACTTTGTGAATTTATCGACAGCCACCAGCAGGTGTGTGTGTCCCCCTCGAGAAGACTTGCGCAGTGGCCCGACCATATCGAGTCCCCACTAGGCGAAAGGCCACGCCAAAGGTATTGTCTTCAGTTCTGACCTTGGTGCATGAGGTCTTGTTGCGAATTTTTGGCAGCCGATACACCGCTTGACGATGTCCTCAGCGTCTTGCAACGCCGTGGGCCAGTAGAATCCAGCACGCAGGGCCTTGGCGACTAAGGCTCTGCTGCGAGCATGGTGTCCACACGTTCTAGCGTGGATCTCAAGGAGTAAGGCCTTGCCGTCTTCTGATGCGATGCACCTCTGGAGGATGCCTGAAATGCTGCGCTTGTACAGCTCTCAGCCGATAATTGTGAATGCTTTTGAGCGGCGGGTGATGCGCCGTGCTTCGACTGTGTCCTCTGGAAGCTCCTACCGGAGCATATATGCCAGGAATGGCTTTGTCCAGATGGGCTCGACAAGGAATACTTCGACTGAAGGTTCTGCTGCTGCAGATGCATCTTCGCTTGCAGCTTCGGTCCCGGTTGCTGGTGTAGAGGGAGCCGCAGGCTGCTTAACCTTGATAGATCTTTTGTTTATCTTCTCCAGGAAGACTCCAGGGGCAGCTTGAGTTTCAAGGACCCGATGTTGGCGAGGGTGTCGGCCTCCTCATTGCTTGCTTGCCCGACATGGCGTAGCTCGCAGCCATCGAAGTTCCCTTCCATGATGTTCTACAGGTTCCTTTATGCTATCATGTTCTCTGTTGTCGCGTCGCACACCTTCATGGTCTGTTGCACGACCAGGTTCGAGTCTCCGTATATCATCAGGCGATCAACACCGCACTCCTTAGCCATCTTCATCCCATGGATCAGGGCTTCATATTCTGCTTCGTTGTTGGATGGTTTCTCGAAGTCCATCTGCAGCACATAACGGAGTTTGTCGCCTTTGGGTGATATGAGGATAACACCTGCTCCTGCGCCTTCGTTCCTCTTGGACCCATCGAAATACATGGTCCATGAGTTGGACGTGTCGGGTACCGATGGCAACTGCATCTCCATCCATTCCGTGGTGAAGTCGGGGAGAACTTGAGCTTTGATTGCTGTCGGGTGTTTGTATGTTAGGTCTAGAGGACCTAATTCGATGCTCCATTTGGCGACTCTGCCTGTCGCTTTGGAGTTGTTGAGTATGTCACTTAGGGGAGCCGCGCTCACCACCGTGATGGGGTGCTCTTGGAAGTAGTGTGCCACCTTGCGCGAGGTCATGAATACCCCATACGCCAGCTTATGATAGTGCGGGTATCTCTGCTTCGACTGAGACAACACCTCGCTGAGGTAGTATATCGGTCTCTGCACGCCGTGAGCTTTTCCTTCTTCAGCTCACTCGACTACCAACACCGTACTGACTACCCTGTTTGTGGCCGCTATATACACTACTAGGAAACAGGCTACCAGTGGCGCACCTTTTCCCCTTTCTGTGGCGCATCCCTGGAAATAGTGGATGCGCCACTAAATCCTCGCCACTAAAATATATTTCTGTGGCGCACGCCGGTGGTGCGCCACAGAAATGCCAAATTCTGTGGCGCATCCCAGCACCGTGCGCCACAGAAATATTTTAGTGGCGCATCCCACCTTGGTGCGCCACAGAATTTTTTTTGAATTTCAAAAAAAAGGGCGGCCAGATCTAGATCCAGATCTAGATCTGGCCGCCGGAATTTCGCCGGAAATTCGCCAGAATTTCGTCGGAGCTCGTCGGAGACCGTGTTGCCGTGGGTGGAGGAAGGGGTCGTCGGAGGTCGCCGGATGAGGTCGTCGGAGTGGAGGAGGAGGTCGCCGGAGTGGAGGCCGAGGTCACCGGAGTGGAGGAGGAGGTTGCCGGTGGTGGAGGATGTCGCCGGAGGTGGAGGAGGAGGTCACCGAAGGTGGAGGTCGTCGGGGTTGAGGTCGTCGGGGTTGTGGAGGTGGTCGCCGGGGTGGTGAGGAGGTCGCCGGAGTTGTGGACCTCGCCGGAGTTGTGGAGGAGGTCGCCGGAGGTGGAGGTGGAGGTGGAGGTGGAGGAGGAGTAGAGAAGATGTGGAGTAGAGGAGAAGAGATGGAGGAGGGAGGAGAAGGGGAGAGAAGTGTAGAGGAGAAGGGAAGAGGAGATAGAAAGAGGAGAAGTGGAGAGAGAAGTGGAGGGAGAACTGGAGGAGATGAGGAGAAAAGGGGAAAAGAGAGGGAGATGAGGGGCGCCGGTGGGATTCAAATTTTGAATCTCACAATTCTGTGGCGCATGCGCTAGACATGCGCCACAGAATGTTTTTTTCCTTTTTTTGAATTGTTTTTGATTTTGCTGGGAAAATTCTTCTATTGCCCGTAACTTTTTTTTGGTTTGGAATTTGAGGATTCTGTGAATGGCTGACCGGGTAAACCCGAATCCGAAATTTTCTCTAGTTTTTTTTAAGGTATTATACGCATTTTTTCGACGTCGTATGCAAAAGTTATGGCCAATTTAATATTTCTTCACCTACTATTGGAAAAAAGGTCAAAATGTGTATTTCAAAATTTTCCTACAAACTAGACCCTAAACCTTCCATATATCTAAAAGGATTTTATTTTTTGAATTCTTTATCATTTTCTTTCACTCCGTGCAAAACTAAAAAGGCGATCCACTGGGAGGGGGGGGGGGTGGGATCTGAAATCCGGGCACAATTCTGTGGCGCATGGGGCCACATGCGCCACAAAAAGTAACAATTTTGTGGCGCATGTGGCCCCATGCGCCACAGAATTGTGATTTCTTGTGGCGCATGTGGCCCCATGCGCCACAGAAAGGGCACCCACCCAATCATTGGTGCCGGGGCCACCATATTTCTGTGGCGCATGCGTCTAGATGCGCCACAGAAATATGTCTTTCTGTGGCGCATGTGGCCCCATGTGCCACAGAAAGACATATTTCTGTGGCGCATCTAGACGCATGCGCCACAGAAAGACCTATTTCTGTGGCGCATGCCAAGTGGTGCGCGACAAAAAAACAATTTAGTGGCGCATGGAATAATGGTGCGCCACAAATAGCATTCCACCTATAGCTAGTTTCCTACTAGTGATAGAGATACAGCGGCTCCTTTTCGCGTGGTGCTACCAAGACTGGTGGTGTTGACAGGGTGCGCTTGAGGTCGACGAAGGCGGCTTGGGCTTTCTCGGTCCATTCGAAGCGGTCCGTCTTCTTCATCAGTTGGTAGAACGGGAGCGCCTTCTCCCCAAGCCTGCTGATGAATCGGCTGAGTGCCGCTATCCTCCCAGAGAGCTGCTGCACATCCCTGAGCTTCGACGGTGCCGGCATCTTCAGGAGCGCCTGAATTTTCTCCGGGTTTGCTTCAATGCCTCGCGCAGATACGAGGTAGCCTAGTAGTTGCCCAGCTGGCACGCCGAACACGCACTTTGTAGGGTTCAGTTTGATGGTGTATTTCTTTAGTGCGGCGAATGTTTCGCGGAGGTCGTCAAGGAGCGTGTCTTCCTGCTTGGTCTTGATGACGATGTCGTCAACGTAGACCTGGACATTTCGTCCGATCTTCTCCTTGAGGCAGTTCTGCATCATACGCTGGTACGTGGCACCCGCGTTCTTCAGCCCGAAGGGCATCGTTGTGTAGCAGTAGACACCAAAGGGTGTGATGAATGCTGTTTTCTCTTCGTCTTCTCTCTTCATCCTGATCTGGTTATAGCCTGAATAGGCATCCAGGAAGCAGAGGCGTGCGCAACCTGCAGTCGAGTCGACAATCTGGTCGATTCGAGGTAGTGGAAAATGATCTTTTGGACAACACTTGTTTAATGAAGTGAAGTCGACACACATGCGGAGTATGTCTGTGTTCTTCTTTGGCACCAGGACTGGGTTTGCGACCCAATCAGACTTCTTGATCTCCCGGATGAAGTAGGCTGCCAGGAGCCTATCGATTTCTTGCCCAATGGCGAGGCGCTTCGGCTCCGCAAAGCGGCACATCGTTTGCTTGACGGGCCTCGCATTGGGCAGGATCTGGAGGGCGTGCTCGGCGAAATCCCTGGGTATGCCTGGCATGTCGGCTGGACACCAGGCAAAAATTTCCCAATTCTCACGTAGGAACTCGACGAGCGCGCCTTCCTATGCGGAAGGCAAGCTCGTCGATATGAGGACCATCTTCTTAGGGTCCGTCGGGTGCACCTGATGCTCCCTTGTGTCGTTTGTTGCGTTAAAGGCAGAGCCTGACGCTGATTGTTTGCCCTCGGGAAAGAGGGTGCGGTCGTTGGTGAGTGCCAACTCCTGGAGCTGCTCCTGCGCCCCGAATGACTCAGAGATCGTGTTGAACTTGCGATCGCACTCGTCGGATCACTCGAAGTTTCCGCTGACGATGATTGTCCCGTAGGGCCCTGGCATCTTCAGCTTCAGATAGGCATAGTGCGGCACCGCCATGAACCGTGCGAATGCTGGTCGCCCTAGGATGACATGGTACTGCGACTTCCAGTCAACCACCTCGAACTCAATCCTCTCCTTCCGAAAGTTAGCTGGCTCGCCGAAGATCACATCGAGTGAGATTGTTCCCAAGGGATAGACTGGTCACCCTGGTACTATGCCGTGGAAGGTGTTGACGGAGGGCGCCAGGCTTGTCGTCAGGATGTCCATTCCGCGCAGCGTGTCAGCGAACATGATATTGATTCCGCTGCCACCATCCATGAACACACGGCTCATAGCGAAGCCTCCTATCTGCGCATCCAAAACGAGGGCCGCCTGGCCCGGCCGCGGGACTCGAGGTGGATGATCGTCTCTGGAGAATGTTATGCTGGCCTGTGACCAGTCGAGGTACTCTGGTACCGCGGGTGGTGATTTGACGGCAAGGTGGACCGGCCTTGTTACGAGCTTTTGGTCCCGATTTGAGGGACGTCCTTTTTGGATCATGAACATGCGACCCACGGGCTTTGGGTAAGCATCTTCACCTGCCTGAGGTTCCTCGACGCGTGGTTGGAGCTGGATAGCTCCCGCCATATGTCCCGGAGGCAATGGTGGAGCGTGCGGCGCTCCCAGAGCCAATGCCCCCGGTACCACATGCGCTTGCTGTTGTTGCTACAAAAGGAGCCGTGCGTACTGCGCATGGAGGTCTTGAAACTTTTCACAGTCCTTGAGGAGGTGCTTGGACGTGAGAACACCATTCTCATCCCTGAACATGTGGAATTGGCACGCGTCATGGAGCGTTGGAGGAGGCCGTGGAGCTCGAACACCTCGCGACTCTCGCGGCCGCCATTCGCGCTTGACTTCCTTGTTGCTTCTGTAACCGGTTGCTCGACTATCGCGCTCATGGCAACTGTCGTCACGGTTTCTTTGCTCGCGGCTATCAGTAAAGCCTACCGCCACGAGTTCCATGTCCTCCGTGTCCTCATAGACGCGCGACTTCCTCTTGCGACGGCGGTCGCTGTTGCAGCGACTCCAAGAACCTTGATCGCCGTTGACGCCAGGTGTGCCGGCGCGCTCGTTACGTATGGAATCTTCACCATCCGCCCACTCATTGGCTATCTGCATGAGGTGGGCGATGGTTTTGGGCTTCACTCGACCAAAGGTCTCCCGGAGCTCGACCCGATAGACTCCTCGGGTGAACGCGTATATGGCGTTGTCTTCCGATATCTTCTCCGTCGCGTTACGGAGGAGAGTCCACCGCTGGATGTACTCGCGCAACGTCTCGTCTTCACGCTGCTTGCAGGCTCGAAGTTCCTCGAATGAGGCGGGTCTCTTGTACGTGCCGATGAAGTTGCGAACGAAGTCCTCTTTGAAGTCTTCCCAATAGGTGTATGCGCCTCTCGGTAGGCTCTTAAGCCAGGCTTGAGCCGATCCCGAGAGCATGAGTTGTATGTACTGCATGGCAGTAGACGTCGATCCTCTTTGGCAGGTTACCGCCGTCAGGTAGTCCTCCAGCCAGGCGGACGGCTCTTGCAAGCCATCATACTTCGGGGTTTCCGAGGTTAGCCTGAATCCTTTTCGGCATTCTGGTCTCCCGGATGCGTCGACTGAAGCATAGTGCTCCGCAGGGCTCGAAATCGTCATCGGACGACGGGCTGTTGCTTTCTTCCTCTTGAACTGCTCGCCTGGAGCGGTTCCTGGTGACCTTGTTATGCGTGATGGCATTGCGCGCATCTTCGCCCTCGATGAGCTGGTAGCGTCCCTCGTACCCGCGATTACCGCGGTTTCGCCGGTCGCGGGTGACGCGATTGTCTTCTTCTGGAGCTGCTCGCTCATTGTTGCCGCGTGTGACGCGGTTTTCTCGATCTCGGGTACGGTCGCCCGATTCTCAAGTTCTTGTCTCCCGCCGCGGGCTTGACTGGCGGCGATTAACCGTGTTGTTGCCAGCTGCTACGATTGCAGCTGGTTGTGGCTCCTCAGGTACCAATGTCGTCCCCATTGCGCTGAGGAACTTGATTTGTTGGCGGTGCAGGGCTGCCCGCGAATCGCTCTCTGGCGGCTGTGTAGCCTGTAGGTATGTGGCCACCGACATTAGGACACCGAAAGCAGTCTTGGGGATAGGAATTCCATGTTCGTCCACAGACATGAAGGACGCCTCCAAATTACGGGTGACGTTGTTCCGATCTGCCTCTGGTACCCGCAAGTACCGAGGCTGTGCTTGGGGGTCACGGGATCGCCCTGAAGATTGGACGGACAGACCTGCCCGCCGCGCACTCGATATACTGGCCTGCCTTCTGCGCTCCGCCAGCTCCGCCCTCGTGGCTTCCAGCTTGAGGCTTTCCTGCCACAACAGGTACTGGTAGCATGCCAGGTCTTCTGGTGTCGCGTCGGCTGCCGGTTGGCCATCTGCTACAGCCTTGATTGCTTCATAGCTGGTTGATGTGAAGCGGCGTCCGCCCGTTCTGCAGGGTGACGACGTATGGGTAGTTCGGCTGTTCGCCCCTGTTAGGCGGAGCGTTCACTCCGGTCTCCGTGTTTGCGGCTGCCGTCCTTGCGGCGGTGGCGGCAGTAGCTGCGGCTCCTGCCGCGGCCGTTTCCCCGGGTCCTGATGCTCCTCCTCCTGTAGGCACCGTCATGTATACCTCGATCGGCGAGATATACGACGTCTTATCGTCGGAGTCGTCGTTGAAGGCGGACTCGAAGGATGCCGAGGCTCCGCCGGTGGAGTACACAGGGCTTGACGGGGTAGATGAGATGTATGGCGCGACCGGCGTCTCGGTCGTGCGCGCGAAGTTGACGGTTGGCGATGTAGATCGCGATGCTGCGGCCAAAGGCGATACAGGTTCGTCGAGCGTTCTCTCCGCGAGATCTGCGCGGGGTGATAGGATGTCCACCGATGCAGTCGATGAAGTTGCGACTTCCGCCGATGAAGTCGATGAAGCGGCGGGTTCCTCCGATGCGGAAGGAGGTGCGTCCGTGAGACGGAGCGTGCCCCACTTGTTGACGTAGAAGTGCAGCTTGCCAAAGCTCGTCTCCATGCCCGCTTGTAGGTTCTCGAAGGCCGATTGCACGACCGGCGAGTGCGGGTGAAAACCCAGGGAGCAGAAGTAGATCGGTTGTTGCAGATCCGGCGAGTCGCCGATGGTCGCTGATGAAGCCACCGAATCCGTAGATCCAGCACCAGTCTTTCCCACAGACGGCGCCAATTGACGTGGGGTTACCACGCCAAATCCCTCGGATGACATGCTAGGGTTGAGAGAATAGGAGAAGAAGATCATGGTACTAGTGGATTCGTCGGCTGACAAGAGAGATTTACCCAGGTTCAGGCCCCCGAAGGTAAAAGCCCTACGTCCTGCTTGTCTGGTATTGATGATGGAGCTTACAGATCGGTTACAATGGCGAGATCGTGAGATTCAATCTCGCTAGGGTTTCTGGCGATGAGTCTCAACGTACCCTAGGTCGGCGGCCCTCCCAGTCCTTAAATAGTGGGACTGGGTCTCGGGTCCATTACCGACTAGGTTTACATCTGGGCCTACCGACCTGATATCTCTCGTCTTTCCTTCGGGGCCTCCTTCCTGGGCCTGATGACCAATGGGCCTTTTATTCTCTTCCGCACCAGGGCAGTCCACGGTGGCACACCCGAAAGGTGTACCCACGTCAATCTTCGACTATATGGACATTCCAAGGGTACGAGATAAACGGGAATACATTTTACACGTTCGCCCAAGATAAAAAGAGCACCAACAGAAACAGTGGTGTCCGCTTTGATGCAACAAACAACAATGGGTCACAGGACACAAACTATGGTTACATAGAGGAGATATGGGAACTTGACTATGGACCTACTTTTAAGGTCCCCGTGTTTCGGTGCAAATGGGTCAAGCTGACAGCAGGCGGGTTAAAGGTAGATGAGCAGTACGGAATGATAACATTTGACCTCAACAATCTTGCGTACTTAGACGAACCATTCGTCTTAGCCAATGATGTGGCTCAGGTTTTCTATGTGAAGGACATGTCTAGCAAACCGAGAAAAAATAAGCAAAAGAATACATCAGATGATGAGCCAAAGCGCCACATAGTTCTTTCAGGTAAAAGAAACATCGTGGGAGTGGAGGACAAGACAGACATGTCAGAAGATTATGATAAGTTTCATGAAATTCCGCCCTTCGCAGTGAAGGATGACCCAAGTCTCCTGTTAATTAATGAAGATGCTCCATGGTTACGGCGCAGAAAAAACCCAAACACTAGATAGAGATGTTGTGGTGTGTAATAATGTATTAAACCTTTTATGTAACTTCACCGTTGGATGTATGCAGGGAATCTGAATGATTTCTATTCGGTCGATGAACTGAACGATTCCCCGTCAAATGCACACGGTTTCCCCGTCATACAGCCCAACGGTGGCTCGTGAGTGTCTGCATATCAAATGCACCGTTGGGCTGTATGACGGGAATCCGAATGATTTGTATTCGGTCGATGAACTGAAGTATTTTGTAGATAGAACAAAACGGGCATTCGATCCAAGCAGCGGCAAGACTTCTCTGATGATCTGCAACCGTCCCAACAAGTGTTGGGGATATACCAGATCATCAAAGAAGCCCTTGCCGCTGGTTCCCAAAAGTGTTACATATCATTACAGTTGATGGATGTGAAGTGTACTCCTGCCTCTCTTATAGACATGCCTCTCCGAGTGACTCCCTCCGGTTGGATATTTATATCTGGCAACTCTTCACCTTTTTAGTCCCGGTTGGTAACTGGAACCGGGACTAAAGAAACACACGATCCGTGTGCTTCTGATCCAACGACTCACAAGCGCTCTAAAGAAACACACAATCCGTGTGCTTCTGATCCAACGGCTCACAAGTGCTCTAAAGAAACACACGATCCGTGTGCTTCTGATCCAACGGCTCACAAGCGCTCTAAAGAAACACACGATCCGTGTGCTTCCGATCCAACGACACACAAGCGCTCGAAAGAAACACATGATCTGTGTGCTTCTTCCTGATGGAGCATACTACATCTCACAAGCCCCCGAAAGAAACACATTGCTGATCCAACGGGTGAGTATACCAGTTTCGAGTCAACTGACCAAGATATGAACATTCCCGTGACATACCAGTTTCAAAAAATATTAGTTAATGCATTTTTAATTGAAAATGGCAAAATGGTTAATAGTTTGAATAGTTTGAATAATTATTTTGGAAAACAAAAAATGGTTTTGGATTACTTATTCAAATTCCAACACTTTTCATTTTGAAATTTTTGTCAGATTCAAAAAATATTAGTTAATACATTTTTAATTGAAAATGGCAAAATGGTTAATAGTTTGAATAATTATTTTGGAAAACAAAAAATGGTTTTGGGTTACTTATTCAAATTCCAACACTTTTCATTTTGAAATTTTTGTCAGATTCAAAAAATATTAGTTAATGCATTTTTAATTGAAAATGGCAAAATGGTTAATAGTTTGAATAATTATTTTGGAAAACAAAAAATGGTTTTGGATTACTTATTCAAATTCCAACACTTTTCATTTTGAAATTTTTGTCACATTCAAAAAATATTAGTTAATGCATTTTTAATTGAAAATGGCAAAATGGTTAATAGTTTGAATAGTTTGAATAATTATTTTGGAAAACAAAAAATGGTTTTGGATTACTTATTCAAATTCCAACACTTATCATTTTGAAATTTTTGCCAGATTCAAAAAATATTAGTTAATGCATTTTCAATTGAAAATGGCAAAATGGTTAATAGTTTGAATAATTATTTTGGAAAACAGAAAATGGTTTTGGATTAGTTATTCAAATTCAAACACTTTTCATGTTGAAATTTTTGTCAGATTCAAAAGTATGCAGAAGTTATTCAAATTCATATTCAAACACTTTTCAAATTCACTTTCAAACACTTGTCACATAAAATTTTGGGCGTTTGCGCGCAAAAAAAACACCTCTAGTCCCGGTTGGAGCCTCCATCCGGGACTAGATGTGTTTTTGCGCGCGCCCTTTTCGGCTGCCCCCGAAAACACCTCTAGTCCCGGTTCGTGGCACCAGCCGGGACTAGAGGGGTACCCTCTAGTCCCGGTTCGTGGTATGAACCGGGACTAGAGGTCCTTGCTATAAATAGAAATCGTTCTCCTCACGGGTCGAGCCACGACCCGGGAGAAGAGATAAACAGAGCGCCGCCGCGACGAGAACGATGCCGTCAGGCTGCCCGAGCCCGCCGCCACCTCCACGCGCCGCGCCCGCCGCCGTCGCTCTCTCCTCCGCGTCCACGCCGCCACTCTCTCCTCCGTGCCCACGCCGCCACTCTCTCCTCCGCGCCCACGCCGCTGCCGCCGCTCTCCCCCGCCGCCGCCGTCGCGCCGCCGCTCCTCTCCCCCGCCCGAGCCCCACCGCCACTCGATCTCCTCGCCCGAGCTCGTCGCGCCGCCACGCTCAAGGTATCGCCGGCTGCCCCTCCTCCACTCTCTTTTTAATTTGTTATTAGAATAAATTTTGTTCGTAGGAAAAAAATAACAAAATTAGTGATTTAGGTTTAGAGTTAGAAATGAAATAGAAAAATGTTAGAGTTAGAGTTTAGGTTTAGAAAAAATGAAATAGAGTTAGTGATTTAGGTTTTAGGTTTAAAAAAATGAAATAGAAAAATGGATTTTAGAGTTAGGGTTTACGAAAAATGAAAAATGCTACTGTATCTATTAGTTAGATTACTTTATTATTTGTATTAGGCTATTAGCTAGGAATTCTATAAATGTTATCTATAATTTGTTATAAGTAATTTATTAGAAAAAAATTGTTAGAAGTAATTTGTTAGAAGATAAATTATTAGGCTATTAGCTATGAATTTTAAATTGTAGTTGCTATTTGTTAGAAAAAATTAGTGTTACTAGAAAATTGGGTTACAAAACTAGTGTTAGCAGAAAATTGGTGTCGTGGGGCTACCTTTCGGGTCACCCACGGTGATGGTACTTGGGTCACGCCAAGGAAGGCCCAGCGAAGCCCAAGAAGGATTCCGTATACAACAAGTAGTCGACATTAGGTCGGTGAGGAGGTTTCCATATCTTGTACATGCAATCCGCACCGTCCACCCGAGACCCGGCCTGTAGTATAAAGGCCGGGAGGGTGCGCCGTCTAGGGCATCGAATCATTGAACATCGCATTGTAGCCACCAATCGATAATTCCAGACAAGCAGGAGTAGGTCTTTACCTCAACTCGAGGGGCCGAACCTGGGTAAATCGCCCCCTGTTAGCCGTCGTGTTCACCAGCCTGATCTCTTCCTTTCTCCTTCAATCAACCCGGGGTATTCGACCTTGGGATTTGCCGAGTCACAAGCTCGTCAATTGGCGCCGTCTGTGGGAAAGAACGGATCGCTGGAGTCGTGATCATGCCGGCCTCACCCGCAACCAACAACACCATCAGCGCGAGGGAGTCGATCTACACCGGCTTCCTCGAGTACGTCGAGCACTCGCCGGCGGATCTTTCGGCTTACGCCGAATTCCAACAGAGCACGTGGATTACCTTTGGTAGTCTGCGCTATCTGGTGGACAGTCGCGGAACCCTCCGCCCTACGCAGGCCGCCCTGCGCTCAATGGAGGCGCCTGCATCCATGGCGGCTGCACGGATCGCAACCTCACCCGCCGTGAAGATTACGGAGATCGCATCTACATCGCCATCTGCGTCTACGTCAACTGCGCCGACCATGCCTTCACCGGTCGCGAAGATCGCATCTGCCGCGGTCAAGGCGACTGCGTCTACTTCGACTACATCAACTTCGACTGCGGCGGTCGCATCTGCGGTTGCCAAGAAAAACGCATCTGCTGCGGCCACGGGGCGAGTCAAGTCCACTCCGACCTACCTGTTCGGGCGCCAGCCAAGATCCGCACCAGTTTCGACTGCGCCGATCGCATCTACGCATCGGGCAGCCGCCAGTAGCAGCGACCGTGGTACCCACCACGTTGCTGTGATCTTTGACAACGAGTACAGCTCAGATGAAGGAAGCACGACAGGGAGCATCAGCCCCACTCGACGGGTCTACCCCGCGCAAGTCTACATGGTCGGTCCATCAGCACCCGTGTACCCCATGGAAGTCACCCTGCAAGACAAGGTGACGAAACTTACCATCACCCGGGAGCTGGCGATTAGGGCACAGAAGCATGTGGACGATGGCACGTTCCCTGCTCCGGAAGATCCACAGGAAGATCGACAGGCGGTCCAGTACTTGCTCTGGAAGGAAGCCGAACGAATCAAACAGGAAAAAGCCGAGTTGGCCCGGCGCAAGGAGCTAGCCGACGAGTCGAGTGCCAGGAGGGCAGCGCTCACATTCATGTCTGGATCAGAAGAAGTCAATCAAGAAGGAAGGCACAGAACTCGCATGCCGCGGGTGCACGAGGCCGATCGCATCCACCTCACCCGCAACTTGGAGTCATCTTTCTTGGAAGACGAGGACGGAATACCCATCCCCAGAACACCCGCCTCTGCGCTTATGGGAGTCGAGACCTATTTGCGGGTCATGCAGCCGCCGGAAGGAAGCGCCAACGCCCGCGTACACAGGCAACAGATCCAAGCCTTGAGGCAAGTCGAGGAAGTCCTGGCAAGAGGAGAACCAGTCGAAGGGATGTACGAGGAACGAGGACGTCGTGACCGTGGAGTCGCACCAGCGGCAGATCGGGAACCGATTCGACTGCGACAACTGCAGCCCGGCGAGGATGGCCGCAACGTCGTCACACAGAGAAGGATAGACCGTGCCCGTCGACTGCGAGAAGCAGGACTACTCGACGATGAAGACCACGAGCCACGTGGAGCACCGTGTTTCAGTATAAATATTCGCGACACGAAGATGCCCAAAGGCTTCAAGCTAACGGCGGAGACACCAAAGTACGACGGAAAGCAGCACCCGCAGGATTGGCTGGACGCCTACCTTATCGCATGCAGCTGCCAAGGTGGTAATTCGACTACCGCCATGCAGTACATCCAGCTGATGCTCACGGGGTCCGCCCGCGGGTGGCTCAACACGCAGCCGAAGGACGCCTTCAGGACTTGGGAGGAATTCAGGACTGCATTCATAAAAGGTTTCCTGGGAACTTACGCAAGGCCAACCACCCTCATCGAGCTCCAAGCTTGCAAACAGGGCCATGAGGAGCGACTCCGTTCGTACATCCAACGGTGGACCCTGCTCCGCAACACCATGGATGGAGCCACCTCGGAGGACAGAGTCATGGATGCATTCATCTACGGCCTCACCCGTCGCGACCTTCGCGAAGAACTTGGTAGGCTCAGGCCGAAGAATATGATAGACCTCATGCAGATCGCCAACCAATGGGCAGATGGAGAGGACTCCGTCCGTGACTCAATGCCAGATCCCCAACCCAGCAACTGGCGAGAGGGTCGACTGAAAAAGAAACCACGCTTTATCGGCCATGACTCAATAGAGTTAGTAGCGGCGGGATTCGAAACCCCCCGTGAGAATGATAGAGGATACAACCAAGGTGGTGGCAGCGGCTACCGCGGAGATGGAAGTCGCAAGCGCGAGTGGCGCAGACGCATACTCACGGATGAGGAAGAGCTACAGCAACCCTGCAGGCACCATATGTTCAAGGACCCGGAAACAGGCAAGTGGGGATCCCGACACCTGTTGAAGGACTGCAAGAAGGCGCAACGGCTGGCCAGGGCCTTCACGCGCGTACTTGCTACGGACGGGCAGCGGGTTCATCAAACACCACCCGCGGGACAACCAGTCGCGGGACAGCTGGCAATCAACGCACCACCAGCTCCTCCACTCGCCAACCCAGCGCAAGCAGCACTGGCTTACTACCCGCAGCAACAACCGCAGCAGCCGCAACAGCAGCAGCAGCAACCGCAGCAACAGGACCCTGCCAACGTGTTCCCAGCACCACGCGGGCAGATGAACATGATACAGAAGGGGCGTCCTTCCAACAGGACCCAGAAGCTCATTACTCGCCAAGTCTTTCAGGCAATCACCAATCCACCCACAGTACCCGAGTACCTGAGAGGATCAGAGATAGACATCACCTTCTCCAGGGCTGATCACCCGCCGGCAATACCACGGCCCGGGCACGCCGCTCTGGTAGTCTAAGCTCAGATCGGGGAGTACACCTTGAAAAAGGTGTTCATGGATGGAGGCAGCGGAATCAACATTCTTTTCGCTGACACCCTCAGGCGCATGAACAGGTCAATTTCCAACCTGACGCCGTCATCTAATACCTTTCACGGTATAGTACCAGGGCAAGCAGTTACGCCCATGGGAGTAATCACACTCGACGTGATCTTCGGCACACCCGACAACTTCCGGAGGGAGGCAATCGACTTCGAGGTGGTCGACTGGAAATCACAGTACCACGCCATCCTCGGGCGTCCAACTTTTGCAAGGTTCATGGCGATACCCCACTACGCCTACCTCATGCTCAAGATGCCTGGACCCAAGGGTGTCATCACGGTGAGAGGCGACTTCGACCGGTCCGACAGCTGCGACCGCGAGTTCAACAGGATCTCTGAGTTCTTTGGGATGGAAGATCACCTCGAGATGCTGGCAGTCGACAACGACAAGACCCTCTTCCCCCCAAAGAAGAAATCATCCAAGGACTCGGCGTTCAACACCAGCAACGATACCAGGGCCCACCAGGTACACCCGACAGATGCTGACAAGGTGGTTCGGGTGTCATCAAGCTTGACCAGCGCATAGGAAAGCGCGCTCGTCGAGTTCCTGCGCGAAAACTGGAAGATATTCGCCTGGCAACCTTCTGATATGCCAGGCATACCAAGAGAACTCGCCGAGCACCGATTACACGTTCACAAGGACGCCAGACCTGTCAAGCAAACCATGAGGCGCTTTTCGGGTCCAAAGAGAGACGCGATCAGTTTGGAGATCGACCGGCTGCTCCATGCCGGTTTTATTAAAGAAATCAAGAAGTCAGAGTGGGTAGCAAACCCAGTACTGGTGGAAAAGAAGAAGACGAAGAAACTCCGCATGTGCGTCGACTTCACCGCCATCAACAAATGTTGCCCCAAGGATCACTTTCCGCTCCCGCGGATTGATCAGATCGTCGACTCAACTGCGGGCTGCGCACGTCTGTCCTTCCTGGATGCCTACTCAGGCTACCAGCAGATCAAGATGGCAGTCGAAGACCAAGAGAAGACGGCGTTTATCACACCACACGGTGTGTTCTGCTACACCATGATGCCCTTCGGGTTGAAAACGCTGGGGCCACGTACCAGCGTACAATGCAAGCCTGCCTGAAGGAGCTTATCGGGAAGGTAGTCCAAGTCTACGTCGACGATATCGTCATCACCACCCGCAAAGAGGACACCCTCATCGACGACCTCCGCAAGGTCTTCGAGGCACTCGACAAGTACCAGATCAAGTTGAACCCAGACAAGTGCGTTTTCGGCGTCCCAGCCGGAGAGCTACTGGGGTACCTTGTCTCTGCGAGAGGAATCGAAGCAAATCCAGAAAAGGTGCAAAATATACTCGACATGCCTGCACCAACAAAACTCCATGACGTACAAAGTTTAGCCGGCAGAGTCGCAGCACTCAGTCGATTCATAAGTAAACTGGGAGAAAAGGCTCTGCCCTTCTACCAGCTGATGAAAAAGGCGGAAAAATTCGAGTGGACGGAGGAAGCACAGGATGCCTTTGACAGGCTGAAGAAGACCCTGACAACCCCTCCAGTACTGGTAGCACCCCAGGAGAATGAACCACTGTACCTTTACGTGGCAGCCACGAACAGAGTGGTCAGTACCGTTCTCGTAGTCGAACGGGAGGAAGAAGGAAGGGCTCATCCCGTCCAACGGCCCGTGTATTACCTCAGCGAGGTATTAACAGAGTCAAAGCAGAGGTACCCGCACTACCAGAAGCTGGCATACGCCGTCTTCATGACGTCAAGGAAGGTGGTACACTACTTCTCCGAACACCCGATAACGGTGGTAAGCTCCTCCGCCCTGTCAGACATCCTCACTAATCCATCCGCGACAGGGCGAGTCGCCAAGTGGGTTGTCGAGTTAGGGCCATGGGGGCTGAAGTACGTGCACCCGAAGGCAATCAAGGCTCAGGTCCTCCCGGAGTTCACCACAGAATGGATAGAAGCGCAGCTACCAGACGAGCCTGATTTATCGACTGCATGGACCATGTACTTCGATGGATCCAAGAAATTCAATTCAGCCGGAGCGGGAGTCGTGCTCATATCACCCAAAGGCGATAAGCTTAAGTACGTGCTGCAGATGAAATTTCCAACACCCTCCAACAACGAGGCGGAGTACGAGGCACTGATCCACGGCATGCGGATGGCCAAGAACTGCGGCGCCACTCGCCTTATGATCTATGGCGACTCCTACCTGGTGGTGCAGCAAACAATGAAGCAATGCGACGCCATCGCTGACAACATGATAGCATACAGGGAGCTGTACAACCAGCTGGAAGGCCAATTCGACGGCTGCGAACTGCGACACATTGGCCGCGAAAGCAATGAAGAAGCCGACATCCTCGCCAACCTCGGCTCAGATCGAGCTCCGGTTCCACCCGGAGTCTTCCTCGAGTGCATCACGCAGCGCTCTATCAGGGTCCGGCCCCCGCCAGAACCCCCTGCATCGACAACAACGACCGCCAACCCGCAAAGCACGGAGAAGGAGCCCATGGAGATCATGCTGGTCGAACCCACATGGACAAGCCCGTATCTGGCCTACATGCTGCATCAGCGGCTGCCAGAGAATCCAGTCGAAGCAAAGCGCATTGTCCGCCGCTCGAAGGGCTTCACCATCATCAAGGGCGAGCTTTACAAGCGAAGCATCTCAGGCGTACTCCAAAGGTGCATTGACCCATCTGACGGCCAGGCTATTCTACTCGACATCCACGCTGGAATCTGCGGGCATCATGCAAGCAGTCGAGCACTGGTTGCCAAGGCCTTGCGAGCAGGATTCTACTGGCCCACTGCAATGCAAGACGCAGTCGAGCTCGTAAGAAGGTGCGTCGGCTGCCAAGAATTCGCCAACAAACCTCACGCACCTGCTTCAGCATTGAAAACCATCCCACTTGCATGGCCGTTCGCGCAATGGGGACTCGACATGGTAGGTCCCTTCAGGAAGTCCTCCCCGGGTGGGCACACGCACCTCCTGGTGGCAGTCGACAAATTCACGAAGTGGATCGAGGCGGTGCCAATCACAAGTTCAACCGCAACTTCAGCAGTCAACTTCATCAGGTCCATCATCTTCAGATTTGGCGTGCCCCACGGTATCATCACCGACAACGGCACGAACTTTACAGCCGAGGAGTTCAGAGATTTCTGCGAGGAACAAGGCATCAAGCTCAGCTACGCATCCGTCTCACACCCGCAGTCTAACGGACAAGTCGAAAGGGCCAACGGCCTAGTCAGCAAAGGGATAAAGAAGCGTCTGCGAGTGCCGTTGATAACGAGTTGCAGGAGCCTGGGTAGAGGAACTTCCAAGCGTGCTATGGAGCCTACGCACCACGCCGAATAGATCCACCCAATACACACCGTTCTTTATGGTGTATGGCGCAGAAGCAGTCTTACCCTGTGACATTAAGTTTGACGCTCCACGGGTCGTGGCCTACGACGAGTCCGACGCAGAAGAGGCACTAGAAGATGACATGGACACTCTAGATGAAGCACGCGACATCGCCCTCAGCCGCACAGCAGTGTACCAGCAGGACCTGCGCAACTACCACGGGCGACGACTGCGACCCAGATCTTTCGTCCCAGGCGACCTGGTCCTTCGACTCAAGCAGAAGAAAGTGCACAAGCTCGCCTCCCCATGGGAAGGCCCGTACATTGTGACAGAAGCAATTGGCAATGGAGCATACCGCCTGAAGGACCAAGCCACAGGAACAGTTTGCAGTAACCCGTGGAACGTGGCACAGCTACGCCGCTTCTACGCCTGATGTACCTTACACTGTAAATTCAAAGTAGCAGCAGGTTTCTTACGCACTCTTTCCCTCGCCAGGGTACCTAAGGGGACTGGAAGGGTTTTAATGAGGCGGCCTGTTTGCGAGAATAAATAAAGATGATTCAAGAAATTCTGTGTCACCCTCTCCTTTGCAACCTAGGCCGCCACTCGAACCACTCGGGGGCTGCGCCGCACAGGTCCAACACAAAAATCCTCGGCCGCCACTCGACGCACTCGGGGGCTCGCGCCGCACAGGTCTCAGTCAGCCTAGGCCGCCACTCGAACCACTCGGGGGCTGCGCCGTACAGGCATCACCCAAAAATCCTCGGCCGCCACTCGACGCACTCGGGGGCTCGCGCCGCACAGGTCTCAGTCAGCCTAGGCCGCCACTCGAACCACTCGGGGGCTGCGCCGTACAGGCATCACCCGAAAATCCTCGGCCGCCACCCGACGCACTCGGGGGCTTGCGCTGTACAGGTCTAAAGTTAGCCTAGGCCGCCACTCGAACCACTCGGGGGCTGCGCCATACAGGCATCACCCGAAAATCCTCGGCCGCCACCCGACGTACTCGGGGGCTCGCGCTGCACAGGTCTCAGTCAGCCTAGGCCGCCACCCGAATCACTCGGGGGCTGCGCCTAACAGGCATCACCCAAAAATCTTCGGCCGCCACCCAATGCACTCGGGGGCTCGCGCCGTACAAGTCCTACTTGAAAACCTAGGCTGCCACCCGATGCACTCGGGGCTGCGCCGCACAGGTCTAACTCGAAAGCCTAGGCCATCACCCGATGCACTCGGAGGCTGCGCTGTCAAGGCCTAAGATATAACGTTCAGTTCGCACTCTTGCTCACCAAGTACGCCACCCGACACACTCGGGGGCTGCTCCACACGGGTTATGAGTTCACGACACAACGTTTTCATATACTTAGGATTAACCCCGTATCAGCATATTTACATGCATACATATATTCATGTTACAAGCTAACATTATACAACAAGCTGTTTTTCTTAGTCGACAGGCTCTTCCTTTGGCGCATCCAGTGGCCCTACACGTCGCTCTGTATAATTCATGACCTGTTGCATCACCTGACGTGCGGTTCAAGGGATTCGGCATAATCAACATCCCTAGGCAAGCCACCAAGTATTCTATCCAAGGGAACATGAGGTCGATGCAGTCGAACATAGGCAAACGCCGTGTTGGCCCCGGCAACAAGCTGGTTGAAGACGACCACCTTCAACGCCCTGCTACTGCGGAACCTCTCCAACAGCGCGGGCAACCCTTCCGGCTGTTCATCAAGGGGAAGAACACTTTGTTGATTTGCCAGAGTGCCTTCCTGCAACCTTCAAGTACGAACGCAGCTCGCCAGGTGCGATCCAGCATCCGCGCGAGTATACGGCCCTCTCCCTTATGTACCCAGAATTGGCGAGCTTCGACCGAATTACCGGTGGCTTCACTCTCCACGCGCTCGTCCACTCGAGCGTTCTCGGCTTTCCAGTCGGGGTTAACAACTGCAATTAACGGGTCAAGGTGCAGAACAACACAAGCATGAAGAAATCAAAGAGAAGCAGCTAGAGCCCAAACCTTGCAGCTGTCGACATATCAGATCAATCTGGTCAAGAAGGAACCGTTCGCGCTGATTGAACGGCCCAGCGGAACGCGCCCTGAGGCGTTCAAGCTCCACTTCAGTTCTCCGCAGCTTCGACTCAAGTTCAGTGATTTTGTTCCTCATATAATTAAACACTCGCTGATCGTTCCTGCTCCGCGCGGGAGCTGGAGGAGTCGGACAGCGCGAAGACGCAGGCGCAGTCGAAGAGGTACCCTCATCCCAGCACACACGGATATCTTCCGCGACTTCAGGAGGAGCACTTCCGTCAGGCTGTCAATTTAAAGAACATCAGAGAGCACTATTTTCAACAAGACTAGACAAAAACACAGTCGCATGACAGAATCAGCATATCCATTGATTTCACCAAGTTTCATTACAAAAGACAAAAGAAGACCCCTACTACAACACTACATGGCAGAACCCGACGGTGCGCGGCCCTTCTTGGCGGCTGACTCTGCAAGCTTCCTCTCAAAGGTGTCAATCAGCTTTTTAGCTAACTGAGTCGCCTTGTCCTTGACGCTGGTCAGGGACTTGGACTTTCCATCGGGCCTTCGAGGGAAGTCGCTCACAGCCGCCTCAAAGTCACCCTAGATCCCATGACCGAGTAACAGACGGAAGGTGAGCTCGGAGCCGCGTACCGTCTGGGTGCGGGTGTAGTTGGCCATCACATTCGCCTCAGCAAATGGAGCCGCCAGCTTGTCAGCCTCCTTAGGCGCGGCCTGACCAGGGAAAACACCTTCATAGATGTTGGCCAGGGCGCTCGAGGACTTCTTCACAGCGTCCGCGGCGCACGCGCAAACCGGTTGCATAGGTCGACTGCCGCCGACAAGGTGGTATTCGCGCTGGACGTCCCTTCAGGGGGAGAACCACCACCAACACCTATATTCAGAAATAACGCGAATAGTAAGGTTACCTGCAGGCAACAAAGGCAAAAGTAGGCTTTTATCAGCCGAGAACTTACCACCAATGGCCGTGGCAATGCTAATCAGGCGTTCGACCTGAACCTTTTCTGCCTCAGTCTGGGTCTCAAGCGACTTCTCCAGTTGCTGGACCCGCTTCACCAAGCCTTGGTTGTCTTCTGCAGAACACCCGAGCAAAAGATCAGAATTGCAGACAGTCGAAGAAAGTTCAAAAGACTCGACAAGGGATACTTACTCCTCGACTGCTCAAGCGCAGCACGAAGTTGACTAGCCTCCTGCTCCAGACGAATGAAGCGGGTGGCCGTTTCCATCTGCTGACGATAGACGGGCTTGCGGAAAAAGAAGTATAAATCTGTGCCCGACTATTCTAGTCACGCACATCTTCGGGGGCTACTCCCATCGGGAGCGCTGTTCGCGCACCCGATACAAGAATTTGCAAGATAAGAAAGAGACACTTACATGCTGGATCAGATCAGCATCCACGGAGTCGCATCAGCGGCACCATCCGGCCGGGTGGCCGTCGAAGAGTCCAGCACTGGAGGATGTTTGCCTGTGGCGCCTCTTCAGTTGTACCAGTCGCATGCTCCGGGGCAGCAGACTGGTGTTCCTCCTCACGAGGCGAAGCATGGACATTACCACCTTGATGGCTGCTTACAAAAGATTCAGAAAACACCCAAGGAACAGAAAGAAGAAGAACGAATCAGAAAGGTTCAGTCGCAGAAGCTTACCTGTCAGCATCTTCACCATGCTGCTCATGGAAGGAGTCGGCATCCTCCCANGAAGCGGGTGGCCGTTTCCATCTGCTGACGATAGACGGGCTGCGGAAAAAGAAGTATAAATCTGTACCCGACTATTCTAGTCACGCACATCTTCGGGGGCTACTCCCATCGGGAGCGCTGTTCGCGCACCCGATACAAGAATTTGCAAGATAAGAAAGAAGATACTTACATGCTGGATCAGATCAGCATCCACGGCAGTCGCATCAGCGGCACCATCCGGCCGGGTGGCCGTCGAAGGGTCCAGCACCGGAGGATTGTTCGCCTGTGGCGCCTCTTCAGTTGTACCAGTCGCATGCTCCGGGGCAGCAGACTGGTGTTCCTCCTCGCGAGGCGAAGCATGGACATTACCAGCTTGATGGCTGCTTACAAAAGATTCAGAAAACACCCAAGGAACAGAAAGAAGAAGCGAATCAGAAAGGTTCAGTCGCAGCAAGCTTACCTGTCAGCATCTTCACCAGTGCTGCTCATGGAAGGAGTCGGCATCCTCCAAAATCCCGCGGGAGGCGCGGAGTCCAGCGGAGTCGCCATCAGCGGGTTCACCGGCTCCTTTGGCACTGAAGACGATCCGCTAGAGTCCTTCTCCTCCGCCGCCTCCTTCAAGGGAGACGTCGCCGCGGTGAAGTCGACGTTCTTCTGCTTACGCCGCTTCGCGGGTGGAGCTGTGTCCTCCTCTTCTTCCTCCTCCACTTCCTCGCTACGCGAGTAGGCAGGTGGAGGACTCTCTTCATCGCCGTCCTGCTCGGCAACGATTGCGGCTTCAACGTGAGCGCCATTCTCCATCAACGGAGGAAGGCTCACGTAGTTCTTACGATCCTGAAGAGCAGCAAGCAACAGTCAGAAAATCAGAAAATAGACAGTCGAATGACACACAAAGAAGACTTCAAGATTCAAACACTTACCTCTGGGATCGGATTCGTTGAGCTGAAGGGCGCGACTGAGCAAGTCACGTTGCACGCGTCAGCAACCCGAAGGCTGGTGATGCCCCTCACCTTGATTGCGACTTGTGCATCGTCCATTGCCGGGTCGACTGCCATTTCCCACATTGGGAGAGGGCGCTGTTGCAGAGGCTGCACCCTCAACCTGTGGAACATGGCGATCAGCTGGATTCCGCCGGCTTCGCGTCCCATCGTCTTGATCAACCCGCGAAGAAGCGCCCGCAGCGGCTTGATCGACTCCCTCTCCTCCGTCGACAGGGAGTGCGACCAGGCGTTGGTCTTCTTCAGAGGCCGCTCAGCGGCGAAGTCGGGGATCCCGGCCTGGTTCCACGTGATGTAGAACCACTTCTTCCTCCAGCCTTGCACGGAGTCGGACTTCTTCATGTGGAAGAAGTTCGTGTCGCCGCGCAGCTGGATTCCGAAGCCGCCGACCGGGTAGGTCTCCTTCGACTTACCCGCCATCCGGCGCACCAGGAAAATAGACTTCCACAGTGCCCAGTGGGGTGCGATCCCAAGGAAACACTCGCAGAGCACGATAAAGCTCGTGATGCTCAAGACGCTGTTGGGAGTCAGATCATGGATCTGAATCCCATAGGCGTACAAGAGCCCACGGACAAAATCGTGCAAGGGGAACCCGAATCCCCGCGGAAGGAACTCCACGAAGCAGACGCGTTCCCCATTGCGGGGAGCAGGGATGGTATCCTTACCGGGCGCCCGCGTCGTCGCCGTGCTCTCCGGCGGCAGCAGCCCCTGCTGGCGGAGGTTGTCGAGCTCCGCCGCTTTGACTGAGGATTTGCCCCAGTCGCCCTCCACCTTTTTCATCCCAGCGTCGTCGCCGGCGGCGGCGGAGGAGCTCTCAGTACCCTTGCCCCTCTTGTGGCCCATGTCGCCGGAGGAAAGGGGAGAACTTTGTTGGAAGCTTTTTGCGAGGAACAATGGAGGCAAGAACTGGCGGCGAGATGGAGGAGAATGAGGATGCGTGAACTGCCTCTGCACCGCGGTGAAAAATATATACCGCGGGGCAGTTCATCATGGCCGTCCATCGTGCAACTGCATCGCGCCGCAAGATTCCAGCCGCCCACGTGTCGCGCGACGGACACTCCAGTCGTGCTCCACTACGCACGGGAACCGAAGCATCATCATCACGCCGCGGAGTTTTCGCGCCCAACGGTCCATATTCAGCGGTCGTCGCTGTGGCAGCGGGCCCACCATCGTCACGTCCCGTCGGGCGCAGAGCCTGTCGAGTCATGTCATCAAAAGCGTCATCCCTGACGTCATCATGGAAGTGTGTCAAGTAAGCCAAGCAATTGGCTGAGCATTCGACAGCCGTTCGACTGAACCAAGTACGTTCGAACCAAACGTTCGAGTGAGTAAGACGAAGTAAGCTTTTTTAAAGCTGATATTATGACTAGTAGGCCATCAAGGCTGAGTGAAGAGTAGGTCGAGCCAGGACAGTTTCGACTCGGACGAATTCGAGTCATCTGTTTACTCCCATCGGGAGCGAGCTTTTCGACTGAGGTAAATTTGAGTTTAATCTCAATTGCGAGCAATTCAGCTTAATCTCGGGGGCTACTCCCATCGGGAGCGCTGTTCGCGCACCCGATGATTATGAAGAAAAGAAGTCGAAATGCTGCGACTCCGAAAAATCAAGACGGCGCACCCGAAGAATCAAGACAAGCTCACTCGAAGCAATCTTCATCAACGATTCCATGTGGCGTGCCCTGAAGGGGGGAGTCCTCCACCCGACTCTGCGATTCGACTGAGCACTCGGGGGCTACTGTCGTGGGGCTACCTTTCGGGTCACCCACGGTGATGGTACTTGGGTCACGCCAAGGAAGGCCCAGCGAAGCCCAAGAAGGATTCCGTATACAACAAGTAGTCGACATTGGGTCGGTGAGGAGGTTTCCATATCTTGTACATGCAATCCGCACCGTCCACCCGAGACCCGGCCTGTAGTATAAAGGCCGGGAGGGTGCGCCGTCTAGGGCATCGAATCATTGAACATCGCATTGTAGCCACCAATCGATAATTCCAGACAAGCAGGAGTAGGTCTTTACCTCAACTCGAGGGGCCGAACCTGGGTAATCGCCCCCTGTTAGCCGTCGTGTTCACCAGCCTGATCTCTCTCTTTCTCCTTCAATCAACCCGGGGTATTCGACCTAGGGATTTTCCGAGCCACAAGCTCGTCACATGTCCATGCCACTGTAGCCATGCTGCCTGCGTCTTGGTCTTCGTCATCTTGTCCTCTGCTCTTATCTCCTGGGAGGTGGTAGCTGGCACTGGTACTCGTCGAGGGAGCTTATGCCGGTCTGAGCCAGGGGCGTCCCAAGACCGACATAGGGAGGCGAGGTAGTTGGCGAAGGGGAGCTGGCAGCGATGCCGGTCTGAGCTTGGAGCGTCCCAAGACCCGGCATCGATGGAGAGTTGTGGTTGAAGAGAACCGACATAGGCTGGTCAGCCGACATATGCTATGCCGGCCTGGGATATCTCGGCTGGCTGAGTGTCGGTCGAAGAAGTAGCCCGGCGGTGTTGGTCGAAGGAGATCCGGGGCGTGGCGAGGTAGTAGCGATCACCCGGCCTGGTGACCCGGGCGCCGGCCCGACCGGACGAGTGGCCAAGGTGGGCCAACTCGGGAGTGGTGCTGCCGACATAAGCCTATGTCGGCCTGGCGAGATGCCGGACTGCGGAGGTTATGGCCCGCGGGGGATGTCGGTAATGGAGAATCAGCCCAACCGGGTTTGGTAATCCGACCTAAGTGTATGTCGGTACGGTGACTGGTATGTCGGCCTAGGCTACCTTCTTCTGCTTTCCCTTTATCTCAGATGTATTTGCTTGCTGTTTCGTCCTTTTACTATACCAATAAACTACCAACTCTGGGGTACCCGGGGTCATATCCCCGACAGTTGTCCCCGAGGCTATGTGGGAATCGCAGATTCGCGGATAGGCTATCCAACTAAGGTATCACAGAGTTGGTACCGAAACATAGCCTGCATGGGCTGAACAAATATATAGCCAACCTGGGCAATGTCTCATCAACTTCTAGCCTTCAAGTGCTATGCCGGTATATATATTGCCTGCGTGGGCTGAATTGACATATGGCCCTTATGAACACTGTCATATGTTGGCTTATAGCCAACTCGGGCGTTTATCGAAGTCGTATGTCTACAACATGAGCTGGTCCGGCATATATCCCGCTTGTGCAACATCATATGTCGGTTTTTAGCCATCTCGGGCATTACCGAAATCTTATGTCGGCAGCATCAGCCGGACCGACATTTAGCCTGCTTGGGCATCATCATGTACTGGTTTTTAGCCATCTTGGGCATTTACCGAAATGTTATGTCGGCGGCATTAGCTGGACCGACATATAGCCTGCATGGGCTTCATCACATGCTGATGTCCTTGCCGACATTGGCAAGTTTGACATATTGCCTGCTCGGGCGCTGTCACACTTCGGTTTTTTAGCCACTCTGGGCATTACCGAGGTCGGATGTCAATCAGCCTGAGCTGGATTGACATAGTGCCTGCCTGGGCATATCTCATATGTCGGTTTTTGCCACCTTGGGCTTTTACCATACATTTATGTCGACAGCACTAGCTGTACAAACATATAGCCGTCATTGGCTGAATTGGCCTTTTGCCATCATGGGCATTTGCCTTATGCCGGTCTTTACCGTAAAGATATGCTGGCAGCCATAGCTGAACCAACATATAGCCCGCTTGGGCCAGATCTGACATTTTGCTCTCATGGGCATAGCAGGCACGCGTATAGGCTTTAACTCTTTTGCCTTTGCGTTTACGCCGCCTTTCAGTGGCTTGCCTTCATGGGGATACCAGGCACGCGTATAGGCTTTAACTCTTTTGCCTTTGTGTTTTGATTCGGAATGGAGCCAACATTGGCTATGTCGGGACTCCGACATGGAGTCCATTAGCTCTTTTGGCTTGTCTCCTGGACAAGCAACCCATCGGCTCGACCGACACCACGAGCCACCCTAATTTTGTGATACCGAGTTAGCAGATATTGTGTACTCAGTGGAACGAGTTTCTAGCCATGATCCTTTGGCGATTCCAAAATAGATGGCGATTGCGGAGATATTGTATGAAGCCATGATATTTTGGGCGAACCGACATAAATGGTGATCTGGAGATATGAGATGATGCCATGATATTCGGCAAGCCAACATAAACGGTGATTCGAGATAGTTGATAGGATGTCGGGATATTTTGGTCGATCCAAGATAACCGATATAACCAAGATCTTGGTGATGAACCCTTACTCGGTAAAACCGATATCACCATGCAGGGTTAGTCCAAGCATATTCATAATGAGTATTTAACTTAAGCAGCAACTCTACTGACAGATGAAATTAACTCTAGCATATGACAAGATTTAACTCTAGCAGCAGATCTAAGCATGAAGATGCAGACTCGGTCTCAACCGAGTCCCCGAGTTACTTTTCTTATCTAGGAGAAAACATAAAACTGACTGGCCGGCCAGTCCCCGGGTCAAGACATCTCGCTCCCGGGAGAAAATTACAGAAAACCACCACAATTGGGGTTAGGGTTTCAGAAAACCACCACCTTTCGCTAGGGTTTCAAAAAACCACCACTCTTGCGTTAATCAATTTCACATAGCCACCACTTCGCCGCTAACCGGGATCGACGCTCAGTTAAGCTTGTTTCTGACATACCTGGCCCACTATCAGGTCCACGTGGCACATGTTGACACCGCGCCGTTAACAGATGTTAACGGCTCGTTCCTTGACCCAACTTACCCCCCTCCCGTTCGTTGACTCACTCACTTGTCCCCCGCCCGTTCTGTCTTCTCCCCCGCCGAGCATCGCCGTCGTCGCCGCCGCTGAGCTTCACCGTCGGCGCCGCCGTTCCGCCGCTGCTGCTTGCCCGACATGCCTAGCTGGAAAGATGGCGAATCCTCGGAGGAGTACATTGAATTGGTGAGTTGTTTTTCTGTCTGATTTGCTAGGGTTAGGGTTTGCGATTTGGGATTTCGAATTTCTATTCGATTGAGCTTGAAGTTGAAGCTGATTTCTTCGATTTGTAGTACAATGAGCTGGATTACGCGCCGGATTCAGTGGATGACCCTGATTTCTGCGGCATTGGTGATGAAGCCACTTTGGTCTGTCGGTTCCATGAAGTAAAGCCCGAGAGGCGTGTAGCGTTCGAAGGAACGAACACTGGCAGGCGATTCTACGGTTGCTCCGTGCACACTGTGAGTTATTTTTGCTTGTTGTCTTAATTGGTATTATAGGTAACTAGATCATGTATTGTAGATTCAGTTAAGCAAGTTTAAATACAGTTTCAGTTTAAGCAGTGTACATGCTGTTTCACTTTTCAGTTTCAGTTAAGCACTGTCGATTTAGTTTCAGATTCAGTTTCAGTTAAGCACTGTCGATTTAGTATTCAGTTTCAGTTAAGCACTGTCGATTTAGTATTGTAGATACTGTTTCAGTTATGCTTATTTGTGGCATTGTAAATTAACAGGGCATTGTGAATTGTGGATTTGTGTCATGGATTGATCCTGAGTGGCCTGTACCACTGAAAAAAACTCTTGGTAAACTGTGGGGCATGTATGAGGCTTTAGCTAGTGAGAAGATTGAGCTGAATCTTAAATATGCAAAAGAGCTCCATGATTTAGCAACAGAGAAACAAAAGGTGGATGAAAAATACACAACTATGGTCAGTGATGTGAACAGGTTTATTGGTCAGACTGTGAAAAAGGTGCACAGGGAAAACTACGACAAGATAATGGGGCAGAGAGAGGAGTCTCTAGAGGAGCAGGCACTAAGGGAAGTGGTTAAGTTGAGGAAAGAGATTGAGGACTTGAGCAAGGAGAAAGAGGATTTGACCAAGGAAAGGGACACTCTGAAGGTGGAAAAGAAGAAGCTGGAGTACCATGTGTTTGATCTTCTGAAAGCAGGTGAAGCAAACAAGAAGAAGCTGAAGAAAATCAAGGATGTGTGTGAAGAATGAGATGTGACAAAATCAATGTTGTGTGTGTTAGTTATGTTTGAAAACTATTTTATTTCTGATGGGACTATGTTTGTAATATGGCAGACCTGATGCTTGCATGTTTGTAATATGGCAGACCTGATGCTTTGAACCTATTTAATCTGTTTGTTAGTTGTGTAATATGGCAGACCTGATGTTTGTTATGTTATGTTAATCTGTTTGGCAGTAAATATAATATGTGTTAGCTGTGTAATTTCTCTGCAGAGTACCATGTGTACAGTTTTGCTGTGTAATATGTGTGCAGAGTACCATCTTCAGACTTTTTCACAGAAACCCACCACAATTCAGGATAAGGGTTTCAGAAAACCACCAGTTTACACTGAAATTCAGTAAAATACAGTTCACAACTCCAGTAAAATTCAGTGCATACATAATAAGTTCTGGGGCTTGTTCAACACACACCAGTTGGAACAGACCAACTGGAACATACATGTGCATACATAATAAGTTTTCAAATGTCTGAACACACAAAATAACATCTAAGATAGCACAGATTGATCTGAAAGCTTCATTCTCCTGATTTGTTCATGTTCTTGATGTCCTGCAAGGTCAACTTGTGAATGTTGCTTGCTGTTAGGTAACCTTCCAACCTGGAATTTCCCTTTCTCTTTCTTGTTGGCCTCCCTTCTGTGGCAGCATGTTGAACTGGTCTAGGAGCTCTGAATGGTGCAGACTGTGGAGGTGCAGATGGAGCTGCTGCTGCTGGGGCTTGCCTTCTTTTGGCTGGAGGTGCAGATGGAGCAGCAGCTGGGTTTTGCCTCCTTTTAGCTGCAGCAGGTGGACCAGCACCTGGAGTAGCAGATGGTGTACCAGCACTTGGAGGAGCAGATGGTGTACCAACACTTGGAGCAGATGGTGTAGCAGCAGCATCTAGAGCCAGGATTGGTGTCAAGAACAGTCTGCAGATAATCCCTTAACCTTTTGTACTGTTTAATCTGATCACCTAACACAACCTGCAAAGCTGCATTCTTTGCTCTATATGCCATCATCTTGTGCACATCAACTCCATACTTCTCCTTTGTTGTCTCCCTCACAGTCTCCCTCCCAGTCCTAGGGTCTATTCTTACACTGGACTCACACATCTTGCCTACCCATTTACCTGTTACCTTGCAGGATTCACCTGATGTGGCACATGTATGATCTAACTGCATTTTCCTAAGACAGAAAGTCTTCTCACCCTTGATGACTGAACCAACCATATAAAAGGGGCATTTATCCTTTCCCTGTGCACAATGGACAATAACCCTGTCTTTGCAATTTCTGTGATACCTAAAGTTTCTGAGTTGTGCAATGTGTAGTGTCTGCACTGCTCTTCTGAACTGGTAGACATCAAGGAAACACATTTGGAAGCACAATCCTTCCTCTGGTCTTAGTCTGCTTTCATCATACCACTGCCTTGGCTTTCTCTTTTTTGCCCTGCTTTTTCTTCCATTTGGAATAGCCCATGACATCATCTGGAAGCCATCATCATCATCTGAAGGTAGTTCCCACTCTTTGCCTTCATCATCAGAAGGCACCCAATCTGTTGGTGTTGTACCCATCTGACTACAATGAGATCTTGTAGTTGGCCCTTCCTTGGCAATTTTTTTCTTTGTAATGGTAGGCTCAGGCACTGGTTGGCAGGCACTGTCATCTGATGAATCATCATCTGAACTGCAAAATAGATCCTCTGGCTCTATATCCCCTTCATACAATGGATCTGTTGACTTGTTTTTCTTCTTCTTCATGTCACACAATTTCTGGCCAAGCTCCTCTTCTAAATCCTCTGAGTCTGATTGCCCTTCATACTCACTGTCCATGTTATCTGAACTGTCACTGTCAGCTGCAGGTAGTTCACTGTCAGCTGAACTGTCACTGTCAACATCTTCTGGTTCAACCTGCTTGCCTTTACCCTTGCCTTCTGGTTGCACATTGTTGCTCTGCTGGGTCTCAAGATAATCCATCTCAGAATCTTCAGTTAGCTGAACACATTCTTGGCTTGGAATCAACACACCTGAATCATCCACTGCATACACAATGGGCACTCCTATTTCTGAAATAGGAACTTGCTCTTCTACAGCAGGAGTGTTAATACCTAGAGGAAGCTGGCTATTCCTAGATATTACTGTCACACTCACAACCTTCTCCTTCTCATACTGCTTAAGCATCTTCTCCACCTTAGCCATTCCATCTAATAATTCCATTCCAGCAACCCCAGCATCCTTTTCTCTAACATAGTACATGTTATCATGCATTCCGAATCCCTCTGTCTCAATAAGAGCTAGCAAATGCAGATACGTGATGTCGGAAACGCACAATGAATGCTCTAAATTATCTCTGCCTTCTAAATTGAACCGAACATCCCATATATCATCATCCAGGCTACAAAAATTGAGAAATACAAGTTTAATTTCGAATTTACATTCAAACTCCCTACAAACCCTAGTGCAGATCTGAAATCAAACAGAGACAGAGCAGAGGGTGAGGATTCTTACTCGACACCGCCCAGTCCGGTGGTCCACATGTTGCTCTGTGACGGCTGCTCCTTCCAGACGAGGGCGAGTGCGGCGGCGGAGGCCGCCGGCGATACTTCCTTCTCCGCCGCCGGGTTGGAGCTCCTGCAGCAGTCCCCTTCCTCCGCGCCACCACCTAAGCCGACGCCGCCATGGTTTAACTCTCTGCCTCCGTCTATGACCTCTCCGCCGCCGCCTTCTCCGGTGTCGGCGCCGCCCTGAGAGCTCGTCGCCGCCATGGTTCGTATTTTGGGTCGGGGGGGGGGGGGGGACAAGTGAGTGAGTCAACGATGGACTGGCGGGGGGGGGGGGGGGGGAGTTGGGTCAAGGAACGAGCCGTTAACGGCGCGGTGTCAAGATGTGCCACGTGGACCTGACAGTGGGCCCGGTATGTCAGAAACATCCTTAACTGAGCGTCGATCCCGGTTAGCGGCGAAGTGGTGGCTATGTGAAATTGATTAACGCAAGAGTGGTGGTTTTTTGAAACCCTAGCGAAAGGTGGTGGTTTTCTGAAACCCTAGCCTCAATTGTGGTGGTTTTTTGTAATTTTCTCCGCTCCCGGGGAAAACATCTAAGCTAGATATGAAGGGCCAGTCCCCGAGCAACTTTTGAGGTCGTTATACAGTAACTACTTACGTTGCTTTGTTGATGCCGATCGCACGGAGGCATACAATTTTGCCCAGTCCGGGGTGTCCAAACAGAGTCGAAGACGAGCGCGACCTGCACGGGAAAAGATGGGTTTTGCCCAATTGCCAACCAAACAGAGCCGGCATGTGCATAGTCGGCACGCTTTTGTCGGCAACAGTATGCCAGATTTTCTCTTGGCCGACATATTGTCTATGTCGGCAGATTATCTCGGCAGTTATATGCCAGCTTTATATCGGCCAAGCTATCTCAGCTGGCCTATTCCCAGCCGACATGATATTTATGTCGGTACCACAAGACTCAGCCGAGTTATCATCTTACTCGGCCAGGCTCTTTATCGGCACACGACACAAACTGAGTCCTTTTACTCGGCATGCACACTCGGCCGACATATCACTGCTGACCTTCTTTATCTCGGCAACTGACTTTTTCCAAACGACATACTCTAGCCAGTCGGGATCCAACTTTCTTCTTTTCCCCTATTCACTAACTCGGCCTGTACCTCAAAGCTGACACAAGCTTTTCTCTATAGCTCCTTACTTCTCTACCCTACTTGGCAACGACACCACATCCTTTGGCAGCCGACATACCTCTGACCCGGTTAGAGCACGCGCGCACGCAACGCGCGGAGCAGGCCGGTGGCCCGGGATAGCGAGGAGCACGAGCCTGACGGCGCGGCCGAACAGGTCGAGCAGACCGACGAGACAACTTGGCCAGGGAGCACGGCGGCGGTGTCGGTGTTGAGCCGCCGGACTAAGCCATAGAAACGACAAAGATGCCACAGTCCCCAGGATTTGCTGGAGCCGCTGGAGTCAGTGAAGCAAGTGCGAACGCGCGGAGGCGATGGCGACGTCGAGCCTCCAGGCCCCACGGGAATCGACGAAAACGCCGCATTGGCATCACCGATGAAGAGGTTGGAGAAGCCGTCGCGAGAGCTGAACTGCGGAACCCAACTCGAGGAGCTCGCCGGAGTTGATGAAGAAGGTCCCATCCGAAATTAGCCCAGCAAGCGCCACTACCAGCCCCACGGTGGGCGCCAACTGTCGTGGTGGTGAACAACAGATGCCTAGGGGTAGGCTTAAGTTTGGGGCCGATGGACGCTAGAGGATTCGGGGAGGGATAGCGCGCTGAAGAGCGCACACGGAAGAACAAATGAACACGAGGATTTACCCTGCTTCGGGGCTCTCGTGAGAGATAAAACCCCTAGTGCAGCTTGTCTGACTGTATATGAGCTGCATATGAGAGCTACACTGATGCTCCTTGAGCTGTTTCTCTAGAGGAGGAAGAAGGCTCGTAAGGGAGAAGAGGAAATGAGCCCCGGCCGGGTTCTTTTCTTGTGCGCTACCCCTGGTGCTCCTTATAAAGGGGAGCCCAGGGGACATATGGAGCCCACTAACACTATACATGAAATGACTACTGGGGTCTTGTCACACTGTTGCCTATGTCATCACTTGTACTCTTGTCATGTCCATGCCACTGTAGCCACGCTGCCTGCGTCTTGGTCTTCGTCATCTTGTCCTCTGCTCTTATCTCCTGGGAGGTGGTAGCTGGCACTGGTACTCGTCGAGGGAGCTTATGCCGGTCTGAGCCAGGGGCGTCCCAAGACCGACATAGGGAGGCGAGGTAGTTGGCGAAGGGGAGCTGGCAGCGATGTTGGTCTGAGCTTGGAGCGTCCCAAGACCCGGCATCGATGGAGAGTTGTGGTTGAAGAGAACCGACATAGGCTGGTCAGCCGACATATGCTATGCCGGCCTGGGATATCTCGGCTGGCTGAGCGTCGGTCGAAGAAGTAGCCCGGTGGTGTTGGTCGAAGGAGATCCGGGGCGTGGCGAGGTAGTAGCGATCACCCGGCCTGGTGACCCGGGCGCCGGCCCGGCCGGACGAGTGGCCAAGGTGGGCCGATCCGGGAGTGGTGCTGCCGACATAAGCCTATGTCGGCCTGGCGAGATGCCGGACTGAGGAATTTGTGCGGAGGTTATGGCCCGCGGGGGATGTCGGTAATGGAGAATCAGCCCAACCGGGTTAGGTAATCCGACCTAAGTGTATGTCGGTACGGTGACTGGTATGTTGGCCTGGGCCGTGCCAATGTCGGCCCAGGCTACCTTCTTTTGCTTTCCCTTTATCTCAGATGTATTTGCTTGCTGTTTCTTCCTTTTACTATACCAATAAACTACCAACTCTGGGGTACCCGGGGTCATATCCCCGACAGTGGTGCACGTCCATGCAGATGTGGACCAACGTTTACAGAGTAACCACAGTCCCACCCGCACCATTCCCCAATCTGTTTTCTAATTACCATATTCTTATTTCAGGGCAACATATGGTTGGAAAATCCTTAAAAAATATGTTTGCTTTTTTCCCACTTATAGACCTTAAAAAAATATGTTAAAAAAGGAATAAAAATGTAATCTATTTGAAGAAAACTCAAAGATAAAAAAAATCTATCCGGTACTTCTTTTCCTCAAACAACTTAAGAATATGACCAAACCACAAAACAAAAGTGATTTCTTTAGCCCATGACAAGATGGAATAAATCTAAAAACATATATTTGGTAAATTTTCATGGCAAACACCTTAAATAATATGGCCAAGCCACAAAATAGAAGTGTAATCTTATTTTAAGGAACATTCCTAGATGGCTAGATAAAAATAAAAACTTACGACTTATGTCCTGTACTTCTTTTCCATGGCAAACACCTCAAAACATATGGCCGAAACATAATGAATTTTTTAATAGGAACACTACATGACGAAAAATATCTTATAAATTATAACATATGTCAGTACTTTTTCTCGAAGCAAACATCTAATGAATAGTGCAAATTTTGAAACCTACTTAGGAAGTTTCGGAAAAAATAACTATTTTTAGCATGCGTACATAAGAAAAAATGCCTAGTGATTTTATTGAAATTTCTCTTTTTTATGCATGCAAAAAAAAAATTTACTGAAACTTTTTGCAGCACACATAAAATACGGAGATGAACACGTGAATTTTTCTTTTGATTTTTTTATATTATAAAACACATTTCAAATGCATTGTTAAGCTGTAGATTCCCCTGGTTCAAAACAAAACGTCTATGTGATGAAATGTCATTAATGAGCTGGTAGCATAGACTCAATCAACTACAATGATCCATGCCTAAAGAAGTTGCTAGGTGATGAAATGTCATTAATGAGCTGGTAACATTTTGTCTACGTTAAGTGGGGCCATGCTGCAAACGGCAGTCTTGCCCTTGACATTGGACAACTTCAGGTTTGTTCATACCAGCTTTTGGGCCGAGCATCAGTATTTAGCAAACTATGTGAATTATTTGTCAGACTAGTTACCCAAAGATCACCGGAATAATAATTGGTGAAAGCGAATAATTATTTGTCGCTTGATGCATTCTCAGGCAGAGCTTTGTCGGCGTCGCGGCGGCGGGAAAGGGATGAGAATCTCCGACGGCTGCATCCAGAGCAAACGGCAGCGACGGCCACCTCCGACGTCTCCCTCCGCGACCATTCGGACTGCTCTCTCCCTGTGACCCCTCGTCGACCAAGCGTTGTTGCCGCCGGTAGCCGCCACCAGAAATTGGAGGAAACGAAGCTGATGGGCCCCTCCGACGGACATCAGTGATCCCATCTGCTCCCTCCGACGGACAGCAAAGATGCATCAAGCGAATTTCTTCAGGCGGACAGTTGCACACTTAGCAATACATCGACACCCCTCCTCCGTCGTCCTCGTGTAGAAGCATCATAGTATCCTCGTGTAGTCAGCTATGTCTCTGTGTGTCCGGCTTACTGGCTTGTTTCAATATTTTGACTTTTTGTAGTGTAAACTCTTGTCGTCCTCTTTCCAACAAAATTGGTTTCACTCGATTCGGAGTTTCCATGCAAAAGTTATTCAGTTTCAGGTTTTGATGTTCTTCAGTGACCGGAAGTACCGGCCTCTCGGGCGGTACTACCGCTAGGAACTTCCGGAGGTACTTCCGGAGCCCAGTACCGCTTTCGAAAGTTGGGTACTGGACTCAAACGGAAGTAGCACCGGAAGTAGTACCGGAACTACCGCTAAACCGGAAGTACCGGTGCTCCCAGCGGTACTACCGCCCGGAACTTCCGGAGTTACTTCCGGAGCCCAGTACCGCTTGCGAAAGTTGGGTACTGGACTCAAACGGAAGTAGCACCGGAAGTCGATCCGGTACTACCGCTTAACCGGAACTACCGGCCCTCTTACCGGAAGTACCGGTCCCGCGGGTTTTATCTTCGAGCCGTTGGGGCTATTTTTACATGGGGCGGTAGTACCGCCCCTTGGGCCGGTACTACCGGCCCTGCGGTTTTTCGCTTTCTCTTCTAGCCGTTGGGGGCTGTTTTTCACGAGGCGGTAGTACCGTCCCTTGGGCCGGTACTACCAGTCCTGCGGGAATCTGAGCCCAACGGCCAGATTTCCCAGGGCACCTATTTAAATGGGCTTTCTTCCCCAACGGTTCTAAGGATCTTGGTGAACCTTTTGCTCTCTCTCTCCTCCATTGTTGCACATCTTTGAGAGCTTGATTCCTCCACTTCCCTCCAATGATTCTTGCCCATCTTTAGGGAAACAAGAGAGGAGATCTAGATCTACCATTCCACCAATCAAATTCTCCTCTAAGTGAGGGGAACCTAGTGGATCTAGATTTAGGGTTGCTTTGTGTTCTTCCCTTTGTTCTTCCTCTCAAATCCCTCCATAGTATTAGTTGCTTTGTTTGGATTTCGGAGTGAAGGACTTGACCACTTTGTGTGCTCTTGCCTTTTGCATTTGTTGCATTGGGTTGCTCTCCCTACGGTGATACGTGAAGATCGACGTTGAGAAGCTTGTTACTCTTGGGTGCATTGTGTTCCCAAGAGCTTTGTGCCTCTTGGGTGCATTGTGTACCCTAGACGGTTGGAGGTGCCGCGAAGACTTCGAGTTGTGAAGCTTCGGCACAAGTTTGGGAGCCCCCAATTGAGTTGTGGGTGTGTGCCCCAAGAGAAGTTGTAAGGGCTCCGGAATCCGCCCTGAAGGATTCCGATAGTGGAAGGTGAACCAATCCCTTGGGTGAGGTTCATCGGAGAATAGGGTGAGGCCTTTGTGGCATCTTGAGTAGGCCTCTTGTGGCGAGCTCACACCCCTCCAACGAGACGTACTCCCTTAACAAGGAGGAACTCGGGAATACATCCTCGTCTCCGCGTGCCTCGGTTATCTCTATACCCGAGCTTTTACTTATGCAAATTTACATTGTGATAGCCATCGTGCTTGAAGTCTATATCTAGCTATCACCTTGTTGCTTGCCTTGTTTAGCATAGGTTGTTGGTGCACATAGGTGAGCCTAGTAATTAGGTTGTTGGCTTGTTAATTTAAACATCTAGTTTTATTCCGCAATTATCAAGCCCCTAAATAGAAAAAGTTTTAATCGCCTATTCACCCCCCCCCCCCCCTCTAGGCGACATCTCGGGCATAGTTGTTCTTTTAGATGCCCCCCCTATTTCCATCCGCTTGTTAATCTCCGATAATGTATTGGAATATCCAAATACTTAACTGGAAATTGGTCCTGTTCACATCCAAATAACTTGGCATATTGACCGGTCGTAGGCTTGGTTGATATCAAAAAAAGTTAACTCTTCTTGGAAATTAATTTTAAGCCCCTATAGTTGACCGAATATTGAAAGTATTAACTCTAGGTTCGCCTTTTCGAGGTCGTGATCCATATAGATAGTCAACCATCCATTAAATGTGGAACTACCCCCTGAATTTGGTCATTTATCTTTGTACGCTCAATCATGAAGACCAACATATCAACCACGATGTCGAATATTTTGGGTGGTAATGGGTTGCCTTGCCTTAACCCTTTTTTTCTTTTAGAAGTATTGGCCTACATGGTCATTAATTTTGATGACCACACTACATCCAGTGACAAAATTGTTGATCCATGCCTGCGATGGAAGTGGAAGGGAAAGGGCGGAAAGTACCATTGATGGATACTCCCACTGCGCTTCCTATGGAGCTTTGGCCATGAGGCTTGAGTATGGTGAGTTCCTAAAATCTCAGGCGAATTGTACTGGTAGGAGGAGGCACCTTTTTAGTTAGTGTTCGCCGAGATGACATGGACCCTATAGGCAATTCAAAATAAGATCGTTATCATAACGAGTCTTATTATTTCGTGCTGACACTAATAATATGTGGTTTTATTCTTATAGCAGTGACACCTGCTTTGTAGGAAACAGGACTAGGACCGGCTGGACAACAAGCTTGATGATCTTTTGGTGGCAACACACTATTTCACCTCGTCGCCTAGCCGTTGAGCTTTAGTCTTTCTTTGAGTTGTATCGTTATTTTATTTTTCTTTCAGTTCGGCATGTTTGTGTTGTTGCCACAATTGACTTATTTTTTTCTTATCTTGCACTTGGATCTCTTATATGGTGGTTGATTTATTTATAAAGCAGGACAAAAACCTATCTTAATTATTAGTGGCCCCTCACATAAATATATTTTTTAAAAATAAATAAGGCAAAAGCTTTGCCTTATATATTGATATAGAAGGAGCAAACATCGGAGGCCTATGCCGTCCTCAGCGAGAGGCTTCCCCGGCGCCATGCCGGGGACGATGGATTGTTGCAGCTCCCCAACCAGACCAGGGGCATCGACAAAATCTTCCAGCTCGGAGCTCCTCGACGTCGCAACACAAGGCGTCGTGATCTCATGACAGCTTCATCTCTGCCATCAGGCGCGCTGCTCCACCAACCGGGAAAGTCTTGTTGCCGCGTCGAGAAGGGAGTTGCATCTCCACCATCCGGTGCGCCGTTTCAACAACCGGCACAAAGTCGTCGCCGCGCAGGCACGGGAGCCTCGCCCCGCTGGCTGGCAGCATGGCATCACCGAGCGCCTCCACCCGAGAGGAGATGTTGCGAGAACGCTCAATCCATTCCCGCACGGCCGTCGACGCGGCGAGGATGGGAGCGACGGCATCGGTCACGAGCTCCTTGAGATGGCCCGGAGTGAAGCCGCCAGGTCGGAGAGGAAGGAGCGCATCTCGTCGGCGTGAACGCAAGCACACGGAAGCGCCATGCAGCAGGCATGTTCCAAAGGCGGCGGCGGGGTGGGAGGGATGGTGCTCCTTGACTGAGCAGGCTCGAGGACGACGCACAAAGCAGCGGTGACCGCAGACCACGAAAGGGCCCCCGGCGAGAGGGGAGATGACGCAGGTTGTCGAGGAGTTAGACGAGCAGGCCCGGGAAGAGCCGACCTGGAGGCGCGACGGAGCGGGCAATCTCTCTCCTTGTGATCGGAGAGATTGGAAGAGAGGCATCGTATCTAAGCGCGGCAGGCGGAGGAGCGGTGGTGGTCAATGGGGGCGCGGCAGCGAGCACACAGTCCGTGCGCCTCATGAAGCGAATGGCGTACGAGCTTAGCCTGGGCATGGCCCCACCGCAATCGCTGCGGCCAGCCGGGTGGTGTCGCGGAGGAACGGCAAGCCATCCCTCCTCATCACGGGTGTGCCCCGTCCCGTGGAGGTCGGGCGGCACAACGACGACGACGGAGCGGAGGGGCGACCGACCCGAGCGGGGCACCGTCGGCGTCCGAGGCGGGGCGCCGTGGGGGCGCACGCCGCGGGCGTCGTAGGTGCACGAGGGCGACGGCCGACGAGGGGGTTAAGAGGACGGCGGCGGTGACGCGATCCGATCTGAGGAGGCCAGATCGGGTGAGCACGGGGAGCGCGCCAGCGTCCCAGAGCCGAGGACCACAGTCGTAAATCCAAGCGGAAGGCGCGGCAGTGGCGGCGGAGGGATCTTCGCGGGGCCTGGGCCAGCGGTGATGGCACGAGGGCGGCCGGCGGCGGCTCGCCCCCGCGGTCGCCCGCGGGGTTGTGAGAGCCTCCTATCCTAACGGGCATTTTTACAAGTATATCAGTATTTTCCACACATTTTGAGGCTTTTCAAAATGCCTCCTAACATATATAAATATGAACAAATGCATATCTAGCAGCTAGTGCCTAGTGGTATATCTCGCTCACACGTTTTCACGAATGGAGCTCCTCCATCGTGCATTTTTTTTTCCCTTTTTCGTTTTAGAATAGCTCGTGCAGACGCCAACAACTTAACGTCGTGACAACCGAGAGGCACACACAAAAATGGTTAGCGTGGGATCTGCAGGGATGTTCCGTGTGCGCCTCAACGAGCCAACAAGCTGTGTGCATTGTTGCGGTGCTGCCGCACGAGCACGATACGAAAACAAGAACTGCTGCGATCTTGCGCATACGCGACGCGACGGAAGAGGGCTGGAAAAAACAAATGCTCTTTCTACTGACATTCGTCCCCACCTACCCACCAACCGGGGCCACCTCCACGAGTCACCGCGTCCGTCCCAGCTGCTATACGAGAACAAATCTTCTCACGCGGGGCGTCCAAACCCCAAACCCCTCGCCGCCGTCACGTCTCGTTGAGAGCTCATCCCGCCGATCTGCTCGATCCAAATCGGATCCCGCCTCCACCTCCTCCTCCTTTGAGTGATACGATCGTGAGAGATCCCCGGCCATGGTGCATCCGCCGGCCAAGCCGAAGAAGCGGCGCGCCGCCGGCCAGCACGCACCGTCGGCGGCCGGCGTCGTGAAGGCGGAGGCCGGTTCCGGCAACAGCGATGATCCTGCTCACAAGCGCGTCAAGGCGGCGGTGCATCAGTCGCAGGTAGAAAAACAATTCGATCGGAGTTTGCTACCCGTTGCATGTTTGTCGATCGTTTGGTAGGGTTTGGCGTCCCAGATGAGATTTTAGGCGCGTGATTTCTATTGCTTAGTTCCTTTCAGATTTGCATGTCTCGCCTATTAGACGCTCATATATGTACACGCATAAGATGGCGGCCGGCGGCCATGTCAAGGCCTCGTTGCCATCACTTTGAGTTGTGAACAGAAATGAGGAAATAATGGTGGTAGGGCATTATTTCTGTTTGGTTTGATGTTATATTCGCAGCTATTGTGTTTCTAGTGTTACATAGTCGAGTAGCTACCAGATTGAATTCTTCGTGGAAAGAAAAATTGGGCACAAAGTTAAAATTTTATTTTCCATTGCATCTTGAGATGCTAGTTGATATAAGGTCTGACTACGTACCTTCATTTTTCCATGTTCATTTTGTTCAAATGGAATGAACTTTATTTGTGATAGATCGATTGTTTAACTAAAGGAGAACATGTACAGTAATACATAAACTGTTGTATGCAAAATCAACTTTGGTATATTAGTGCAGTTAATTGCTAGGTATTCTAGATATATAGGCAGTGCTCAAGAACAGAAGGTTCGCTCATATATGTGAAACTTTATGTGGTCAGTTCCCTCGGAAAATCCGTGGGGAAATTTACGCGTGCGGTCTATGTTTCAGCCTGAGTCATGCGATAAGTGAGACACATACGAAACTTAAATAGTAGTCATAGGGAACTGGTAAACTCATGGATTAACCTTTTCTGCAGATGTCCTCTTTCATGCTTGCTCGGTACTATAGGGATATATGCACGCATTATTGTTCTAAATTGTTTGAGGGAATATTTATTTTCGCTAATTAAACTACCCATATATAGGAATTTGGTTCATTGTATGATATATTTATTTGTTTAGCACACATTTTTAATTAATCTGTACTCTAAGTATAGACATAATGTTTTGCAGGACATATATGGTGATATAATTTCTGAACCGCCTCCATTGGGTCTACAATTAAGAAAGAGTCCATCTTTTTTGGATCTCATTCAAACCATTCTTTTTAAGCCAAAGTCTACTACGGGACAACCTGTTGTGGACAATATCATTTATTCACCTCCCGTGAAGAAAAATATAAAATCTAGGGCTCTTACAGCTGGTGAACGATTGAAAGCTTCAAATTTTCCAGGAAACTTTCTGAAGATTGGTAATTGGGAGGTAAAAGATTAGAAGATTTCCATAAGTATTGCTTAAATTTTCTTTCTAGTATTTAGAAGTTTTCCACAAGTATTACTTAAATAAAGAAAAAATATATTTTATGTGCAGTACACGTCCCAATATGAAGGTGATTTGGTGGCCAAATGCTATTATGCAAAGCATAAGATTGTTTGGGAAGTTCTAGATGCAGGTCTTAAGAGTAAGATAGAACTCCAGTGGTCACATATTAGTGCTTTGAAGTCAACTTGCCCAGAGGACGGAGATGGAATCTTGGATATAGTGGTTAGTTTTTGGATTTTTTTAATTGTTTCTATGTACATGTATGATATATAGCATTATTTCTATTGACTCCTTTCATTTTTCTTTCTAAAGTTGTCTCGGCCACCCATTTTCTTCCAAGAGACGGATCCTCAACCAAGAAAACATACACTATGGCAGCCTGCACCAGATTTCACCGGTGGACAAGCAAGCATGTACAGGTGCATTGTTTATCGCTCTACATTAAAGTGCAATTTAACATAACATTCCTGAAATAAGAAAGTTGTGAGACAATACAATAGTATATGGTCTGAATATGCTTTACATTTATAGTATTGTTTTGTTACTGTGATTTTGCCTTGACCTTGCTGCTAGTTGTTTCTGATTTGCTTATTAAGGTTTATCCTTTCCTGTTCTCCCTTAAGGAAATAATTTTTGAAAGGCTCCAAATGCAGGAGGCATATTTTGCGGTGTTCCTCAAGTTTGTTGAGCAGGAATTTTGAAAAGCTTATTCAATGTGATCAACGATTATATCAACTGAGTCAACAACCAGCTATCATATTGGACTCCCCGGTTTTTGAAACTAAACGCTCTGTATTTGAAAATCCAAATGAAAGTGACGGCCCTTCACACAAGTTCATAGATCTTGCATCGTCATCTGTTGTTTCCTCGGTGTTTGAAAATGATGGATTGAAGCCTCTTATGTTGAAGCAACCGGAGTGCTTTTCTCGGCCAATGAATTTAGGTAATTATATCGGGGCTGGCAGCCCTCCATGCCACTCATTATCTTGCAAAGTATTTTTCCCTGACAATATGACTTTTCTCAGGTGTCCCTGTTTCAAATGTCCAAGCAAATTTTGTTGCTCAGGAACAAAAGAGATCCAACTTGTGTAATATGGCAGTGACAGGCCTGAAATCATCCATGTCCATGGAAGATTTGGTAAATCATATAGATAATTATATAGCTGAACATCAGGCTGTCGGAGACCCTCCATTGCCCAATAACAAGGTGCCATCCAAGGAATTATCTGAGATTGCTGAGAGACTTTTGAGCGACACACATGCTCCTCCATTCGAAGATGAGAAATTTGTGATGGCGCGGGTGGACTCCCTTTGTTGTTTGCTTGAGAAAGACGGTGAGGCAGCCACCATATCCATTTCTGAGCACAACGGCGCTATTGATGTATCAGATGACTTCCATGGGAGAACTTCAGATGGTGCAGTGCCGCATGTTATCTCGAGAACAGATTCATATGCGGATCTGCTGGAGAACCTCCCCCGCATATCATCTGTTTCACAGTTCTTATTCGATATATCAGTGGATTTGGAGAACTCTAGTTCGCCCTCCATGGACTAAAACATTCTTCTTTCTTTTACTTAACAATGAGACATTAGATTGCTTCAGAAGATTATTCTGGCCTATTAGTAAACCGTTTGACAGAGAAAACCTCATTTGGGACAATCATTTCAAAGGTGTTACAGTATTTGTCTCGTACTATTCTTGCATGCATTTTCCATCATATTGGCATGCATCTTTACACTTCATGCTATATTTTAATAGGGCTAGTGCATTATAGTTGCAGATCAGATGTTACAGATAGTACGAAGGCTTTGAAGTTTGAAAGAAGTTTGCCCAATGGCTGGCAAATAATCATAATACTATACACACTTCCATTTCAAATAAAATGTGTCACAAATGTCTCCATACATCTGCAACACAGCTAGACACGGGAACGATAAAACATGCACCCTTTGTCTACACAAAGCAAACCATAAAACGAAATATGATAAATTGAATTCTACACGAAAGACCAATAGAAACCTCTAGGCTACTCTGAAATTGGTACCCAGAGATGAACATGTTGTGGATGCCTTTTCTTAAAAGGGCCAAGCTGCAGTTATCAGAAATGCTTAATCGAAGGAATCGGGTGGCGGCGCCTCTTCTCCTTCATCGTCAAAGGCTTCATTTTCATCAAGCATGTTCATCAGCATGGACACCTGCTCTTGGAGCATAGAGTTCTCCTTCTCGATCTCCGTCCGCTTCCTGCGCTCATCCGCGAGTTGCTTCTGCAGAAGCTCCAGCACTCGGGAGTCCTCCTCTAGCTGCTCATTGAGACCACCAATCTCCCGGTCCTGCCATGCCATTTCACAAGATATTTAACATGGTAGCATATATCAACTAAGGATGCAATTTGGGCAACAAATAAAATGCCTGGTTACCTTAGCTGCACTAGAGAAATGCGCATGTCATAAGTTAAGGGTAGAGTTAGTGTTTCAAGCCTTGATCATGGACGCTATTACTAGAGAAAAACAGTATGGCATAAATGTGGTGGCAAGTTATTAGCAAGATAGTGAACCTTTCTGTTCATCTCCTGAATTGCTATCCTCCTCATGCTCTCAACCACGTCGACATTGACGAGCTTGCGCTTCTTGCCGACCAGCCACCCCTTCGGATATGATGCAGGCTCGAAGTCCGGTGGCGGGAGCAGCATGTCGGAGCTGCGCTTGCCATTGATCGGCTCCAGGGGCTCGAAGAGCGCCTTTCGCTTCTCGGATAGGTTAGCCATTGGATCTGGATGGTGAGCATCATCGTCTGTGGTGGTGCTTGCTGCATTTGCGTCATCGATCTTCATGGCTTCGTCGTTTGCTGCTTCTTCAGTGGCAGTCTGGTTGTTTAGTTCTTGTACTTGCAAGCTCCGGCCATTGGCTGGAACATACATATTGCTAAGTCAGATTGAGTAAGTCAGTGCACTTATCCAGGTAAAATCGAATGCATATAGTGATAGACTGATAGGTTCGTAAGAGTGAGTTTCATTCAGAAACATGCTGCCCTTTGAGTGCACTTAATTTTATATATAACTAAATGCCATTCTTGATAAAGAAGCAAAGTAACAAGGGACGGTGTAACTGCAGCATTGATCATATAATACTACATGATATTCCCAGCAATATCTGTTGATGAACTATTCTTATTACCTCTAGAACAGAGAGTGAAAAATGGTGTTTATCTGTCTGAGAGTTACACTAAAATTATGTACTTGTATCAAAGCTAATTGGCCAACATGGAAGAGTTCAGAAATACTAAATAGGACAGTACGCTTCACATTGGCCGAATTAAAGTAACATTCTGATACCCAGACTAAAACAAATCTGACTCGGCAAAAACACACCTGTATTATTTATGAAGTCAATCGAGACCATAGCATAGATATCTCATCCTGCTACACTCACCTCTGTCATCTAGTATGAAGGCGCAGTCATATTTAAGATGAAACTGCAGACTAATTCCCTGATAATTAAATGGCACTTACAGGTTAAACTGAAGATAACTACAGTAGATACCATCCTTGAGACAGAAGCAAAGTAACAAGGGACTGTGTCTGTGTAGCGGCAGCACTGAACATATAATACTACATGATACTCCTGCAAGATTTGTTGATGAACTACTGTCATAAGCTCTCGAACAGAGAGTGAAGACATGACTTTATCGGCCCGTGAGCGACACTAAGAGCAAACTAGTTATCTACTTGTACTTATGCTAACTGGTCAACATGACAGGTCCAGAAACACTAAATTGGTCATTGTCACCAGATTAGCCGATGTAATGTGACATTCTGACACAAACTATAGAATAAACCTGATCTAGCAAAAACATGTCTGCTGTGCTTGTGCCGAAACCAATCGGTGTTATCTATGAAGTCAACTGAGACAGCTCTGCTAGAAATCTCAGCCTGTCACACCCACCTCTGTCATCTAGTGCCAAATCGCATCCATCTCCTTAGCCCTGACAGTTGGGTCATACTGCAGTAAAGCGATTTGTTGCCTTGCCCAAAACTGAAGACCATTAAGAGGAGGAATGCTGAAAGTCTGAAATCGTATCCTTCAACTGCAAGTTGGTCACTGAAACTCTGAAAGGAATACGGTTTGTTGGGTAAAAGCATAATCGCCGCAACCGCTGAAACCCTGAAAGGAGTACTAGTATTTCGTTGCAGGGCCTGCAGCAGCGACACCTACAGTTTAGAGGAATCCTGGCGGTGAAGTTAAGCAAAAAACTTGCAGCAGCAGGCCCTCTTCTGCCTTCTCTAGAAGAATTTGCAGCCCTGTTAAGCTTCTGCTGCTCTTCTGCTCCTGAATCGCAAGCATATCGTTGCCTTGCCCAAAACAGAAACAGTACTCAGAGGAGGCCTCGCTCCGTAGCAGCAAGTTACTGAGAGGAATATGGTTCCCTGCCGCGAGCATATTCGCACGAGCGCCACTACTACTACTGGCTTAGCTGCAACTGCAGGGCCGACAGTTTTCAGCAGTAGCTGCAGAGATCCTGACGGTGAAGTCAAGCAAAGCTAGGCGGGGCACTGCAACAACCATACCACCTCCTCGTCAGAAGAATTCACCGCCTAAATCTGAACTTTCAGAAGGTCGTCACTAATTCTTTTAGAGAAAAACGAACAGTTAGTTGCACCGGCGAGGCGCGTGATTAACGTGTCCGGGTAGTTGTGTATTTTTAAAAGCAAAAAAGGGATATTTGTGCTGGTGCCTGGTGGCAACCGTTCATTCATTTCTTCACGGAATATCTCACTCCCACCGGCCGGGACGTTTCTAGGCCGTTGGCTACCGTGCTAAATCGATGAACAAAAGGAAAGGAGCTAATTAATTATAGCGGTTTTCGTACACGCAAAATGAAAATCGGTAGCCACGATTAGTTGCAAGCCGAATTGGGCTGCGATTTGCAAAGGGTTTCCCGGACAAACAACAAATCGAGAGGTTCTATTGCAACAAGAACGCACGGGGGGGAAATGGGAATTAAGCTTTGCGGAGATCTGAACTGAAGAATATCCGGAACGAATGAGGAACATGGTTGTCAGAGAGTGGGTGAAGGTGAGAATAGCAAAATTCCTTTCATTGTTACAAAGCAATACCTGACGCTTGCTCTAATCTGTAGGTGTTATTGAGGAATTTCAGCAACAAATTAAATACCTGACGATGGTCTCCTCCTCGACTTCCAGAAAATCCTCGGCGGGTCCGCCATGGACGGCTCCTCCATGCTCTCCATGGCCTCTGCTCCTCGGCACTCAGATTCCTCCTACTTGCTGTTGCAGAGCTCGTAGCTAGCTAATTCCTCTTTCTCGGCCTGGTCGCCGTGCGAGTCTTGTTCGGTCTCGCGTGCGTGCGTTATCTTGTGGTTTCTGGCTGTGATGTGCCGTGCTAATGCTCTGGCGTGGCCTTGGAAGCTACTCCCGTTTCCTTGGCCGTGTCGCTCACGGTGGGTTTGTGCTGTGGTGTGCTGGCGTCGGAGAGCTTGACTTCAGATGGACGGTACGTACCACCGCCGAGAGAGAGAGTGAGAGACGCCGTTTACGGTTGAGGACGGACAGCGGCGTTTTATGTTGAATGAGTTACCCGCCAACAACCAGTACCCATGCATGTCTTTTCCTCCGGATCCTTTGTGCCTATGGCAAGCAGTCCTCGGCTTCGGCGCCGCAACGACCCGCCGTCATTTCATGGACACGTTTCTCCTCCTCCGAGGGTGGTGAGACCGAGACCGTCGGCCCCGACGTCATATTCTCCCCGATTGACGTCGGCCATGCCACCGGATCAAAGGGTCGAGGATGCGAAGATCTTGACCACCGACACGAGCAACATGTCATCCGATGTGCATGCTTGGCTTGCTCAAACTTGTAAGTCGCATTTGGGGGAAGAAATTTTGATTTCTATGCATTCTCATGGCATTTTTGTGATATATTTGTGATGTGGCTGGACTTCGTGGAATTTTGTTGCTGGTCGTGACTCTTGGGGTTATTAATCGTTTTATAGCCGATATAGAAAAATAGTTAAAATGTAAAAAAAAAACATCCAAAAATGAACATGCCGACCGTTTAGGTTGCGCCGCCGAGGGAACCCAACGCCATAGGACGGACATGTGTCCGAGCGCCCCCATAACGGGCAATAGTAATATGCTCTTAGCAAAGAGCATGCAATGGGCGATGAAAAAAAGGTAAATCCCCACATGTTTGGGATGCACGGCTCTCACAATACTCGTTGCTCTCGCGGCCGTCTTGGAAAAAAACCATAACCGCCCGGCACCTCTCCTCAAGCCCACCTGCCCTCGTGGGAGAGTGCATCATGCGCGACGGCATCTCTTGAGGAGAGACGATGTTATGCGTACCCTTGACGATGAGATTGCGACGTCGATTTTCATCCCCCAACGGTCCTAGTGTGTGGGGAATGAGGTGTTGATCTCATCCCGTACGGACGAGTTTCTATTCGATGTGGCCTCCTCGGTGGCGGAGTTTGTGCGACTTCGTCATATGAGCTGCGTGGTGTGACGGCATTTGTCCTGATCTGTGGCGACGCATGAAATTGGGGATAGGCCGATAGGGCGACGCTCCTGGTTCTTCGAGGGTTGCTGCACCGTGGTCATGTGGATGATGCGACGACCGGATGGCCTTCTATGAGGCTAGTGGCGCCATGGGACGCCCACTCCATCTCTGGATCGGGTTCGGTCTAGCTCGACAGTTGCTACGGTGTCCTCTTGTAGAGTCGTCAAGCCATCTTTTGCGGAGGCGCCAGGTCCTACATGTTGCCGGCAATTATGCACGACATCTCATGATGAGGCGTCAAGTCATGACTGTTGTCAACAGGTGCTACAGTGTCCTCTTATAGAGTCGTGAAGCCATGCTTGTTGTTGTTGGACCGAAGGTGGTGCGACAGTGACGGGAAGCAGGGCGATTTGGATGATTGCGAAGGCGGCTTTAACGACGAGTACATGAAGTTTGATGGAAACATAAGATTCCTGATTAGCCAATGTTGACGCAGGTCTCATCGTGTCTTTGTTGAAGGTGATGGTTTGAAACTCTACGTTAGGGATGAAAATCTTGAGAATGGCGGTTGGATTCGTCACTATCGATGCATGCGCGGCGGTATCTTCTTGAAGACTTAGCCTATGAGTTGTGTATTTTTCGTTTGTTTCGATCATTTGACATAGGGTTAGTGATAACCTCGTGAAGTTATTATCGCAGACATTCAACAGATAGTTCTTTTCACCAAACTTTAATAATAAAATAAAATGGCTATATGAATTGATGGATCGATGCATAGGCCAAGGCTTCCCCTTCTAAAAAAAACACCGACATGTCAACCATGCCTCGTGCACCACATACACAACTACATAAGGGCCGTGCACCATGGTGCATATCCTGATTCCTGAACATGGCATAGGATCCAAGCATAGTGTGGGGATGCGCCAGGAGGAAAGGACAGGAAGGACATTGCCAGAGCTTGGGAAGCGGGAGGTCGCAGATTTGTAAATTCATGACCAAGTGCAAAGGTAATTAAGTAACAGAGGTTACGGATAGGGAGGTGGGATGTGGAAAGACGAGCACAGGCTCTTGTGTTTTGTGAGACCTGCAGGCTCTCCTAAAAGCTGACAGAAAGGAGGACGCCTTGATTATCCGGAAAAGGAAAAACTCTCCTAGGGCTTTGGTTTAGCAACGCATTGTACGATTCTTCAAAGTGAATGATATTATGTATATATTGTAAAACAATTTACACTACATGCAAGAAATAGGAGAAAAGGTTACAAAACCTTCTCTGTTAGTCCAGATATATATACAAAAAAAAAATTGAAATTAGAGGCCACCGGCGTTCCGTTCCCCGGTTTCATCATCAATGCTGCTGCACTGGCAAAGTGACGCTGACACACCCGCCGGCCAAGCACGCATGCGATGCAGCTGCCGCGCATGAATGCCAAAGCTGGACCGAGTACACTCCGCCTTTTTCAAGGGCCCACGATGATACTACGCCTTGTTGCATTTGCATTTCACAAAGCTCAACCGCCTCCTAGCTAAGCGTGGCCCAATCAATATTTCACACTCCTAGCTAAGTAAGGCCTATCCAAAAAAAAAAAAAAAGCTAAGTAAGGCCTGGAAGATCAGTACACCATCACAGGCCCTATCCCTACTCCAAGACCAAATCACAGTGCCAGATGCTGAAAGTGTCAAACCTGATCATCAGTTATTTTTCGACATTTTGATTTTTGCTTTAGGCAGAGTATCTCATCAGTAATTTTATGAAATATTCTTTATGAAGTAGTCAAGATAAGTTCAACATACATCACTTCCATTCCATGAGAAGTTACTGCTCCAGAATTTTATGCACACAAGAGCCACATTTCCAGGAAGTACAATGCAGGTTAATATCTATATCTATGAGAGAAGAAAAAATGTCAATGGCGTCCGATGATTCGGCTGGCTATCAAAATCAAAAGCTTGCTAATGCTAACTACACCGCCTAAAGCAAAAAAAAAAAAGATATTCGACTTTGACTTGAGCTGAGATGCCACCAGATAACATTTCTAATGAATGAGACGAGACATCCACACTCTATATGTGCATTCTAAAAGGACCCTTTCTATACCACAGCTCATCCAGACAAGCTGATGCTGCTGGTTTATGATCAGTACGCTGTCTCAGAATCAAGACATGCAACACACTGGGAAGGCTCAGCGAGGCTGTAGACATCCTCGATGCAGCGGCTGTGGAATGCATGGTGGCAAGCAAGGACCGCCACGACTGGGGGAGCGGAAGGATCATGAGCCATGCCCCCCTGTGGCTGGAAAGCGAGATCGAGCTTGCAGAGCGCGCACCTTGTCCCCAGTGGCTCCGGCTCTGGCACATCGTCATCCTCGAATAGAGCTGAAATTGCATAGATGCAAAATTATAATTAAGTGAGCATGCACAGGGTTAGACAGTCACCATACTATTCCTGCCTGGTATTGAGGAAATACAAAGTAAACTTGCAGTAATCTAGTTTCTTGCAGTTATTTTAGTTCCGAGTACAAGAATTTTACCAGGACCCTTGATGTGAAGCTCAGATTGTGAATTCCCCAATTTAAATTGCTGCAGCAGATGCTCTTGCTGCTTGATTAACAGCGCCCTCATGTAAGCAGGATTTGAGCGAACATTGGAAGGATCATTCACATTCCCGATTTCTAGCTTTGGCACGACCATTGGGCCTGTCGCACCAGCGGGCACGCTGGCCTGGCTTGTGGGCAGAGGTATCTTGGTAAACCTCTGTTGACTACTGGTTTGCAAGTGTTGTCTGGGCAATGTAACGACTGGAGCAATAAACTGGTTCGTCTGTCGTGTTCCGTTGGCAATAGCTTCTGTACTGACTGGAGCAACAAACTGGTTGACCTGGCGTGTTCTGTTGCCAATAGCTTCTGTAACGACTGGAGCAATCGACTGATTGATCTGCCGTGTTCTGTTGCCAATAGCTTCCGTAAAATCTGGAGTAACCGACTGATTGACTTGCCTTTTTCCTCTGATAATAGCATCTGAAGTGGCTGGAGCAACCGACTGACGGACCTGGCTTGTTCCACTGGAAGTAGCTTCTTTAATGGCTGGAGCAACCGACTGATTGACTTGGCTAGTTCCGCTGGTCTTTGCAGTCTCAGGTTGCAGCTGGCGTGCAAGCAATGGAACAACACTGGCAGAATCCTTTCGAATTTCAGTTTCTGACTCCCCCGTAAGCAGTGGGGCAGCTACTTTAGCACCCTGGCTTCTGATAGTAGGATTCCGTTTTGAAACTACATCAGAACAGCTCTTGCCACTTTGCAGCTTCTTTGGTGGAGATGGTACGACAGCCCTGTCCAACTGATCTCGCTGACTAGCCCATTCTTCATTTCTGTTATTTTTACCTGAATAGCAATAAAAAAGCTATGATGAAAACTAGGAATATGACATGAATGTTAAAAATGAGTTCACAAGGCCTCTAGTACACACCACTGCGAACATTCCGATTAGCTTTTGAAGCTGAATCTTTAGCAGCCTGTGAGGACGTAACTCTGGAGCGCTTGGCAGTAGGGTTGGTTGCAGGAGTGCTTGCCCGTTTCAGCTCTTCACTCAGAACAGCTGGCTGAGTAAGAGGCTTCCAAGCAGATCTAGTCACTTCATGAGGGGTTCGAGCACGGGTTACAGTAGGTCGTGATGCAGCCAGCTGAGTGCTAAAGCAAGCATCTGGAATACTTCTGCGGCTGCTTGTGCTATCGACTCTTTCCTTCACATCAGGTGTAGCAGCAATCGCAGGAGGTATACGGGTCATAGACCGAGTAACAGGGCGAAACACCTTCTGATAGGGAGGTGTGCTGCATGATGGCTCAGAGTGCCCAGCATTGCTGCCCACTGGAATGGAAACCAAAGAAAAATGTTACAAATATACCATTGAACAGCATATCCTGTGGAGGTGTTACGTGATATTAACTTGATGAAGTGAGAAGGCAATGCTTGGTAGAATTATGGAAATCTTCCTTGGAAACAAAGCTATGAAACGTTATGCAACTTGCAACTTGGTAAATTAAAAAATAGTTCCTCAAAATATATAGGTTTGCCGGTAAGAAAGGCTGGCATTTGTACAGATTAATCCGGCTTTAAATACAAAATACAGTATGATGCAAATGGACTGGTAAGATGGGGAAGAACTACACACTGAATAAATAGATTCACTCGTAATATGTGAAGACAATTTGATGAATAAGATGAATTAATTTGACAAAATGAATGGCTAGGCCAGTCACCAGCTATGTACAGATGTAACATTGGTGTTAATAACAGCATCGGACCGGTGAAATGTGAGAAAGTAATCCATAATGGAAAACAAATAATTCTCAGCATGATGACAACTTCTTCAGGATTCCAGCTTGAATACATACGACTTCTGTACAAGTTGAATGTATCCACCAGATTATAAGTTTACACGATATAACAACAGCATTGTTTCAGCTCAAAAATCAAGCAACATAGCTGTCTGGGAAACAGATCAACTAGCAGCACAAATCATCGAAATATATATTTTTCACCTGCACTTCTCAACCAAATCCTAAGATGACCAATCGAAACCTAAACAAGAGTGACCCCTCAGAAGAACAATGATCAATTAAAGAGCAACCTACTGAGAATCCTACAATCAATTTCCATGGATAAAATCACATTTAATCGGAAATGCAAGAACCTAGCCAAGAGAATTCTTGCACAACGCAAACCATCAAATGAACAAAAATCAACTCTGAAGTTCCCCCAATTCAAGAAACATCAGCCCAGCCTCAATGGGCCAGCGCTTCATTCTTTGCAAAAAAGAAAAAGAAAAAAACAAATTCCCCAATCTGATACCACCGTTCCCCAATTCAAGAAACACCTAAATCACCTACCCATCGCCGTACACCAAGGTGGCAGGTTTCCGGAGCCCAAATCAGGGCTCGATTCCGTACTACCCAGCTACACCGGTCATACAACTAGAACCACTCAATCGGGGCAACATCGGTATCCGATCACGGCTCACCCCGCAACAATCCGTACACCATCGGAGGCACACCCCCCATCATCGGCGAGCACATCTAAACGAAATCAGCCAAAGGCGCAATCAGCCTGTCGCATTGCATCGGAACAAACATCCCACGTCCCGAAATCCACCGGGAAAGATCAACAGAAATCACCATATCGGGAATATAAACCCGGCAATCAGAAAACCCGCGGGATTCTCCTGGATTGGTCGGGTTCTTACCGTTCTTGGAGGCGGTCGCGGGGCGGGTCGCGGAGCCGGAGGCGCGCGGCATTGGATTTGGGTGAATCGGCGGCGCAATCGCAAGAAATCCGACGAGAAAGCCCTAAATTCGTCCGCTTATTTTTCCTCTCCCCTTTCGTTCTATTTTTTCTTTTTGGAGGGGTGAACGGAGAAGAGAGGGGATGCCAAGGGGAGAGGCGGGGCTTAGGAGATGGCGGTTTATATAGGCTTCGGATGTGAGGCAGGCTCTGGCCCCACGGCTCAGGTGCCTTATGCCGGGTGGGGCCCAGCTGGAAGTGACTAACATTCTCGGCCCAATTTCTCTCCTTCAGTACTTCTTGTGTTCACTAATATAACAATTTTTAGCTTATACGAATGTCGACGTATTTTAGTATGTTCACTCATCTTTGTATGTATGTATTTAATATTGAAATAGCTAAAAGGTCTTATATTAATGAACGGAAAGAGTATAAGAAAAAAATTGAAAGCACTACTTGAATGCAAAAGGTGTTCTCATACTGAAATACCATCTAAATGGTATTTGGACCTAGGAACGCTACTAGCCGGTAGTGAAGACGTAGCCAAGCCCATTCACCGACGTCAAAGGATAGAGGACGATGATTGCCATCATAGTAGTGCTTGTAATGTTGTGCCGCTTGGTAGGAGCCGCTCGCATAGTTCGAGGAGGAATTGGTCGGAGTTGGTGATATTTTGTTCCATGCTTTATTGCGAATTTCTCCTGGACTATATGCACGAAAGGAGGGAGGGCCACGACCATAGACCACATGGAACAGAGCATCCGGTAGAGCAGTATGGAAGGATGTGTTGTGGAAATATTATGCCCACGACAGCCAGTGGAGTCATTGGCGTGGTCGATAGCGGCGACACATCGCGGGTACATGCCAATAACCCGATTAAGAGCCTCCGATTGTCCGCTAGATTGGCGATGGAAGGCAGAGCTCATGTAAAACAAGTGCCTGATGCTGCAAATAGAGCCTTCTAGATACTGGAGGTTAACAAAACGTCGTAGTCGGAGACGATGGAGGCATGAAACCCATGGAGGCGGAAAATGTTGGAAAAGAATGTCTTCGCCACGGTCTCCCACGGTCTCAGCTCTTAGGGGGCGCCAAAGGGATGAAATGTGCATACTTATATGAGAAGGGGCGCCCAGGGCGTAGGAGCAATGATATGAGATATTAGATCAATACATTTCTGTTTGATTTATTGATCAATGTCGGGTGGACTTATATAGTCAGTTACAACTTGTAATCTAAGAAAGAAACTCTAAATATTTGGAAGTAGCAGGAAAACCTTCTTCAGGGACGAACCTTTCCACTTTCCAAAACCCGACACTAATAATAATTAAAAGGCAGAAAGCAACACTTTCCAAAATGCATAGACCACGGCTTGGAGCTACATCAAACGTCTTCCCCCACATGACACATTCATAAACCATTACCTAGCAAAATCCCTGCATGGTCTATGCATTTTGGACAGAGGAAGAAAAAAAAGGCTTCATTTGAGGTTAAAACAATGATGACTCAAGCTTCCACCACCCTGCTTGAAATTTGAGCCAAAACTGGAGAAGGGCATACGAAAAAAGATATTGTGAGAGGTTAGAAGGATGAAACATAAGTAATTCTGAAAAAAAAAATCTTTAGAAAGGGGAAATCAATACCTGATGGACAACATTCATTCAATCCATACCAACGTGGGATGATTGGGATGTGCATTGACGGCTCTTTCCATGGCAGCCGTCAATGTGGGAGGGATGGATCCATCAAAAGTACAACGGACACTTGTGCTTGTGAGGCAGGAGAGGTGCTCGATGCCAAAATCAAAGTTACCACCTGTCACAGAAAGGGTTTCCTCTGCGTCAAATTCAAGCTCAAGATTTTGTAGCTTTGGCATGGACCCAGCTTCAAAATTCAGCCCTAGTGCACACTCTTCTCCCCCTATTTTGAAATGACTCAAGGAAGGGAATCCATGACTTGGGCTGATTGTAAGCCGTCCATCTTTTGATCCAGCTGTCAGTGCTGTGAGGCAGAGATGACACAGAGCAGGTAGGCCTCCCAGGATCACCACATCTTCCTGCCCGACATCCCACATACGGATGAGTAATTTCTGGAGGTTGACAAGTGAGCCAACCCATCTTGGTACTCTTGATACTACATCCACTTCGATGACAAGTTCCCGAAGACTATGTGGAGCAGGGCACCATGATTCTTCGAAGATCTCATCTGCTCCCTCGTTGATAGTAATGTGTAGAACATGAAGGTTTGCTTTGCCTAGCTTACATATTGCAGAGACCATCTCCTCCTGATTCTCCTTCCAGTTATCACCAGCATAATAATTGATAAAACTTATGCTCAGCTTCTTCAGGTTTGATAGCTGACCGAGCTGCCGAACAAAGCTAGTTGACTGACTGTTGACATTAATACCTTCCAACACCTGCAATGCTTTGATGCCTCCAATTTCATCTGGCAATACAGTGTCATCACTAACAACTAGACGAACCAATCGACTAAGGCGATTAATGGCTGATGGAATAACAATTGTAGTGTTGTTTCCACATATATCAAGTGACTCTAAGTACCGTAACTCTGCTATTTGTTCAGGAAGCTTTGTAATTTTTGAATACTTGAGCCTCAGATACTTAAGGTGGAACAGAATGCCTATATCTGCAAGATGATGATCTTCTAATTCACTACAACCTTCAAAATCCAAAATACGCAAGTGTCTGAAGTCCAAGAGAGACGGCACTTTCACGCAGTGTCCAAAAACAGAAAGTGAGCGGGCATTACATAAGACAAGATCTGCTGGAATATCACTTCCCTCCTGTAGAGACAACCGACGAACCTTGTCTTGTGGTTTAGGATTTACACTAGGTACACCAAGTAAAGTAACAAAATTATTTTCTTTGGATATAGATACGATGAAATCGAGAACTATACCATGTACTCGACAGGTTTCCACCTCACCAAATTCATTAATGTCCCCTGGTTGAATCAGGTTCCTGTTGATGAGCTCATTAAAACACCTCTCTCCGGATTCATACAGAGTATATCCATGTTCTGCACGAATGAATCCCTCAGCAATCCATCTCATTACTAAATGCTCCTTCTTGATAGCATAATTTTCTGGGAATATACTCAGATATAATAGGCAAGATTTTAGGCAAGCAGTAAGATCAAAGTAGCTAAGCAACATTATCTTCATGATTCTTTTGATGGCAGGATTGCTTTCAAGTCCATGCCTGATAGAATTGTACGCTTGCTCCCATTGATCTTCATCTGCGTTGGCAGTCAGCAAACCAGCTATAGCTATAATTGCCAAGGGCAAACCACCACACATTTGCAAGATCATATCAGACACTCTCTTGAGGTGTGATGGGCATTTCTCATCAGAATGAAACACTGTCTTTAATAACAACCTTTCTGAATCCACAACAGTGAGAGGGCTTAACTTATAAACACGGCACCCGTATGAAGCACAACATGATTTGGCTACTTCATGTAGACGTGTTGTTGTTATTATTCTTCCAGCATAACTGCTGTTGGGGAAAGAATATTTAATAATATCCCATGTTTGAACATCCCACACATCATCTACTATGATCAAGTACCTGGTGCACGATTTAGGAATGTTATAAAAGTATGTGATAGCATCCTAAAACTGCACGCAACAAAATATTCAGGGAACACCTATACTAAATTTCTACTCTCTAAAAATGTAAGCAATGTTTGTAGGTAAGCTGGTATCATGTTAAACTTTATCTCCGATATCATTTTCCACTACAGAAAATATTTGGTAGTATTTTACACCTTGTTTCACAATAGAAGTACTTTGACATCAACAAATCAAGTAAGGGGCAAATAATGTCTGTCTCTTGTTTATTAACTATAGATTCTCAACTGCACTAATCTCCCTAACCTATTTCCCTCCCTGTAATAAATTAAACAATCTGTGCAAAACGTTAATAGAAATACTGACAAAAAACTAGTCTAGTATCGGAAAGATTGCTCATTTATACATAATAGCAACATGGCATAATAGGAACCATCTGAAAAGATGGAAGTGCAGATGAAGGCAATCAAAAAATCTGAAAATATGTCTCTAGACTCTACCCAGAAACTGTATACATGGAACTGCCATCGCCAGAATATACAAAGCAAGGTTCAATAATATTAGATAACATATGCTATAGCTGGTACATAGAAATTTGTAACTTAAAGAAAGCATGGTAAATGTTCTGCAGAAGCACATAGCTTTTACCGGCATACCTTTTATCCTCAAGGAAGCTAGAGATGCTGTTGATGAGCAGTTGCACATCACCACCTGGTATGGTTTGATCATACCCCAATTGGCCAAGGATATTCCTCAAAATCGTCACCAAATCAGGTTTTCGGGAGACAGATACAAATGCCCGACAGCCAAACTGCTCTCCCAAGTTGTGATAAACATGGCGAGCGAGAGCCGTCTTGCCCAACCCCCCACATCCGACGATGGAAACGACCTTGAGTTGCTGCACCGATGCACCTTCCCCACCTCCTCCTTTGTCCAACATTTTGGTGAGCTCAGCAGCCGGTCCATCGATGCCCACGAGCTCACACATCTCCTGGTAGTCCCGAGGATCCTCCGCCCCGATGCTAGCCTCAGAGATGCTGTTGCTAGCACTGATCTCTTGGCCTATCCGAAGATGAGCCGCCGTCTCCCTCGACCAGATCTTGATCTTCTCCGCCAACCCATCTGGCCTGTTCCCGGATCCGTCGTGAGCAGGGAGCGTGAAGTCGTCGTCGACGTCGTAGGAGAACTCCCGCACCTCCTTCAGCCAGCGCCTGGCCTGCTCTCCGGGATCCTCCACCTCGGACATGTTCTTGAGGAGCGCGTGCAGCTTCTCCAGCTCGACCCTGAGGGACTCGACATCGCCGTTGAAATCCTCACGCTCGTCGGCGGCAAGCAGAGCAGCCAGCTTGCCGAGGACGGACTCCATGGCCCCCGTGGCCGCGCTCACTTGCGCTCCGGGCTCCATCAGTGGCGAATAGACTATCGTTACTGGGAACAGCTGCAAGAAATTTACACGAGACGATGTTAACTGGGCTGCACCTAAATTAGAGCAGAAATGCAGAACTAACACTGCAAGAAGCTCTGATTACCTCTGATTCTTCAGAGTTCAGACGAACTGAAGGAGAGTAGAGATGATTCTTCCGATAATTCCAAAGATGGTATGGGTATCGCCGGCTCCGGCGTTCGCCCAAACTAAATAGCTCCACTTCTCCGGTCACCGGGGTAGTAGCAGACTGGTAGGAGGCGGGTAACGGATTGGGGACTACCTAGCTCCGGCCATCAATGTCGTGGTTTGGAACCAATCAAACACGCACACGAAGAGCACAAGGTGGCGGCATCAGTTCAAAATACTGATTTGCGTGGACAGATCTTCTCCGTGCTCCCTGCCACGCGTCCATTACTACGCTGTTCACGCAACTATCGGTCTCCGATCAGCCGGCACTTCAGTAGCGCTCGTCCACGTTCGCTATATCCTGAAGGACCTGAACACCGACACCTAGCAGGCCTCGTTCGTCTTCGTCTCTTCCAACTTTTTCATATTTCCAATCTTTAAACCACTTCCGTGAGCTATTCATTGATATTTTTAAAGATCCAGCTAGCCAAATATGTTCAATTTTTCAAACTTTATAAAAATATGTAAAAACATTCTAGGAAATTTTGTGACATCTCTACCGACTCTTTAAAAGTTTTGGTCACCTTTTAAAATTCAGCCAAAATTTGGTCAACTTGTAAAATTTCTAGAAACTCTAAAAACATTGAGTAAATTGAATCTATAGACACTAATTAATCTGGAAATTATGGGATAATATTCTTTTACCAACCACTTACAAGTTTGGCATGATTTGTTAGAATCGGTCAAAATTTTCGAATCTTCTAATAAACCAAGTAATTGAAACAGTTGACATTACTGAATAATTTTTTCTTAAACTATTTAAATATTCTCCGACTACTAGAATATTTCAAAAGAGTTAATTATTTTTTGAAAAAACATTGTAGATGCCACTCACCACGTAATAACTAACCCGCCACGTAAAAATGACTAGTACGAAATAAACGAAACTCCAAGTCCCGTAAGAATGCATGGGCGCTCAACTAACCCGATCCTTCACTAAAAAAGACAAAACAATTTCCTTCCCTACACAGAATGAATATTTTTGCATTCATTTCATCGTTGTTGATTATTTTTTATTTAACGGGTGAATGAGCTCCTTTTTGGTGTATAATATTAGAATGATTCATTTCCGCGCGTCGCCTGAAGGCTTCTGTTAACGGGCCAGCCCATTTCTTCTCTGTTTTTTTCTTTCTGTTTTCTTTTCTGTTATTTTCTTTTTCTGTTTTCTTCTTTTTGAGTCACTTTTTTGAATCTGAATATTTTTTGAATTTGAAGATTGTTCAAAATCATAGATTTCAAATCTGATTTTTTCTCAAAATCTGAACACTTTTCGAATTTGAACAAATTTCAAATCTGAACAATTTTTTAATCTGAACATTTTTTCAGTTTGAACATTTTTTGAATATGAATATTTTTCAATCTGATTTTTTTTAATTTGAACATTTTTAAGTTTGAACTTTTTTGAATGTGAATATTTTTCAATCTGAACATGTTTTGAATCTGAACTTTTCTGAATATGAATATTTTTCAATATGAACATTTTTTGATTTAATTTTTTTTAGTTTGAACATTTTTTGAATCAAAACATTAAAAAAAAGAAAAAATTAAAGAAAAACGAAAATGGAAAATAGAAAAAGAAAATATTCAAATTTAAATTTGTTCATATTCAAAAAATATTTATTTTTCAAATTTAATTAATTTATTTATTTTTGAAATAGGTTCTGTTCATCGATATTTTTCTGTTCCCTTTTAAAATTGTTAAAAAATAGTTTCCGTTCACCGACATTTTCTTTTCACTTAAAAAGTTGTTCGAAAATAGTTTTCGTTCACCGACATTTTTCTGTTCACTTTAAAAATTGTTCAAAAATAGTTTCTGTTTATCGATATTTTCTGTTCACTTTCAAAATCATTCAAAAATAGTTTTCGTTCACCGACATTTTCTGTTCATTTTAAAATTCATTCAAAAATAGTTTATGTTCACAGTGATTTTCTGTTCACTACTAAAATCATTCAAAAATAGTTTCTGTTCGTCGACATTTTATGTTGACTTTTAAAAAGGTCGAAAGTATTTTCCATTCATCGATATTGTCTGTTCAAATATGAAAACTTTTTAGCATAAAATTTGTTCAATTTGAAGAAATGTTAAAATTTGAAAATTATTCACTTGAAAATTGTTTAGTATTGAAAAAGGTTCAAAATTCAAATTTGCTTAAAATTTTGAAATGTTCAATTTTTAAAATTGTTGACATTTTAAAAACTTCAAATTTAAAAAATATTTTCGATTCAAAAAATATTCAGATTTATATTGTATTTAAAATAAAAAAATTTATAAATTGAAAACTATTTCAAGTTTAATTTTTCATATTCAAAATTGTTCCAATCTAAATTTGTTCATATTCGAAAATTATTCCAATTTAAAATTTGTTCATATTCAAAAAAAATTCCAATTTAAAATCAGTTCATATTAAAATTTTGTTCATAATAAAAATTGTATTTAAAAAATATTTAGATTAAGGGGTTAAATATTTTTGGATTTTATTTAAAGTTTTAAAGACACTTCTATACGGACTACCAGATTAATACCCACGACAAAGTTTTTTTTTGTGAGAGAGAAAGAGAGAACTCACGGTAAAGTTTCAGGAAAGCAAGAAAAAAACAGTCTAATGATACGTAACAGTCGAACGAGCGGAACTTCATGCGCAAATAGTTGGGCCGGCCCACTTACGAAAGTGTGTAGGCGACGCGAGATGAAGCCGCCGCTAAGGAGCGATGCAAAGGAGCTCCCAGTTCTTTTGGCAAATGCTATATATCGCTCATTAGCGATCCGATCAGCTTGCATCGCCTGAAGCGTCCATTAATGGGCCGGCCCATTTAGTTTCCGACGCGAGAGGTTCCGTTCCTTTCTCTTCTTTCCTCCTCCGTTGTTTCTGCTCCCCACTGCTTCGTTTCGCGACCTGCTTCTTCTTTCTGTGTTCATCGGCGACGAACGACTGATCTTCTTCTCGGGTCATCGCCGGCGATGGCGGCGGCGGAAGGTACCAATCCCATCCGCTTCATCTTTTACTTTCTGTCTTCTTCCTTTTGTTGTTAGATCGAGGGATGGTTCCCCTTTCTATCCATGGTGATCGACGAGGTGCCTACGCGATAGGGTTAGGGGAGAACCCCATGGATTTCATGGTTTTCTGGGTAGCTATTCTTCAATCCATGGACAAAGAGATATGAAGAGAGTTAGAGGTCAGTAGGGGTTCCTGTCACAGTGCCAGCTAGAGTTCTATCGTCTCTGTTTTGTGCGTAGCGTCGCGGCGCACCTTTTTTATGTGCCTATGTGCATTGGGTCTATGTCTATTTTCTTGAGCACATATTTATGAAGATAGTTGGGGTTTTTTGGTGTCCATTACTCTTGAATATGAGAGGATAGGCATTGTGTTTTTGAATGGCATCTGATGAAAACTATACAGGCTTTTCCTTTTTGTTCACATTTATATACTATATAATTTTGATATGTCCTTATAATTTTTATCTTCTCATATGGTTTGCGCAATCCTGGACCTTTTTCAAAACCAATCAAAATTTGGTCTTGTTCACCTATATTTTTTCGGTTCACTTTTTAAAATCGTTCAAAAATATTTTCCGTTCATCGACATTTTAATATTCACTTTTTTGTCAACAATAGTTCAAATATAGTTTTTGTACACCGACATTTTCCGTTCACTTTCAAAAACGTTCAAAAATATGTCCTGTTCATCGATACTTTTTCTGTTCACCTTTTAGAATTGTTCAAACATTTTTTTGTTCACTTTTAAAACGGTTCAAAAAGAGTTTCTGTTTACCAGCCCAAATAGACTCAAATTATTTTCCCGTTCACTATTATTTTATGTTCACTTTTATTTTTCTGTTCACAATTTTATATCATTCAAAAATATTTTTCGTTCACCGGCATTTTCTGTTTACTTTTTTAAACCCGTTCAAAAATAGTTTCCGTTCACCAGCATTTTTTGTTCACTTTTTTGAAAACAGTTCAAAAAAATAGTATCTGTTCAACGACATTTTTATGTTCACTTTTTCCAAAAATAGTTTAAATATAGTTTCTGTTCACCAGCGTTTTCCGTTCACTTTCAAAACCGTTCAAAAATAGGTCACGTTCACCGATACCTTTTGAAAGGGCATGGTTGCCCCCATGTGTTGTTTTGGTAATTAATGACAATCTCTATGGACTAATGTGTGCTTTGAGTTATATTTGCAGTGTTGGTCCATAAGGAATGCTTGGACTCCATATGTTGGAGTCAAGGCTAAAAGAAGAAGACTATATGTTGATCAAGGCTAAGTGCAAGTTGATCAACATACAAGATTAGGGCATGTGATCAGAAGAAGATCATTTGTTGATCAAGATCCTATGTTGTCCATGGTGGATGGCGTCACGTGGTGATCATCAAGATAAAGGCCATGTGAAGATATGTCAAAGAATGCCTCTCCCATCTTGGTGTATGGGGGAGCAATATGCGTGTCTTCACCAAGCGGAGCAAAATCAAGAAAGGTGATCCACTTGAGAGTAGATCAAGATCGTCATCATCTAGCTCAAGTGGAATGCGCAAGGCAAAGGTATGATCTTGATAGGGTCTCTAGTTTATCGGTCTCGCGGTGTAGTTATGAGACCGGGTTTTAGGATAGGTAACCATACTATCAAGAGGGGCTCTCAAGTGAGCTTTAGCGTATCGGTCGTAGAGAGCTCAAACCTTTGCATCCTTGGCATCATCTTTATTGGTTCCTATTTGGCTCTTATCGTGGTGTGGTATTGGTGCTTGTCATGCTTGTCATGACAAGGCCAAGGTCACCGAAAACGGTTTTCATATGTGTTCCCTATTGAGTTTTCGGTGTCGGAGATTTTGTCGGTCCATCTATGCGGAAGGTTTCACTCTTCCGTTTATTAGCAAAATCTCCCTTACTTGGTTTCAATATTCTCACATGATATAGGGTAGCATTTGTCGTCCTCTTTCCAACAAAGTTGGTTTCACTTCATTCGGACTTCATTTGCAAAAGATATGGTTTTCCGGTTTTCAATAGAAAGGTTTTACCTTTCATATTTTGGTTTTACCATATCCTTTTGAACAATGATGTTTCTCTGCATAATTTTGTTGTGCTCGTTGTGACGATTCCAACGAGTCCAAGATTATCGAAAACGGAGTTCGTATGTTGAAGATATTGCATTTCCGGTTTGCAAGAAAGAGGTTTAATATTTCCTCATTTGTTATTATAATATATTGTTGGACTATGATGTTTTATGCATAATCTTGTAGTGCTTGTTGTGGTGATTCCAACGAGTCCAAGATTATCGAAAACGGAGTCCGGATACAAAAGTTATTGCATTTCCGGTACCGGACGTTTTCTAGGCAGAAAAAGAAAAGAAAAGAAAGAAAGGAAAAAAGGGGGGGAGGGCTGCCCAGCATGGCCGGGGCATGGCCGGGGCATGGCTGGGCCTCCTCTGTTGCCAGGCCGGCCATCATGGCCGGGCCAGGCCGGCCAGGCCGGCCTCCCCTTGGCTGCTGCGCGAAAATGGCCCCAACGGCCATATTTTGGAGCCACTACTTAAGGGGCTTCTTCCCCATCTTCACCCTAACTCTTTGGCACTCTTTGAGCAAGTTTTCCTCCACCATTGTTGACCTCTTAGAGCTTTGCTAACTCTCAATCCCTCCAATAGTTCTTGCTAGTTTTTGAGGGAAAAGAGAGAGGAGGTCTAGATCCACGTTTCCACCGATCGGTTTCTCCTCTAAGTGAGGGGAACACATTGGATCTAGATCTTTGGAGTTTCTTTGTGTTTCTCCTTGTTCTTCCTCCCAAATCCCTCCCAAGCATTAGTTGCTTTGGTTGGATTTGGGTTGGAAGAATTTGTCCACTTAGTGTGTTCTTGCCATTGCATTAGTTGCATCGGTTTGAGTTCTCCACGGTGGTTCGTGGAAGTGAAGTTGAGAAGCTTGTTACTCTTGGGTACTTTGGTGCCCTAGAGCTTGTTCCTCTAGGGCACGTTGGTACCCTAGACGGTTTGATTTCTCGGAGTCTTGGTGGCTTACGGGATTTGTTGGGAGCCTCCAATTGTGGAGTGTGGCTCAACCTTGTTGCTTCGGAAGCTTTGGAGGCTACGAAGATATTGCCGGGAGCCATCAATTGAGTTGTGGTGTGTGCCCCGGCCTTGGCGCATCGAGTCTTGGTGGCTCGGTGCATTTGGTGAAGACCCTCCAACTTGTGGAGTGAGCTTCATCCTTGTAAAGGTTCTAGTTGTCAACCTCAACGGCAACATAGTGACAAGTGCCTCACCACATTGGTGGTAAGACACAACGGAGATACGGTGTGCCATATCAAGGCTACTCGGTGTTTCACATTGGTGAACACCGCGCCGCTCCAACGGAGACTAGCTTCCATTGGGAAGTGAACTTCGGGATAAATCATCGTCTCCAAGTGCCTCGGTATTTCTATCCCGAGCTTCTTACTTATGCTATTTACCTTGTGATAGACATAGAGCTTAAAGTCATATATCTTGCTATCACCTAGTTGATCATATTGCTTAGCATAAGTTTGTTGGTGCACATAGGTGAACCTAGCTAGTTTAGGTTTTGGCTTGATAAATTAAACGTTAGTTTTATTCCGCATTTATTCAAGCCTTAACCGTAATAATTTTAAATCGCCTATTCACCCCCCCCCCCCCCCCTCTAGGCGACATCCGTGTCCTTTCACCTTTTCCGTTCACTTTTTAAAATTGTCCAACATGTTTTATTCTTTTTAAACCATTCAAAAAAAATTATGTTCACGGTATTTTTCTGTTCAATTGTTTAAATCGTTCATAAATAATTTTCATTCATCGACATTTTTCTGTTCACTTCATTCAAAAATAATTTTGTTCGCCAATTTTTTTTACTTACCGGCATTTTTTTGTTTTACTTTTTAAATCGTTCAAAAATAGTCCCCGTTAACCCCATTTTCCGTTCACTTTTTCAAAAACAATCAAAATTAGGTCTTGTTCACTGATATTTTTTCGGTTCACTTTTTAAAATTGTTCATAAATAGTTTCCGTTCACCGACATATTTTGTTCACTTTTCTTGTCAAAAAGTGTTCAAATATAGTTTATGTTCACCGGCATTTTCCGTTCACTTTCAAACCGTTCAAAAATAGGTCCATTAACGATAATTTTTCCGTTCACTTTTTAAAATTGTTCAAAAACATTTATTCACTTTTAAAACCGTTCAAAAATAGTTTCTTTTTACCGGCATTTTTCTGTTTCACTTTTTTAAATCGTTCAAAAATACTTTTCGTTCACGGACATATTTCGGTGCACTTCGTTCAAAAATAGTTTATGTTCGCCAACATTTTTCGGTTCGCTCACAGGCATTTTTTGTTTCACTTTTAAAATCGTTCAAAAATAGTTGTAGTCCACAGACATTTCTGTACACTTTTTCAATACCAATCAAAATTAGGTCTTGTTCACCGATAGTTTTTTTGTTCACTTTTAAAATCATTCAAAATAGTTTTCGTTCACCGATATTTTTCTGTTCACTTTTTGTCAAAAATAGTTCAAATATAGTTTATGTTTACCTGCATTTTTCCGTTCACTTTCAAAACCGTTCAAAAATAGGTCCCATATACCGATGCTTTTTCCGTTCACTTGTATTTCTTTCAAAAAATTGTTCACTTTTGTTTACCCAGCTATATAGGTGGGAACTCCCTGTTACTACATATATCATGGAGAGATGCTGCAGTTATTGATGACCCACTTCCAACTTACGTACTATTGTTTTTCATGACACGGGTCCAAGTTTTTCAAGATGGGACAGGCGAAATCGACTGATGTATTTGTCCAAGCAAAAAGTTGTTTTTAATTTTTCTCAGGCATGAGAAAAACATGTTCCTGTGAATTTTATATCTATTTTTTGTCTGGTACAAAAAAAACACCTTATTTTTTGAAGGCATATGTTATTTGTAAGAGTCAGTCAGTACACCATTTCCTCTTTTCACCAATTGATATATCCGGAAAAATACTTATTAGTTCAGTCTATATTGAGAATAAGTTGTACTACTAACGGTAAAAGATATTATTCGTTGAAGTAACTCAAACTATAGTTAGACACTTAGACTGAAAAGAAAGAGCAGAAACAAAGACTGTTTCTCCTAGTAGTAGGAGAACGCTGGGAGAATTCAGGAGACAGTCCAAGCAGTCTGCGCACATAAAAACAGTTGAAGCAAATCGTTAAGTCCTTTCCCACGGTCGAACCGGTACGATGAAAGTGGGCCGAGCCCACTCGTCTACACTAGTAGGCGACGCAGCGACGTTCCATCGCTTGAAAGCGATGTATAGGAGCTCCATGGTTTTCCCTTGCGCCGCTCCTCTTAACGAACACAACGAGCGTCCGTGTCTATTCGTCGCGGCCTATCAGGCCCATGAGCCCATCAAACCACCAAGCACGTGCCCCAAGCCGAACCCCGGGCCTCCTACTTCCCCGCGCGCGGCAAAATAGATATCTCCCTCTCCCCCAACAGCGGAGGCGGCCGCCAGGGTGGTGCGGTGGCGCTCAACAGAAAAACAAAAGGGTGGTGTCCGCTCCGGCGAGGAGACCGTAGCCACAAGAATTTGAGATAATCAGTGAGACAACCCCCGCTCGCTCTCATCGCTATTTCCTCCGTTGATTTTGCTTTGTTCAGACGTTTACCCGACTGGATACGGAATATTCAGATCGCCTGCATCTGCAGCTTTCCTCCAGGTGTTCGATCGCTTCATCTCTGATGATGACTGATGTTGATCAGTGACCACAGAAAGCATCAAGGTTGTTACCATCCATGATCCATCCCTTGTCGAATTCAGTAACAGTACTACAGCGGTTGATCTAACCATTCAAGTGGTTAGATTAACTGCCATCCTTTTTGCACGAGCACGAGGTCCATCACATCCGTGTTACCAGCCTAAGCGAACATGATTGCTCTCAAGTGTACAGACAGCCGGAGCGAAAAGAGCCCCGCAGCTGCCTTTTTTGCTGGCTATATATAACTGATCCCTGATGGTGGTAAGGTCCAATGCATTATTTCTGTCTTAGTGAATTCCGATCTCACATTAAAAGTGTACTGATTCTGTAACTTTGGTGTCCTCCAGGCTAGCTATCAGTGGGCATCGCATCGACCGTGTAAAATCAGTTGGTCCAGCAAAGCTCGAGCTTTACGACAAGTCCCAAATTATCGATGAATCGTGTGATCTTTCCACAGTTGCCGATCGATCAATTGCGGTGATGGGTAATAACTGATCTGCCTTGACTGTTATCAGGGTCGTGATGTTAATAGCTAATCCAAATGGTGATAAGCTTGCTAAGTGATATGAACAAACTGGTTATTAGCTGGTAGGCTAATCTGATCCTTCCACTGCTAATTCATACGTAACTCGCTGGATCGTGGCCTTGTGGGTGATGTAACTGTTCACATTATCTAATTTCAGATATTACGATTGTCGACACCTTCAGCTTTGGATGTACTCCATAGTCCATAGGGTAAATGGTTTTTGTCAAAACAACACTGTTCTATCCATATGGTGGCTTGTTACTTGTTAGAATGGCAAAGGCTGCAGGCCTCATTATTGATTGCAGGCTTTTCATGATATCTTCGCAGCAATGATTCAGACACAACGGTAATGATTTGCATACACAGCATGGTGATCCATTAACCGTAACCTTGGAAAGACATACTTCCTAAAATCCAAAGTAGAATGATGACCAACTAAAAAAATGTTTAGCTAGAATTCTTTACCTACCTGGTTCTAGTTTTACACTGCCCCTGAAAACCAGTTTCCTTGATCTTGGGAAATCCGTCCGGGAAAATGCTTAAGATACAACTGACATAGCCTTGTTTAACAGTAACCAGCAACCAACTAAAGCACATTGGACATTTCAACAAGGGATTTACACTACAAATTTCCCGTTTCAAGTATATTACATTGCACAGGATATTTGTTTGATATTCACACGATAGTTGTGCTCACGGGTCCAGCAATATGGAGGTTATACCTGTATGTCCAGCTATACCATACTAGGGATTGTCTGCCCCTAAAGCTGTCCCTACTGTATCTGGTATTGCATACTTTCCAATACTGTATACACTGCCAAGTCTGTATACAATGCTATTGCTCGTCATTTCTTCTCAAGTGGCACTCTAGTTGACACAATTGGTCCAACTTTGTCTTGATGTTCCTTTACCTTTACCTGCCATTACTACTGCTGTTATGGTCCCGGCTACTACATAGTTCCGTTTGAGACACATTGAAGTCACTCAGATATGCTACTAGGATCTCTTGTTAATTACTAGGATGTACAACATCGATAAATTACTACACAAAGAGCCGTGCTATGTTCTGTAGATTTGTGCGCTGTCCGTGCATTGTTCTGTAGATTTGTAGTTGCGCTGTAGCAGTAGTACTGAGTACTGACAGCGCCATGAAAAACGCAGACTAGTGTGTAAATTGCTCTTCTTCATACTATGTGAAAGTAATCAAACACATACTAGCAACAGATGAACAGTGATCTTTGCATCCTCATAACTACTTTATACCACATATATAGCCTGCCCATTCAGGTCCAAGCAGCTGGTTAGCACAACTACGCCTGAAGGATGGCCGCTTCTTTTGATGATTAACCATTACAAACCATGTTTCTCTTGCTCCGTGAAATGGTGGCAGAAACGTGCAGTACCGCGATCTAGTTAAATGGAGCACTCGTATATAGTGAGGTATGCCTTCCTTCTGACGATGGTGTCCCAACTTGCCATAAATACACTACTCAGAAATTTCTCGCATCATCTCCAGGCTTGAGCTGAGCAGAGCATGGATTTAGCACGAGAGTATCCTGTTTGCAGGCAACCCACACTTACAACCATCGTCGTGTATGTCCCCTGGTTCCCCAAAGTTTAGATTTGTACGAGCTAATGCGATTATCAGGGGCACCTGAGCCCCAGAGAACTAATATTTGCATAGATTTCAGGTTTTAATTAATTTCCTTTCCCGGTTTAACCATGAGGGCGAACTCATGATTCTCCTGGCGGAAGATGCTGCTATATCTGGAGCCTACATAGGTCGGCGGCAGTGGCCACAATTGCTGACGTTCATGCTGGCATATACCGCACGTCATTATACAAACGAAGAAGCTGACATATACACTGACCATCATGTAGTGGTGTATATTGCCGAGTTGCCTTGTTCTCTTCATCGGAAATACCCTGCCCTTTTTCCACTTTGGGAGGCTGCTACGCACGCACGCACTCCTCTGGTTTTAGCCGGCAGATGTGAGCTGCATCCCTCTACCTGGAGACCAGATGCACATCCCACATCCGACTGGATACACAAATGGGGAATCTGCAAGTAGATGCACATCTCGCTGCATTCCTTTCGTAGATACGAACGAAGCCCATCCTCCAAATTGGCTGCCAGAGTAACTAAATAGGAGTAGACTACGGTGGCGGCGCAAGGACTGAGAAGTGGCAAAACCTAGATCGGTTCGATGTGTATTGTGGCGTATACCACGTAGGCCCTTATATAGTGCGGCACGGGAAAACCCTAACGGATACGACGTGGAGACCGAGCCCACGTCGCACGTTTGAGTCGGTTACAGCAGCCCACGATCCGGGAGCGACCCGAATTGACTTAGCTGTTGACGCGTCCGTCAAAGACTCAGTTTACTGTACTGCAAAAATAAGACTCGGCTCGAGGCTCATTCACGAAACACGACCGTGTCGCGACGTGTCGAGTCGAGTCGAGTCGAGACGAGCGAGCGGCGGAGGAGGAGGAGTGCGCGTAGGCTCTCCTATTCTCACTCACTTACCAAGTAGTAGAAAACTCCACTATATAAGTTGGTGCAACTCCTCTCAAACTAGCGAGGTGAGACTAAACTTTAGCTCACACTCCACTTCCACTCACTTGTGAGCTGCCACCATTGTGGGCTACATCTCACATGGGTTTTTCACACACATGGGCTTTGAGATTTAGGGAAAATCTGAAATCTTACATGGGCTAAATAATCAGCCCATTATTTCTAACACTTGCCATAAATACACTAAGAAATTTCTTGCATCATCTCCAGGCTAGAGCAGAGCATCGATGGATTCAACACGGAAGGATTGTGTTTGCAGGCAACCCACATTTACAACCATCGTCGTGCATGCCCCTGGTTCCCACAAAGGTTCCGGGTACGAGCTAATGCGATTATCAGGGTCAGATGAGCCGCAGAGATTTTCATAAATTTCAGGTTTTAGTAAATTTCCTTTCCCGGTTTAACCATGAGCGCGAACTCATGATCCTCCTGGCGGAAGATGCTGCTATATCTGGAGCCTACATACGTCGGCGGCAGTGGCCACAATTGCTGACGTTCATGCTGGCATATACCGCACGTCATCATGCAAACCAACAAGCTGACACACTGACCATCATGTATAGTATATATATATATATATAGGGATGCGCTATTTGACACCCAGGGAGTAGAATAAGTTATTCTACACCCACCCCATATCTTCTAAACCGTAAATGATTATTACGTTACGTAAATTTTGTATTACCTCGTAAGTCAAGGAGAACGTAAGAAAATATCGACATGACGTAAAACTTTTTTTTACGTGACGTAAAAAAATATGTCGTAAAATATGCATTTTTTAATGGTTTTTACACTGTTATGACTCATAAAATTGTATTTTTTTATGTTAATTTTCATTGTGGGTCAATATGAATGTAATTATTTGTATATCAAACATAAATTCTAAATAAAAGAAAGTAAAAGAAACTTAGGGTGCAAAATAAGTATTATATATATATAGGGAAAATGCTTCCTACTCCCGGGTGTAGCTATACCCATATCTAAATACTACCATACGGAAGTATTCGTGATACTTTATCGGTTTGATTATGTTCATATACTATATCTAAGATACTTCATACCAACTTATATGAAAAAAAAGTACAAGTGGTTATTTAGTTTGCACTATATTCAAAATACCGTCATATTTGTAAAAAAATGATTATGTGAAAAAATTGTACATACTACCTATAAAGTAGTATATATACCTCCTAAATAATCATATATACTACATACTACATGTACATACTGTCCGGTATGATAGATACCTTCTAAATCATGAGAAACATACTATATATATATATATATATATATATATATATATATATATATATATATATATATATATATATATATATATATATTGGCGAGTTGCCTTTTTCTCTTCATCGGAAATACCCTGGTGAAATTTACCATATTTGACCCTTTTTTGAAGAAAATTCACAAAATGAACCTAAATTCAAATTAATTCACGATCTAACCCTTTTTCATGGCGCCCGGCACTAAGGCGTCATGCTCTATTGCACGACGCCCCGATAAAAGGCGTCGTGGCCTCTGCCACGTCATACTAACGGGCCCACACCTCGATACCATGGCGCCTTTGCTCGGGGCGCCATGCCTTCTAGCATGGCGCCTTTGGCCGGGCGTCATGTTTTTTTTTTTTTTTGCTCCTTGGCTGAACTTCAGAATAGAATTAATAGCTGTGTTGATTGAACTTGCACAAGTAATATGCTCTAGCCTAGTGGTTTTGACGTGGTGTTGTGTTTTCTTACCTCAGGTTGTGAGTTCGAGTCCCCTCTGTTCGAATTATATCTTTTCCGAAAATTTGTTCTATTTTTATTTATCATTCATGCAGCATATACAGCCTGTCATACAAAACATAAAATTTAAATATATTGACCTGCTAAAAAATGTGGAGCCAACAGAGTTGTCACGAAACTTTGAATAACACTTCACTTGTATGGCCATATATTTAAATTTTATGTTTTTATGACATACCGCATATGCTGCATGAGTCAAATATAAAAACAACGAAAATCTGGAAAAATAAAAATTGCATTATTTGGGGGCTCGAACTCACGACCTCAGTAAAGAAAACTCTACATACCCCATCCATACCACTAGGGTAGAGCATATTTCATATGAAATAATAAACCACACACAATATATCTTTCTATTTTCGATTTCACTCAAGGAAACAAAAATAAATTAACACAGACAATATATTTAAATTTTATGTTTTATACTCCGTATGTCATGGGGATTGTTTAAAAATAAGAAGCAACAAAAATTCGGAAAAATATTAGTTGGAACAACATGGGGATTTGAACTCACAACCTGAGGAAACAATACTCAACACCACGTCCAAGCCACTGGGCTAGTGGATATTACATGTGCAAACTTGATCAACAGACCCTATTTGTTCGATTCTGAGTTTCACCAAAGGAGCAAAAAAAAAAAAAAAAGCACGACGCCCTGGGCTAAGGCGCCGTGCTAGTAGGCATGGCGCCCCGAGCAAAGGCGTCATGGTATCGAGGTGTGGGCCCGTTCGTCTGACGTGGCAGAGTCCACGACGCCTTTTACCGGGGCGTCGTGCAATAGAGCATGGCGCCTTTGTGCCGGGCGCCATGAAAAAGGGTTAGATCGTGAATTAATTTGAATTTAGGTCCATTTTATAAATTTTCTTCGAAAAAGGGTCAAATGTGATAAATTTCACAATACCCTGCCCCTTTTCCACTTTGGCAGGCTGCTACGCACGCACTCCTCTGCTTTTATCCGGCAGACGTGAGCTGCATCCCTCTACCTGGACCAGAGTCACATCCCCATCCGACTGGATGCACAAATGGGGAATCTGCAAGTAGATGCACATCTCGCTGCATTCCTTTCGTAGATAGTAGGGCTATATCAGCACTAGCAGTAGACAGTAGTGCTGTAGTAGCAGTGACTTTAATTCGGTGGTAAACCATGCAAGACCTTGATCTGAGTACTACTCATGCTTAATTAATTGTTAGAACTACTGCAGCTTACCACTTGGAAAAAAATCCTTACTCTGATCCGATCCACTGCTTTTTACAAGTTTCAAAGCTGTTGCTACTGCAGGATTGCTCCCCCCTGCAACCTGCATATTGGTTCCCTATCTACTATTGGCTATAGTGGGGTTTAATTTAACCACGCAGCCTTCGGTTGACAATGACACCTTGCCTTGGCCTTTTCACCTACTTGCCCCTGAGCTGGGCCAACGTAGCTTCGAGTTACAACCGCGGCTCAACTCTCCATGTCATGGGAACCTCCTCCTGGTACGACCTCTCACTCTGCTTGCTTTTCACATCTACGTACCCGAAAAAACAAGTTTGGGTCTGCAACGTTCGAGAAAGTCTGGCGCTGTGTGAAGCTGACGGTGACGTCGCAACGGCTCGCACAAAGTATAAATTGTCATGTTCGCAAGAAAGTAGCTAGATTTGGTGTTAGTTAGAACCAAGCTAGTGCAGATTTTGTGTAGGCCAGGTTAAACCTAGTAACTAACTAGTAGGAGTAGATCACTATGTTCGTAGATTTGCATGAAAGATTAGTAGATTACGTGTAATTAAGATCATGAGCGAGGCATGCATGATGTAATGCCCTGCACGTCAAAGCTACACCTACATGGCTTATCATATTGGATAATTAAGGTGTGGGGGGCGTCGGAGTAGAAATATTGGAGGGTGCATGGTTGTCATTTGTTCAAACATTCCGCAAAGCGTAAAGTTATTTTATCGTCCACAAACCACAACATTGTGTCGGTCTAAAGAATATATACCCTATGAGGAGGTTGACACACCACACTTCCTCCGCCCGGTAGGTCGCTGCCCTCTCCTCCTCCGCCAGTGTCGGAACACGAGAGGCCCGATCTACTTGTTGGAGCTCTGGTATCCCCCCCTGTTTCGGGCTTTTAGTAGGACTACACGACATCACTTCATTGGTCGTGGCGATGATACCGATCTGGCGAATAGTTCATCCTCTAGTCCCAGCACCTTGACGTTGTCGGCCGTGTCGAAGTTTAAGGCTCGTTTACGTAGGTTTGCACGGCTCATCGCCATGTCGAAGTCAACTTCCCTTTGCAGTTTGGTCCTCATGCCTCCGGTCTCGCAGTAACGTTGGTGCGGCCTCCGAGGCTGGCGTGAGGCGTGTAAGCTTTTTGGGATCTTGCATCTTTTGATCTTCCGGCAGCAACGTCTTTGATATTTCTTCTTTGTGGAGTGGTCCGGTAGGACAATGTCCTTGATAACTTCTTGTCCGCGATCAACAACGGTTAGCTGGCCCTGAAGATGGAGAGGTAAAAGCGTTGGCGCGCCATCGACCCGTTAGGGAGTAAGAAGAGGATTGCCCCCGCCCCCAGCTCAGGACCTTGATGTATTTTATTTATTTGTTAGGGGTGTCTATACTACTAGTTTGATCAATAGACATGAGGTCCTTTTTGCAAACAAAAACTGTTGTGTTCACTTTTAGTGGGCAATATTTAGAGCATCTCTATTAGAACGCCATCATCGCCAAAAAATCATTCAAAATAGAGATGCAGCAGGTCGAAAAGTTGAAAGGGCACCCGGGCTACATGTAGCCCGGGATTTTCAAAAAAGCGAAAAATGCATTTTTCCGTGTCAGAAAATTCTACAAAAAAATCATAGCTGTAGATAATGATGAGATCTACAAGTGTGCAAATTTTCAATTCAAAATTCGAATTATTTCAGGCTCTACAAAAATAACAAATCAGGGAAAAATTCAAATTTTGAATCTGTACACTATTCACAGATCCAGATTTGGAGATTTGTCATTTTTGTCCAGACTAAACTATAACGAATTTTCCCCTGATATTTTGCACAGCGGTAGATATCTATATTATCTACATCTAGGAATTTTTTTCAGATTTTTTTGAAAGTTTTAAATCGCGATTTTTAATGTTTCAAAAACCGGGCTCCATGGAGCCCGGGCTCCAAAACGCCGCACTCTGCAGCAGGTGCCCTATGTGCTTCCTACTTCGTGCAAATAATCAAAGGTAAGATTAAATGAATATGGTCACGAGGCAAAATCTCAACTTTAAGCAAAATATGTTCGATACAACCATTGTTGTTTATACTACCTTGGAAAACTAGGCAATTGTTAGCATTAACAAATTTAGCGAGGTTGTGAGCACAACCGACATTTCGACAAGATGGAATTTACACCAAAGAATGTCCATTTGTAGTACTACCTCCGTCCCAAAAAGGATGTCATTTTTTTTGTCTAAATTTGAATATATCTAAACACTAAATAGCGTCTAGATATATTCAAATTTAGATAAAAAAAATGACATCCTTTTTAGGACGGAGGAAGTATATGACATTGCAATGTCACAGGAGGTGGGTTCGATTATTCTGACACTTTCCGATTTGGGTCTGATATTAGATATGCAACAGCTATGTGGAGTGTCTATTCCTACAAGTTCAGCTATACCGTTCTGGCGACTGTCTGCCCCTAAAGCTGTCCCTACTGTATTTGGTATTGCGTAGATTTACTCTCACTTCCAATACTGTATACACTTCCAATTCTGTATACAATGCTACTACTCGTCATTTGTTCTCAAGCGGCATGCACTCCACTTGACAGTTGACACCATTGGTCCAACTTTATCTTGATGTTCCTTTACCTTTACTTTTACCTGCCGTTACCACTACTGTTATGGTCCCAGCTAAATAGTTCCGTTTGAGACACATTGAAGCCACTCAGATATGCTACGATCTCCTGTTAAGTAGGATGTACCACATCGATCAATTATTACACAAATACTGTACATCAACGCGCGTTCGTGCGTTCTTCTGTAGATTTTGTAGTAGCGGTACTGTCGTTTACCATTGATTGTGTCCCTGAACCAGCACCATGAAAAATGTAGTGTCTATAATTAAATTGTTCTTCTTAATATGTGAAGGTGATTAAACACATACTAATAGCTGAACAGTAGTCTTTGCATCCTCTTAACCAACCAAATAATAAGTTGCCCATTTAAGGTACTATACTGGCTGTTTAATTATGCCGCTCCTTTGGTGGTTTACCATTGCAGCCCAAGTTAATTTATCTTGTTGAAGTATAATTCTGTGAAATGGCTGACAGAAATGTGCAGTACCTCGATCCAGTTAAGGGCGTCTCCAATGCTTATGAATATGGGCGACAATAAGCTGGGACCCACTGCTAATGCTATGGCGATCTTAAAACTCACACAATGTTTATGGCTCGTTGGGCCTTTAGGAGGAGCCCACTTGACAGATTAGTTTTCTTTCCACCCAACCGCTCACCGTCATGCTCGGTCCAAAAAATAATCCTCAAATCGTTCGATCCCTTTCTTCCCCACAGCGTCTCACTCAAATCTTCCCTGCAATCCTCTGCTCCACAAATAAGCGTCGGCGAGCAGCGCCACCAGGGAGATCTCGTCAGGCGCCGGTCCTCCGCCATCCCCGCCTCTCTGCGTCTCCTATTTATCCCTAGTTTCCCCACCACCCCCGGCTCCCTGTGCAACTGCTCGCACGACCGCTACGACAACCTTCAATCTCGACCACCATGGGAGGAGAAGAGCCCAGTGGTTTCGCGCGCACACGGAGCTGGACGCCGCCAACGGCGAACATCAGTATGGTGTCCGATGCGCCGCTCCTCGGTGGCGACCACCTGCTCTAGCGTCTTCTGAAGAACAAGACGGACTACTATACCTCGACAACATGCAACTGTTGTACAACATGGCTCAGCGAGGTCATCGTCTTCCGTGTGAGCTTGGATTTTCGTCGAGGTCAACTGGCGGCGCTAGCCTCGGTGCAGTCTACGACGCTTCCGCGAAGTCGCGGCAAAGGACCGGCTTCCGCCCCAAATCGCCCGTCCAGGAGAGAGAAGAGACAGTAAATGATTTTCTATTCGCTATGTCCGGGTAGTAGCAGTAAGGGCGACCTTAAGAATTTTGAGCTGAGGAAATAGTCTACTCACCAAGCCCTATTCTGAGGATGAAGTGAGGAAGGCAGTTTTCCAAATGGAACACAATAAAGCCCCTGGACCTGATGGTTTTCCAGCTGAGTTCTATCAGAATTTCTGGGATGTAATCAAGTCTGACCTGCTACAACTGTTCGCTTGTCTCCATGGGGGACAGTTAGAGTTGTTTCGGCTCAACTTCGGTGAAATTATTTTATTACCTAAAGTTAACGAGGCTGAGAGGATCCAACAATTCAGACCGATATGCCTCCTTAACGTTAGTTTTAAGATATTCACTAAAGTCGCCACGATTCGGCTGAACAGTGTGGCGGATCATGTGGTTCGTCCGTCTCAAACTGCGTTCATGCAAGGACGCAACATTTTGGATGGGGTGGCAATCCTTCATGAGACGGTTCACGAACTGCATAGGAAAAAGCAGAATGGGGTAATTTTGAAAATTGATTTTGAAAAAGCTTACGATAAAGTTAAATGGTCTTTCCTTCAGCAGACTCTCAGAATGAAAGGTTTTTCAGATGAGTGGCGAGCGCTCATTCATAGCTTTGTTTCGGGTGGAAGTGTTGCCATTAATGTCAATAATGACACTGGTAAATACTTTCAAACCAAAAAAGGCCTTAGACAAGGTGACCCATTATCGCCAATACTATTTAATATAGTGGCTGATATGCTGGCTATCTTGATCGAACGCGCAAAGTCTGAGGGCCAAATTGAAGGTGTGATTCCGCATGGCTTATCGATCCTTCAATATGCCGATGACACGATTCTCTTTATGGAACATGACATCGAAAAAGCTCGTAATCTCAAGTTAATCTTGTCAGCATTCGAGCAACTATCGGGTCTTAAAATAAACTTCCATAAAAGTGAATTGTTTTGTTTTGGCGAGGCTCAGGATTATGCACCCTTGTATGCCGAGCTTTTTGGTTGTACGCAAGGTCAATTTCCTATCAACTATTTGGGTATTCCGATCCATTTTCGGAGACTCACTAACGCTGAATGGAAATTGGTGGAGGAGAGACTTCAAATCCGATTAGATAGTTGGAGAGGCAAACTCCTTTCCCTGGGAGGAAGATTGGTTCTCATTAATTCAGTGCTAACCAATATGGTACTGTATATGATTTCCTTCTTTCAACAGCCCAAAGGAGTCTTAAAACGATTGGATTATTTCCGATCAAGATTCTTTTGGTAAGGGGATAGTGAGAAGAAAAAGTATTGACTTACCAAATGGAGTGTGGTTTGCCGTCCAAAAGACCAAGGCGGGCTAGGTGTTCATGACCTTGAGGTTAAGAATAGAGCCTTCCTTGGCAAATGGCTGTCCAAGTTTCTTTCAGAAGATGGCCTTTGGCAAACCCTCCTAAGGAGGAAGTATGTGGGTGATAAAGCGGTATCTCAGGTTTTTGGAAACCCGGTGATTCCCACTTCTGGGCTGGCCTTATGGCTACGAAGAAGTTTTTTTCCCACATGGATCTTTCTCAATCAGGAATGGAGGGGAAATCCGGTTCTGGGAGGATATATGGCTTGGCCAAACCACCCTTCGTGACCAATACCCGGCTTTGTACAATATTGTGCGACACAAAGGCGACACTCTCGCCAAGGTGATGGGTTCTTCCCCACCATGTCTCGTTCAGAAGAACTTTATTAGGGCCTAGCAAAGCATTGTGGAATGCTTTGCTCCTCCGGTTGGAATCTGTCCAACTGACAGACGGCCCTGATAAATTTCGATGGGATCTTACTAAGAATGGTAAATTCTCGGTTGATTCCATGTATAGAGCCTTAATCCAACCCGTAATTCAAGTCGATAGTAATAAGAAATTTTGGTTGATGAAGATACCTTTAAAACAAAGGTTTTTGCGTGGTATCTTCGTCGAGGCGTAATTCTTACTAAGGATAACCTTGTCAAACGTAATTGGAACGGGAGCAAAAAGTGTGTATTTTGTAGTCATGATGAGACTATCAAACACCTTTTCTTCCAGTGTGAGTTTGCTAGGTCTATATGGTCAGCTATCCAGATAGGTTCTACCTTATATCCTCCGCGCAGTGTTGCAAATATTTTTGGCAACTGGTTGAACGGGGTTGATTCTAGGTTTAAACTACTTATTCGGGTGGGAGCGATTGCTGTTATTTGGTCGCTATGGCTATGTAGAAATGACAAGGTTTTCAATGACAAAAACTCTTCTGTTATGCAGGTCATATACCGGTCCACAGCTACGCACCGTTTATGGTCGGTTCTGCAGCGTGCGGAGCACCGAGAGCTGTTTTTGGAGGTGTCGTCGCGTCTGGAGGAGGCCGCGAGGGGGTTATTCTCCCAGCATGGATGGCCACATAATCTTCGACTCGACCCTCCACCACCATAGGTGTCTCTACAATTTCTCATCATGATATGTAATTCGCCTTTTTATTTTTGTTCGGTTTTGGATCTATGGAACTTGTTTCGGTCTGTGTGCATCGTAGTTATGCAGAGGCCGGATGTAATACTTAATACTCTTAAGTAATAAAATCCCTTTATCAAAAAAAAAAGAAAAAGAATTTTGAGCTTATGACCGACTCGCCCAATGTTTAAGACCGGGTCACAAGACCACTTTTTCTCTTATGTCCGACGCTTAAGTCTACATTGGAGACGCCCTAAGAGTAGTAGATGCAGTATGCCTTCCTTCGGATGCTGCTGGCCCCAGCTTGCCATAAATACACTACCCGAAATTTCTCGCATCATAGCTCCAGGCTTGAGCAGAGCATGGATTCAGCACGGGAGGATCGTGCTTGCAGGCAGGCAGCCCACATTTACAACCATCGTCGTGCATGCCCTCTGGCTGGTTCCCACAAAGGCTAGATTTGTCAGCATCCCCCCGTTCGATCCGGGTACGATCGATCGAGCTAATGTGATTACCTCCTCATCAAGAACAGATGAGCGTGATCCTCCTGGCGCGAAAGATGCTGCCTACGTACGTCGGCGGCAGTGGCCACGGTTGCTGACGCTCATGCTAACAGATACCAGACGTCATTATACAAACGAACGAACAAGCTGACATACACTGACCATCATGTATTAGTGTATATCCACTGACATGCACTGACCGCGTTGCCCTTTTCGCTTCATCTGAATCCCCTGCCCTTTTTCGGCGTGACCTCCACTTCGGCAGGCTGCTACGCACTCTCCTCTGGTTTTAGCCGGCAGATGTGAGCTGCATCCCTCTACCTGGACCAGAGTCTCACATCCCACATCCGACTGGATACACAGATGGGGAATCTGCAAGCTGATGCACGTATCGCTGTATTTCCTTTTATAGATACGAAGCGCATCCAGCCAATCCCCAACTTGGCGGCCACACTAACTAAATACGAGTTGGCAAAAGTAGACAGTACAGTAGTGTCACGACCTAGCTTGCAGGATCTAGATCGGACAAGGGATAGGGTAGCAGAATTGGGAATCAGGGATGAGAGGCAACAAGCAAGGAGGTGAGGAGCGGAGCAGGAAGATGAGATACGTTTCATCACTCATTTCATTCATGGTTTCGACAACAGGGTTCGGTGGCTTATAACGAGTACGCCTCGACTCACACACGCACGCTACTGGTTGGCCACATTCGGCCCAACCTTACATTCGGCCCACTTGCTAAACATGTCACACGTTGACTGATGAAGTAGACGGTGTGACATTGTCACCCCCTCGAGATGCGACGTCACCCCAAATGCTTGCCGCTGGAAACCGCGCCTTGAGGACCTCGTAGTCTTCCCACGTTGTTGCTTCCGGTGATGCCGTTGACCATTGTACCAGAACTTGTACCAGGGGTGTGTCGCCTTTCTTCACCAAGCGCCGCTCCATGATTGCTACTGGCACTGTCTCTGCAACTGTCAAGTCTGGAGGACGGGGAAGTTCAGAGAACACTGGAGAGTAGGATGCTGTGAAGGGCTTGAGCTGAGAGACGTGAAACACTGGATGAATTCGACAGTCTGTTGGTAAGGCCAAGCGATAAGCAAGTGATCCGATCTTCTCTTCCACCTTGAAGGGACCAAAGAACTTGTATGCCAACTTTGCGCACGGCCGATTGACCAACGAACTCTGAGCATACGGTTGCAGTTTCAGGAGTACCTCTTCGCCCACACTGAATGAGCGCTCCGTCCTGTTGCGGTTAGCTTTCTTCTTGATGCGAGCTTGAGCTCGAGCTAGTTGCTGCCGTAGTCCTGCGCTATGCTCTGCCCAATCCATCTCCGTTGCTTCTGTTGGGTTCTCCGCTACGGTTGGTAAAGCACCCAGATTTGGTTCCCGGCCAAACAGAGCCCTGAAGGGAGAGCAGTTGAGTGATGCGTGATGAGAGGAATTGTACCAGAACTCAGCTGCAGCGAGCCAACGGCGCCAGTGGCGTGGACTGTCATGGACGGCGCAGCGGAGGTACATCTCCAAACATTGATTGACGCGCTCCGTCTGCCCATCCGTCTGCGGGTGGTAAGCCGTGGAATAGAGAAGCTTTGTTCCCGTGGTAGCCAGCAATTCCTTCCAGAAAGCACTTGTGAAGATGCGGTCGCGATCCGACACAATAGATTTGGGAACCCCATGTATTTTGATGACATTGTCCCAGAAGGCCCTGGCGACTTGAGCCGCGGTGAACGGGTGCTTGAGAGGTATGAAGTGTGCCACTTTTGTCAAACGATCGACGACGACCATGATGACATCGTAGCCGTCAGATTTCGGCAGTCCTTCCACGAAATCCATGGAGATGTCGTGCCACGGCACGGTGGGGATAGGCAGCGGCTGTAATTTCCCTGCTGGTCTGATGTTCTCATGCTTGGCGTGCTGACAGGTAGCACACTGACGGACAAAGTCCTCCACTGCAGCACGAATTCCCTTCCAGACGAACAGCTTCTTCACTCTCTGGAAAGTAGCGGTGACTCCTGAATGTCCTCCGACAGCGCTCGAATGCAACGCACTGATGATCTTAGTTTGGAGAGCCGTGTTCGCGCCAATCCACAACTTGCCATGCTGCCTGATCACCCCATTCTGCAGAGTGTGACCTGTTTCATTTGGGCTCGTCAGTGCCAACTGAGTGAGAAGTTCCTGTGCTTCTGAATCTGTCGCGTACGAATTCGCCACCTCCTGCAACCACTGGGGCTGACAAATAGACAATGCATTAGCCGTCAGGAGATGCCCCACACGTGAGAGTGCATCTGCCGCTGTGTTCTCAGCACCACGCTTGTATTGGAACCTGAATTGCAACCCCACGAGTTTCGCCATTGCCCTGCGCTGGAGCTCTGTGTCCAGAGATTGGTCGCCCAAATTGCATAGACTCTTGTGGTCTGTCAAGATAACAAAGGGGCCCCGCTGCAGATATGACCTCCAACGATCCACGGCCATCATCACGGCGAGAAATTCCTTCTCATACGTAGATAGTTTCTGATTGCGCACCCCTAGTGCCTTGCTGAAGTATGCCACAGGTTGCTTGTCCTGAACCAAGACTGCTCCGATGCTGGTGTCGCAAGCATCTGTCTCAATGGAGAATGGGCGCTCAAAATTGGGCAATGCCAAGACATGTGTGTTGCACATCGCCTGTTTCAGCTGTTCAAAGGCACGCTGAGCTGTTTCGGACCACTGAAACCCTTTCTTGGTGAGGAGTTGAGTTAGCGGCTTCGCGATGATGCCGTACATGGGGCAGTGCTTGCGGTAGTAGCCCGTAAAACCAAGAAATCCCCTCAACTCCGTTGCTGTTGTCGGCACTGGCCACTCCTTCATAGCGCTGGTTTTTTCACTGTCAGTTGCCACACCTTGTTTGGAAATCACATAGCCCAGATACTCGATTCGATCGCGAGCGAAGGAGCACTTGGAAGCCTTAGCGAACAGCTTGTGTTGTCGAAGAAGAGCTAGCACGAGACGCAGGTGTTCCTGGTGTTCCTGCAGGGTCTTGCTGTACACAAGAATATCATCGAGAAACACAATGACAAACTTACGTGTGTACTGTGCGAATATGGAGTTCATCAAGCACTGGAAGGTGGCTGGAGCGTTCGTCAGACCGAACGGCATGACGCGGAACTGGAAGTGTCCGTGGTGCGTCTTGAAAGCCGTCTTTTCTTCGTCCTCCGCTCTCATGCGGATCTGGTGGTAACCGGCGCGGAGGTCCAGCTTGGAGAAGAACGCTGCCCCTGCCAATTCATCGAGCAACTCATCCACGATGGGCAAGGGAAACTTGTTTTTGATAGTCGCCAAATTCAGCCGTCGATAATCGACGCAGAATCTCCATGTGCCGTCTTTCTTTTTGACAAGTAACACCGGTGCAGCGTACGGGCTCATGCTATGGGTGATCACGCCTGACTGCAGCATCTCGTTGACTTGGCGCTCAATTTCGTCCTTCTGAAGCGGCGAGTACCGGTACGGCTTGCTGTTGGACGGCTTGGCCCCTTCCTCCAGAGATATCGCATGGTCATATTGCCTATTAGGTGGGAGGCCAGTAGGTTCAGCAAACACGTCCTCAAATTCTTCCAAGAGGGTTTTAATGGACTCCGGTACATCAGTGTCAATTGCAGAAACTTTTCCTATTGCAGGATCAAGCACGGCCATAGCCCAAATGTCATTCGTCTCGTGTAATTGCAGCAACTCGTCCATGTTCATGTGTTTCAGGTTTGACTGCTCCCCGTCACGCAGTCCTTGTAGTGTAATTAATTCGCCCTTTTGGTGAAATGCAATTGTTTTGTTCTGCCAGTGACAATTCATCGGGCTAAACTGAGACAGCCAATCCATTCCCAAGACACCATCATAGGCGCCTAATTCCAACACTCGCATGTCTGTAACAAACTCATGGCCCTGCAACTGCCAATTCACGCCCGGCACCAAGCTGTTGCAGTGCAGACGCTCCCCATTGGCCACCTTAACTGACACCACCGGAATGGGCTGAGTTTCTACAGCAATTCGCTATGCAAACGTCTCGCTGATGAAGCTGTGGGTACTTCCAGAATCGATCAACAGCAGCATGTACTGATCCTTGACTTGTACACGCAGACGAATAGTGTCGGACGATTCAGTTCCAGCCACTGCATGAGCGGATAGCAGGCAACACGCTGCCTCCTCTGGCGCTGGTTCATCCAACAGATCAAGAGCATGGACAGCATCATCTGACAGGATTTCCCCATAGTCCCCAATCTGTATTGTCAACAACTGTCCTTGCCGCTTGCACTGATGTTCCCTACTGTACTTATCACCGCATTTAAAACATAAACCGTTTGCTCGACGGAAATCACGCAGTTGCCGCTCCCTGCCAAAATCGTCACCGCCGGCGCGTTGTGCCGCTGGCGGTCGAGGAAGGGCTGGTGCTGGAGCAGGTGGGGGCGACCCGCAAGCACTGGACGCGGTCGTGGGCGGTGTGCCTCTAATTCTTCTTCCTGTATCTTGGCAAGAACCGTGGCACGCGTGATACTTGTCGGTGCCTGAAGACGCACAGCTGCACGGATTTCATCTTTCAGACCAATCAGAAACTGTGTCACGAAAAATTTGCTGCTGAGGGATGGATCGAGAGCCAACAGGTGATACATGTATGCCTCAAATTGCAGGCGATAGTCTGCTACTGAACCTGTCTGTCGCAACTGAAGCAGTTTATGCATTTGGGTTTCAAACTCATCCGGGCCAAACTCCTCGATTATTGCTTGACAGAACCCATCCCACGATATTCTTGCTCGTGTCTGACGGAAAGCCTGAAGCCAAAGAGCTGCGTGTCCATCCATACACAGAGAAGCCGCCGTGAACCAGTTCGACGCTGGTGTGCGATACAGATCAAAATAGGACAAACAGCGGTCGAGCCAAAGTGTGGGAAGCTGTCCATCGAACCTCGTAAAATCGTGCTTCGGTGGCTTGACGAAGACCTCCTCCTCCCTGTGCGCCCATGGGCGGTGTTGCGGATGCTGGGGAAGGTGCAGACGATGCGGTTGCGGCACCATCGCAGCCGCTGGTGGCTCAGGCATCAGAGGAGCGCCATCATTCGTCAAGCGAGCGGGCGCCGAAGCGCTGCACCCGGCGGAGAGCGGATCCTTCTGCAACGTGACTGGCGGCATAGGAGGGGTCGCGGCGGCCTTGCGTGTGTCGTCGACTTCCTTCTGTGTCAGATCCAGTTGCTGACGGAACATCTGCAACTCCTTGGTGACCTCCGCGTTGAACTTGCTCTGTTCCGCATACCGTTGGTTGCCGATCGTGGTCTGCCCATCGAGGCGCTTGATGATGTCCTCGAGAAGTGATGTCTACTACACACTTCTATTCTTGTAGACTTGTTGGGCCTCTAAGCGCAGAGGTTTGTAGGACAGCGGCAAATTTCCCTTAAGTGAGCAACCCAAGGTTTATCGAATCCACGAGAGGTAGAGGTCAAAGATATCCCTCTCAAGCAACCCTGCAATTAAGATACAAGAAGTCTCTTGTGTCTACAACACACCTAATACAATTGTCAGTTGTATAGGTGCACTAGTTCGGCGAAGAGATGGTAAAATACAAGTGATATGGATGGTAAAAGGTGATTTTGTAATTCTGTAATAAAAATGGCAGCAAGCAAACAAGTGACAAAAGTGACTAAAAACGGTGTATCAATGCTTGGAAACAAGGTCTAGGCTTCATACTTTCACTAGTGACTACTCTCAACATAATTAACATAATTAAACACATAATAGTTTCACAAAAACACATGCATGGTAGACGTTACTCCGAGATCATTCTTTCGTGGATTAAATAGGATGAGAACTGCGTAGGGCTACGAAAAGCACACCTTAAAGTTCGTATTCCACATCTATGGACACTTCATGCTGTCACTATCCGCATTCAAAGATAGTACTAACAAACACCACAACATATTTCTTGAATAGTCTCTTTTTTCAATAACACAAGCATCAAGAAACCTCATGATCTATTCAATCCAACAATAATAAAGAACAAACTCATGATGAAGATCCTTCCAATCTATTATCCATAAAGTCATACACGGCACCCATCCTGTCACCGAGGTACCATAATCACAACGGTGGCTCCGAAAATTGTACTAAATAACATCACTTGATCAACATCATATCCATTACACATAGGGAAACATCATGTATTCAACTACACTAACAAAGCTCATGATCACAACGAAGATCACATCATGGGAGAGAGATAACCACATAGCTACTTGTATGAGCCTCAGCTCCGGTGAGGGACTACTCCCTCCTCATCGCTGGAAGCAGCGGTGTTGATGGAGATGACCCCGGCGGTCGATCCCCGTCCCGGCAGGGTGCCGGAACAGGACCTTCTGAACCCCCGAAACTTGTCGGTGATGGCGGCGGAGCTTGGTTGCGTATTTGGGAAAATCCTTCGGGGGTTAGGGTTTTTGCATCGGGGATGATTTTATAGGCGTCGGAGGCGGCCGAGGGGTGCCCCACAGGGTAGGGGCGGGTCCCACCTACGGGTGGGCCCTAGGCCGCGGCAGGGGCCCGCCCCTGGCCTGTGTGGGTCCCTTGGAGTCACCCTTCTGGCTCCCTTCCTCATTTCTTTAATAAAAAATCTCCGTAAATTTTCGTACAATTCCGAGAATATTTGCAGAAGTAACTTTCTGCAATAAAAACAGCACAAAAACAGGGAACTAACACTGGGCATCTTGTCAATAGGTTAGTCCGATAAAATGCATAAAAATGATATAATTGATAGTAGAAACATGTGACAATGTCACAAAACTAGCATGGATCACTAAAAAATTATAGATACGTTTGACACGTATCAAGAAGCGACGTTGTCCGACCGGCGTTCTCCTCCATGGCCGATAGAACTTGCTGAGTCTGCGCAGACGGTTTCGCCGGCGCCGTTGCGCTCGCCCCAAACAGATCCGACCGGGCTAGGGATTTTGGGCGAAATCACCGAAGCGATCTCGCACCTTTCGCTCGGAATTACGGATCGATGCCGAGGGATTGATGAGCGTAGCGGTTCCGGCAAAAAAAATTGGTGGAAATTTGGCTCTGATACCAAAATTGTCACGACCTAGCTTGCAGGATCTAGATCGAACAAGGGATAGGGTAGCAGAATTGGGAATCAGGGATGAGAGGCAGCAAGCAAGGAGGTGAGGAGCGGAGCAGGAAGATGAGATACGTTTCATCACTCATTTCATTCATGCTTTCGACAACAGGGTTCGGTGGCTTATAACGAGTACGCCTCGACTCACACACGCACGCTACTGGTTGGCCATATTCGGCCCAACCTTATATTCGGCCCACTTGCTAAACATGTCATACGTTGACTGATGAAGTAGACGGTGTGACAAGTAGAAGCAGTGACTTTAATTCAGTGTGGTAAATCATGCAAGACCTTGATCTCACTACTCCCCCGGTGCTACTACTCCTGCTTAATTATTACCACTAACAGTACCGCACTAGTGCTTACCACTTGACTTGGAAATTGCCCTACCCGGATCCGATCCGCTGCCTTTTGCAAGTTTCAACACAGCTGCTGCTGCTGCTGCTCCCTCTGCAATCTGCATATTGGTTCCCAATCTACTGCTACTGCTATTAACGGACCACCGGCACCAGTGGGGATTAACTAGACACCTTTCTGTTGACAATGACAGCGCGACACCTCGTCCTTTTCAGCTGCCCTGAGATGAGCCTAGCTTTCCAGCAGGCAGCAGCGGCCTCGAGTTACCGTGTTACTTGAAGCGAGCCCTGCTCTTGGTACCATCTACCCAAAAGAAAGCCTTGTGAGTTGTGTCTGTGCACCGAGAATGTATGGCGCTGTGTGTACGTAGCTGACGGCGACGTCGCAACGGCTCGCCAAAGTATATTAATTGCATGTTCGCAAGCAAGTCCTGTGCTTACGGGAGCTAGTGTACGTAGATTTTGTGTTGGTTACATGGATCCTAGTACTAGTAACTAGCAGATCGTTCTGTCCGTAGATAGTAGTACTAGTACAAGATGCGTGTAAAATAAAATCACGAGCTTGAGCTAGGCATGCATGATGTGGTGCCCTGCACGTGCAAGCTACTCCTACATGGCTTATCATACATTCATACATTCATACTGGATAAGGTGTGGGGGCATTGGAGTAGAAATATTGCAGTTTGGAGAGTGCGTGCTTGTCATTTGTTCAAACAATCCGCAAAGCGTATGAGTGGAGATTTCGTGCTCCCGAGCTCTAATGATTCCACAGTTTTGAAAAAATTTTAAAACATATTTTAAAGGTTAAAAAAAAAGCATTCACGTTCTCAATGATATATACTACAACCGTGCACATTTTCAATGCAAAATAATTTGGAGTTTGAGCTACACAAAAATGACAAATGTACATATCTGAGTATAGTAAACAGTGTATAGTTTCAAATCTCCAACTTTTATCATTTTTGTGTACCTCAAATCCCTAAGTATTTTGCATTGGAATTTTTCACGGTTGTAGCATATATCATTGAGAACGTGCATAATTTTTTCAGATTTTTTTTGAGACTTTTAAATTGGTTTTTTGAATTTTTTAAAATTGTAGGATCACTAGAACTCGGAAGTCAAAGTAACTTTCCGTGAAGCGTATAGCCATCTTTGTGGTCCAGCAGCTACAAAGTTTTCTTCCAGAGAAAACGGCAATGTTGTTGTGGCCATTTACCTGACATCTGCATAATTAGAATGCACATATCTAACATAGCATCAACACACACAAAAGAGCCGGCAGAGAGCAACGTCATACAAAAAACCGAAGTTATGCCCCGGAGGATAAAAAGAAAAAGAAAACAAAGCGATAGAAACAATGTTCGACGATATACAATGGTGATCATCGGCACCAACCATCTTTTTTACAACACGTAGACTACTAGAAAGGTTCTCCAAAATCGACATCACCGGAAAGGGAAGGATGCGTAAACGCCGACGTCTCCGGATCCAACAACCGTGGAGATCAAGTCTGAGCAAACTCCGAGCAATGACTTTATCAGGCCAACGACACAATGAACATCGCCATTGCTAGATAATAACCAACTAGGGCCGGACCTAGGGTTTTCACACCGGAGCTTTAGACCATTTACTCAAGACGAACCAGCCAATGGAAGCCATATTGTGATGCCTCCTCTACTTACCGCAACATGAAGAAGTCTTAGAAGTGGATCAAGGACATCAACATCACCAAAATCCCGAGTTTAGGACGCTCCGGAGGCCCTGCACGATCCTCAGAAGTGGCAACTGGTGGTTGCTCTGCATCACACAACACCACCACACGCCGCAATTGGTTCCGCAGTCCTCGCCCACAACAACATGGGATACAGAGGGGCCCTAGAAGCATGTTGGCTAGATGTATGGTGCCACTTGGCCATATGCATGTGACCAAGCAGAGGAATACAATGACCGCCACCACAGCCAACGGTGTGGCCGATGGCTGTGGCACATGTCGCTTGGTAACTGCCTCAACCTGCCGCACCCGGCGCCAAAGAATTGGGCCATGGCGGTTGCAGGTTACCTTCGTTTCTTGGTACGATGTGTGGGCGATGAAAACGACGCTACATGGACGGGGAAGCTCCAACGCAGCCACCCAAGTTCCTTCACATCACGCCCGCCACCCGCACATCGCCAAACACCATGGGAACGGATCCCCGCGCCGCCGCCGGCCACACGGGCAAGGCCAACGTTACCGATCGACAACGACAATGGGAGGGCGCGAGAAAAGGCCGACAGTAAAAATTTGATCGAGGCCGCCTGAGTCGCCCACTCAGACAATTCGGGGGCAGTTTTAGATCAAGTTTTTTTTAAACTAAACAGTAGGTTTCTGCACTGCATTTTATAAATTTTACAGAATAACAATATGTGCAAAGGAGATAGAGGATAGCTCCAAAGGAAAAAAAATATTGAAAGATTGAGAATTTTTTTGCACCCAAGCTGCCATAAAGTTTTAGATCAAGTTACACCATGTTGCATCATGAATTTCTCATAAAAAAGATTGATATTTGATCCAGGAGCACAATGAATGAGATGTGTGTATATCCAATTTAAATACTACAAAGTATTCCGTGGTATTAGTATCATTGAACTTCGAATATGAATTTGAGTTGCGTGATATACAGGAAGTGTAGTAAATGCTACAGACGGTGGAGACGGGAGTCGTACTGGTTCGTTTTTGGTTCAACGCTCTAACCTCCTATGATAGCAAAACTCATCGGCAACCTCATCGCCCGACCCGGGTTCTCTCTCTCTCGCAACCTCTCTCTTCTCCCTTGAGAGTCCGCTGCTCCCCTCCAGATCCGGCCTCTCTCGTCGCTGGTGCTTGCACCGGCGTGTAAAGATGGTCTAGGGTGCCGACCCGCTGTGTATAGCAGTAGTTTTAGTAGTATTAGGGTTAGTTTGTTGTTCTTGTTGTGTGCCTCCGTGGTGAATGGTGTTCTGCCTTCTCCTCTGTCTCGAAGGTCAGTAACCTTGGCGTACTGGCGCGGCGCCAAGCTTGTGGTGGTGATGTCCTCCGTCGAGCCCTCAAGGTGGGGGAGAGGCGGAAGTGGCAAATCTACGACGACCTTCTTCAATAAGCGCCCCCGTCTCTCTGCTTGTGATCTATATGTTGCATCGCTTCTCCTATCTAGCCATGGTGGCGAGGGGGAGGAACGGGGTGACATGTGGATGCCGACAGTGGCGATGGGTTTCCTCCTCTTTGGCTGGTGTTCGGCGACTTCCAGCGGCGCTGATGCTACTCCCTCTCCCTTCTGCACTTTGGATCCATGGTGGATTCCTTGCAGGGGCAGAGGAGGTCAAGGCCAATTCAAGAATAATCGCTGGCTTGGCTTCTTCGACATCTGGAGTTCACTTGAGTTCTTTCCCCTTCTGGCCTGTCGTGGTGGCTGATACGTCTCAAACGTATCTATAATTTTTGAGTGATCCATGCTAGTTTTGTGATATTGTCACATGTTTTTACTGTCATTTATATCATTTTTATGCATTTTGTCGGACTAACCTATTGACAAGATGCCAAGTGCCAGTTCCCTATTTCTGCTATCTTTTTGTTTCAGAAATTTACTTCTGGAAATATTCTCGGAATTGGACGAAAAATTACGGAGAAGTTTTACTCGACGGAAGGCACCAGGACACCAAAGGGCAGCCCTGGGGGCCACCCACAGGCCAGGGGCAGCCTGCTGCCGTGGCCTGGGGGCCACCCGTGGGTGGGGCCCGCCCCTGCCCGTGGGGCACCTCTTCGGCCCCCTCCGACGCCTATAAATTCACATTAAACCTAAAAACGTCGAGGCGGCCATTATTTTCCAGAAACTCGACCCCGACGTGCCGTCACCGAAAACCCTAGTTCGGGGTCCAATCTGAAGCTGATCCCGGCACTCTGTCGGAGGGGAGATCGATCCCGGAGGGCTCTTCATCGTCATGCCTTCCTCCGGGATGATTTGTGAGTAGTCTCACCTTGGACTACGGGTCCATGGCAGTAGCCAGTTGGTAGTCTCTCTCTTGTGCTTCATGTCTTATGATCTTGTGAGCTGCCTAACATGATCAAGATCGATTATTGTAATGCTATGTGATGTGTTTGCTGGGATCCGATGGATTATGAAGTTATGTTCAGATTGTGCATGATTCTTATATGAGTAATTTATGTTCTTGCATGCTCTCCGATGTGCGTAGTTACTTTGGCCAAGTGATTGTGTGTATCTCCAAGAGAGGGTATTTGTGCTAGATAGTGGGTTCATGCCCCCTTTTGTTCCTAGGCACGAGTGACAGAAACGTCTAAGGGCGAGGGTGTGCTGTTGCTACTAAGGGTAAAACAGCCGTGTTAATGTCTATTTTGATATTAGTATTGCTTACTTCATGCACTTTACTTAATGCAATTGTCTGTTGCTTGCAACCTAATACCGTTGGGTGACAGGCTGGATAGCGATCCCACGGTGGACTTTTTAGATAAAGACGCAGTTAGACTCAACGGTCTTTGTTCCTTGTCGTGATGCCTCCATAAATATTATCATGTCCTTTTTGTCATAGCTAAATTGGGTTTGTGTCATGATCTTGTCAATTGCCTAGCTGTAATTCGTTCACCCATCACATGCATATTGTATTTACTTGAGAGACTCCACTAGTGAACCCATGGCCCCCGGTCCATTTTTTTACATTGTTTACAACCTCATTTACTTGCTTTTAATTATCATTATTCCTCTGGTCACTTTTCATATTTCATAATACAATTAACCGCTTTGTTTTCTGCGAGACCGGAAAGATTGACAACCTTTCCGCCGTTGGGGGCAAAGTATTTTGGTTGAGTGTGTGCAGGTCCACGTCTGTTGAAGGTCAAGCGCCAGAGATCTTCAACATTCACCTCGTTGTTGATTTCAAAGTCCTACTGGTTCGATAAACCTCGGTTCGTTAAACGAGGGAAAACTGCTACTAGCTGCAATTCCGTCTTCGTTTGGGGCACCACCCAACTTATTTTAATACAGCAGCAGTGGCATGGAGGAGGGCCTTGGCTCGGACGAGGCCAGGGAACCTGTACTGCTCTCCAAGTGGTTCGTCCCCGGCGGCGGTGAGGCTGGCCAGGAAGCAGAGCGGCGTGCGCGGTGGAGAAGGACTCAATTGCGTTTCCTCCAAAATTTGCATGGTCCTTGTTGTAAAAGTTATGGTCCTGGTTGTAATGTCCATTTCTTTTTAGGCCTCTTTGTACGTTGTACCCACCGACGGAATGAAAGTAGTAACTAGGGCCTTCTATGAGAGCGGCCGAATGGTGCTCAAGCGCGTTTGTTCTCGCATGTTTCCAAGCAAACGAGTGGCTGTGGTTAAATAGATAGTTGTAAATTCATCTGTAATAAATGCTCTGCATGTTCAGATTTATGCATGCACCTTCATTTGTCTGACAAATGTAGGATTAATTAAGAAAATGATAATTTCAAATCATAATATGTAAATTGATTTTTGTTCAAGTTCGGGTGCAAAAAATGGCCTAGCATATCATCATTTGTACAACAGATTTGGTTTTAAAACTATTACATTACATAATTTGCAAAATAAGAATTGTTCATGTTAGCTGTGCATATGACGATTACATTTTAGTATTTGCAAATTGGGATTTTTTCATGTAGGCCATGCAAAAAATGCGATCACATTTTACATTTTCAAAATTGGGATTTGCTCATGATTGCCGTGCAAAAAAATTCATAGCACATCGTCAATTTCTCTAGTATGTTTGGGATGATTAATTACAGAGAGGCTTAACACAAAAACCTAACACAGGATGCATTAAAGAGGCTGACATCCATAGAAACTTTTGACAGAGAGCAAACGAGCTCGGGCACTCTTTGGAGTTTCCGGGCCTTCTATGCCCTTCCTTGTTCAAACAAAAAAAAAAAACCCTCCTATGATAGCACTAGTGTCACACGTAACATGCGCAAAGTTGAAACCTAGTACTACCGAGTACCATTAAAGTGCAAAGTTAAATTCACTGAGATAGTGACACCATTTAGTGAAAAGTCCATTTGGTACCCGGGCTACATGGTGCCCCTTATTTTAACTTTTTTGAAATCGATATTTTAAAGTTTCAAACAATTTCGAAAAAAATCTCAGATGTTGAAAATCCCGTAATCTACAATGCTGTAAAGTTTCAGCTCGAAATAGTTTGTATTTCGTCCTATACAAAAATGACAAATTCTGACAAATCTGAAAATTTTCGAATCTGGCACTGTTCATCCAGTCAGATTCAGAAATTTGTCATTTTTGCACAGCTTAAAATAAAAAGTTTTTCGCATTGATATTTTGCACACTGGTAGACACGATCATTTTCTACATGTAGGATTTTTTACTGAATTTTTTGCAACTTTAAAATATATTTTTTATCTGTTTTGAAAAAACGGGCTACATGGAGCCCGTGCTCCAAAACGCCGCTCTCCACCATTTATTGCATGTAAAGGGTGCTTAAGGTGAGTCATCATTGCATACACATATAAAAACCCTAAAAATATCATCAATCATCATTACTATCATCCTTACATTACTACTTACCACCATTGCATATTTATTTACTGTTTTGCATTCATTATTATCTCAATATCATTCTCATACCTTGTGCTTGACAACCACTTGGTGAGGTTGAGGGCACAAAACAATTTACTTTGTTTGCAGGAAATCTAGAGAAGGACAAGGAGATAAAATCTCCACTACTGATTCCCCGAGTGTTCGATATTAAACCCTCGAGTCACCCTCGTGGGGGAAAAACTTTCACTTCTACATACTCTGCACTTGGAGGCTCAATCTATCCCATATATTATTTTCCTTTCAGGGTATCAAGAGTGCCTGTTGGCGTAGTTGAGGGAGAAAGTCCAGGCGTGAGAGATTATTTGACGAAAAATTGCGGGGCAGACCTTTGACACAATAAAATAAAATACCGACAAAGTTTGACAAAAAATAATACCTAAAGAGAAAATAATGTATTTCATTTTTAGCAAAAAAAAAATATAATTCCGTTTATTGACTAGATAGAGCATATCATATCGAAGAATTTGACACCTACACGAACATCAAAGACTCTTGATAGAGTATAGCCAAGTGAAGTTCTAAACAAGAAACGAAACCAGGGGACAGTCATGGATTGCAACGTGGAAAGAGTAAAAAAAAAAACTGGAAGAAAGTGCTTGTCACTAGGGAGGATCTCCATAGCACTAACAGCGACGCAACGGTCCAGTCTCATCAGTAGGCAAGCTGGTGGTGGTCGTAGGTCACTGTGGAGCGCCGTGCCGTGCCACCTTTTAGTCACTCACTTAATCCCACTAATGAAGCACGGCACGCAGCAAAAGAAAGACACATGATGCCCCCCATGAACATGTTTAGCTAGCTAGTGATGATCTACATGGCTATTGCAGGAGAATTATTCAACCAGGCAAAAAATTACTAAAAAAGAGATACTAGGAAACTGTTGTTACTAGATTTTACTTTTCACCTTTAATAATTTTTTGAGCACAAAGGAGCTCTTTATCGGGTGACCGTGGACCCCACACACATTTGCGTGATAACTCCCTCCTATTTTTTTTTTCTTCTACCGATGCCCATTCCTTCTACGTCGCATGGATCTCCTCTGCCCCTTTCTTCCACCACAGTATGAGAAAAATCCTTCTCCACCACCACCAACTGAGCCGACGCCGGCGACCACCAGGGAGCCGCGACGGAGTAACGTCGGTGGCGGACCGACCAAGGCGAGATTCAAGTGGACGGGATGGCCATGGGCGTTGGTGGTAGGAAGGTTCGTCCGGTGGCTACGGGGTTGCATCGGATCTTGAGTGTAACGGCGACGGCCCCCTCTCCTCTTATTCATTCCTCTCTCCTCTCTCCGATACGGCTAGTTTCAACGGCTATAATCCTGATCATAATTTCAACCATGATGACGGGCGACTGTGAGCTAGCACTACTCCTTCGAGCAACCTAACCTATTTATTATTGCACTCCATTCATCCGAGCAGACAACAATCCTATAAAGTGAATAAAATAAAATAAAGTGAAACAAAGGAAAAAGATGGAAAGTCGGAAATTTCTCTGTGGGAAATTTTACTTTTAACCTTTAATTAATTAACTTGTCCTTTAACAGAGCCTCTGAGTTAATGGAATAGTAATGGTGTTCCATAAGTTAACTTGTCCATTTATTTGAGCTACTAAGATAATCTCCATTGAATTTACTTTATTTATTTATTTTTGCATACGCGTCCCGTCCCGTCCCGTAAAACAACAACAACAAAGAAAAAAGCTGCTCCTCCGTCCCACCCACGTTGCTGTCCTCGGGGAACCGCGAGACAGACCCGTCTCCGTTCTCCTTCTCCCTGGTCTTCTCTCCCAATTCCCTTCCCCGCACGCACGGACGCACGGGTCGCCCTCGCCGATCGAACCCGCGACCTCGATTCCCCAACCCCTTCGAGCAAGCAGGCGCGGCGAAGCGATTCCCCGGCCGGCCGGCGGCGAGTCACGAGACGAGAGGTCAGCATCCTGTCGCATCTCTTTCCTTCGATTCTCGCGTCTAATTTGGGTCGGAGCCGCGGCCGGCGGCGTTTTTGTGTGGGGGCGGGGCGGGCGCATTGGTCCGGGAGACGACGAAGCTGCGCCGCGCGGCCTTGTCCCGATCGCTTGTCGGGGCCGGGAACCCACCCGGTTGGAATCCGCGAAAGCTGCGTCGATGCCTCCATGTCCCGTCCTCCTCCTCCACCTTCCCCTGCGCATGACCCGCACCAGAAAATCACCGCCCCAAAAAAATACACAAATCCGCCGCTCGCCGTGGGTGGGGTCTCGGTGCCACCCAGGTCGCGCCGCCGGGCGTTGTTCCCCAGCCTCCGATTTTATTTCCTGTTCTATTTTCCGCCACGAGGTCGCGGACCTGGAAGGAAGACTGTTACTTTTTATTTTGTTCGGACTGCTGCTGCTGCTGCCTCCCCGCGTTCGTGGTTTCCCTTCACCGCGACGGCGACGACGAAGGCGAACGGGGGGAGGACCAGGAAGGAGGAGGGAGGCCCCGCCATATGCCGCACGCACGCACGCTCCGTGGCTAGCTAGCCGTTGCCATCGCTCCAGCGCCACCCAACGGCCACATTCTTCTTCTGTTTTTTCTCTTTCTCAGCTAGTAGTACCTTTTCACCGCAATTCTTTAATGTTTTTTTTTACCGCGAGAAGAAAGAGAAAGAGATTGGAACCCCCACTTGCGTTAATCAATTGTAAATTCAATTTATTTTCGACCTGGCTGTGGTACTAATGGAGGTGGTTAAGTTGAAATTAGTCGTCCTTAACCCCAGCGAAGTGGTGGCCTCCCCCACCCCCACCACATTTAATCCATCCATCCATAGTCCCCACTCTCTCTCTCTCTCTCCCCCCGGACTGGCAGAGCAGAGCAGCGCGGCTTGCCTTGCCTTGGGTTCGCCATTACTTGGAGCAGGAGCTGGGCGTGGAGTTCCCGTGAGGCTTCCAACGCAGAGGGAGAGAGAGAGAGAGACAGAACACTGACTAGTCGCCACCACCAACCCGCTCCCTCCCGAAAGAGACGCTCCGATTCTCCTACGACGAGACGACGCGTGAATTATTATTCCCCTTTTCCTTCCTTCCTTCCACCCACCGAATCCCGTTGCCAGCCAGCCCGTCCGTCGATCTGGTCCGTGCCCCCCCTCCGCCGCGCGCTGTAGAATTCCGGTTCTGCGAGACTGCCCTGAACGTTGTGCTGTGTTGCTTTGCAGGTGCTGACGGACGGACGTGCGGGCGAGCAGGCGGATTGGTGGTCTGTCAATGCGGGTGGGTCTGAGCCCGGGCGGCGGTTGCGCGGATGGACGCCTGCGGAGTCCGGCCGCCGGGGGCGGTGCTGCTGCGGAAATCTGACCCGCCGCCAACGCACCCGGAGAAGGGCGCTGTCTACGCGAACGGCCACGACGACGACGCGGCGGTGAGGCGCCGGCCGGCGACCCCGAGGCGGCACCCGTCGCCGAATGCCGGGCGGGCGTCGGCACCCGCGGCGCCTACTGCTACCACCCCGAGGCGGCACCCCTCGCCGAATGCGGCTGCCGGGTCGCTGGATAAAAGGTCCCCGTCCACGGAGCGGCGGTCCGGGAGCCCCGCGAGGCCGGCATCCGGCGGCGGCGGAGGCGCGAGGGCGGCCGCGCCCTCCAGGATCTCCGCCCCGACGTCGCCCTCGTCCGCGCCGTCCAGCCCCTCATCGTCCTCCTCCAGCTCGTCCACGCCCGTGCGCGATGCCGTCTCAGAGACGCAGAGCGCTCCGAGGAGGCTGTCCGGCGGCGGTGGCCGGGCTCCCGATGGGCTGTGGCCGTCAATGCGGAACCTGTCCTCGTCTCTCCAGCTCGAGTCCAGAGTGGGGAGGACCAGCTCTTCTCCCGCGGATCAGACGACCAGGACGAGGGATTCATCGTTAGCCGACAGGAAGAGGAGCCCGATGAGAGGGAAGAGTGGCGGCGAGCTGCCGGATAATCCGCACTCCAAGGTGATTGACCACCACCGCTGGCCTGCTATGATGGGGGGCAGGGTGTCCGGGAGCGCAATGTCGAGGAGCGTGGATCTCACTGACAGGATGAACAGGCCAGCTCTATCGTTGATTCCATCACGGGGCGGAGCTTCACCCAAGAGGGCATCGGTGTCGTCCGCCGCAGATACCCTGTCGAGGAGCATTGATCTCGCTGATAAAATCGATCGGTTAGTCTCTTCATCGCGAGGGGAGTCACCAAGAACATCATCTGCTTCGAATGGCACCGCTGATACATCGAGAAGCATCACTGCTGGTAAGGATGCCAGACCTGCAGCATTGGCGATTCCATCACGAGGGGTTTCTCCTGTAAGAACAGGTGGTATCAGGGCACTGTCAAAGAGCATGGATCTTACTGATAAAGATAGCAGTACATTCTCCTCGGCAGTTTCATCACCTGGGATCTCACCAAGTGTGTCAGTATCGAGCGTGTCGAATGCTACATCACAAACTACAAAATCTTCCGAGAGACCCAATGGACGTGCTTCTTCCCCAGCTTCGTCACGGGGACGTTCACCTAGAACTCCAGCATCTGGCGGGGTTGGTGCTGTATCGAAAAAAATTGATATCCCTGAAAAAGATAAGAGACCAGCTTCATCTAGAGGGAGTTCGCCAAGAAGGCGACTTGCTTCTGATGGTGTTAATGCTATTGCAAAAAATATCGATTTTGCTGAGAAGGATAGCAGAACAGTTATTTCGTCTCGAGGGGTTTCCCCAAGAAGAAGACTTGCCTCTGATGGTATTGATGCTATACCAAGCACAGTTTTTTCTGAGAAAGATAACAGACCGTCCACATCATCTTCATTGCGTGGGGTTTCTCCACGAAGAAGGCTTGGTTCTGATGGTATCAGTGCTATATCAAAAGGGTTGGATTCTGCTGATAAAGCTAACACCCCATCAGCCTCGTCAGTTGCATCACAAGGTATTTCACCAAGAACTCAGTTGGTCTCTGATTCTGTTGGTACTGCATCAAAACACATGGATTCTGCTGATAAAGATAATAATAGACCATCAACATCATATGCCGCATCACGAGGTATGTCACCAAGAAGAAGGCTTGCATCTGATGGTATTAGCTCCACTTCAAATAACATCAACTTCGTTGAAAAGGATGGCAGAACTGTGCCCTCTTCAGTTGCATATCGAGGGATATCAACATTACGACGCCTTGCATCTGATGGTGTTGATACTATACCAAAGAATATGGATATTCCTGAGAAAAATGTCAGACCCTCCACTTCAGCCGGTTCAAGAGGTCTTTCACCAAGAAGAAGACTTGCCTCTGATGGGCTTAATATCATATCAAAGAGCACGGATCTGTCTGAAAAAGATACCAAACCTGCCACCTTGTCAGCTGCATCTCGAGGGCTTTCACCAAGAAGAAGACTCGCCTCTGATAGTGTAGAAGCTATATCAAAGAGCTCAGATTTTGCTGAAAAAGAAATAAGACCATCCACTTCGTCAATGGCATCGCGAGGGCTTTCACCAAGAAGAAGACTTGCCTCTGATAATGTAGAAGTTGTATCAAAGATCTCAGATTTTGTTGAAAAAGAAACCAGATCTTCCACTTCGAAAGTGGCGTCGCGAGGGTTTTCACCAAGAAGACGACTTGCCTCGGATGGTGTCAATAATTTATTGAAGAGCACTGATTTTGCTGGTAAGGACTGCAGGCCATCAACCTCATCAGCTCCATTACGAGGGACTTCACCCAGAAGCAGGGTTGCCTCTAGTTCTGTTGATGCCCCATCGAGAAGCATGAATTTTGCTGATAAAAATAGCAGACCCTCCACCGCATCAGGATCATCGCGTGGGACTCTACAGAGAGGCGTGCTTGCCTCTGGCAGTGTCATGGATCCTGTGGACAAAGGTAGTGCACGGTCTTCCTCATCAGCCGCGTCTGGTGGGTCTTCAGATAGTAGACTTGATCTTACTAATGCTCAAGTAGAAGCCATCGAGTTTGCTGACGAAGTTAATTCAGTAACTCCAGATGGTTGTAGTGATGATACTTCAGAAAGCATGTGTTCTGGTAACGTAGGCACAGGTGCAGCGTCCTTGTCCATTGTGGTGCAAGACAGACCACCAAGCAGATCTGTTTCTGAAGTCAGTAAGGATATGTCACAGAGTGTGGATGCAAATCAAGAACGTAATAGAGCCATCTCAGTAAAGATTCCATCTCGAGGAACTTCTCCAAGAAGGAGACTCGCCTCTGATGGCATTGATACTATCCCTAAAAACATGGATTCTGCTGAGAAAGATAAGAGACCTGTAACCAGTTTAGCACCATCACGTGGAATGTCACCAAGAAGAACAACAAGAGTGGATAGTGCTAACATAATGTCAAAAAGCATGGATTTTTCTGACAAATGTAATGGACAAATATCTTCAATAATTCCATCACGAGTGGTTTCTACAAGAAAAATACTGGGACCAGATGGTGCTAATGCCATGTCAAGAAGTGTGGATCTGGCTGATAATAGACAACCAGTCTCTTCAACGGTGGCATCACGAGGAATTTCACCTAGGAAGATGCCTTCTTCTTATAACAGAGTAAAAGGCCCTGAGCTTTGTTCAGGTGATGTTGCTAGCCCAGGTTCTGCCGATGGAAATGGAAGTCAAGAGGAGAACGCTAGTTCAAGTCCAGCTGCAGCTTCAAATAGTTCAGAAAAGTTTGCACCTTCAAAGCAATTGGCAAGGACACTGTCTTCACCATCACGTGGCCTACTACGCCCGTCATCACCAACCAAGGCTTCATCAGCGTCATCATTTGCCTCTAGGAGGTTGCCGAGCCCATTGAGGATTAGACCTTCAACACCTGTCTCACCATGTAGTTCTGGTAGATCCGATTCTCCCTCTTCTATTCTGAGCTACATCGGTGATGCATCAAGAGGAAAGAAGAGCCCAAGCCACATGGAAGATACCCATCAGTTGCGCCTCCTATATAACAGGAACTTGCAATGGCGTTTTACAAATGCCTATGTAGATGAAATGCTATCAATCCAGAAGATGGGTGCCGAGGTAAACACTAACACCAGTTCTCCCCATTACACGTATCAGTGCTCATTTATCCTAAATTATTTGCCATAGTCTGCTAAGAAGTGGGGGAAAATGATATCTAAGGCTTTGTCTAAGCTCAAGTTCTTTTTACTTTGTGATATTGTCATTTTTACGTGTGTTCAAGCTGTATCTAAGCTTTAATTCATTTTCTTACTTCACTTATTCATTTGAAGCAGACCATGCTCTACAGTGTATGGGATAGTAACACAAGGATGTCTGACTCTATGGTTACAAAAAGGAGTTATGTACAAAGGCTAAGGCAAGAGGTCAAACTGGGAGTAGTGTTGAAAGAACAAGTAAGATGCATTGAGATCTCTGATATTTTCATTCATCACGCAGGACACTTGTTCTTTATGATGGTTAGCCTAATATTTGCATTATGATTGTGCAAAATATTATAGCGTAACTTACAAGTGTGCCATTCTGTTTAAAATATTAGTGGAGACTCCACTGTGGAGTATTGTACTTACATTTTAGGGCATTAGTACAGTGCATCAATGCAGCAGCACAAGCACTTTCTTCCATCCAAAGAAATGCATTCTCAAGAAATAGTAGCATAAGAAGGATTTCACCTGGCTTTTTCGGGATACGCAAAACGCAAAATAAATGTTAATTTTCTGAGCATGGCTGTTTGGTCGAGATATGTTGTCCTAGTCAGATGGCTGCTGTGTTTGTAGGAATATGTTCATCATACAGAAATGTGGATGTGGGTCACTTCATATCTTCATTTTCAAACCCTGCCACTAGTTGGAAGACTTCTGTTTCATGTTTCCATACTAGTATTTTCATTAAGCAAGTTTTATAGTCTGAACGTGGCGAAGGAGCGAAGTGCTCACTACTATTTAGTGCAAGATAAAACTTGCATTAAAGCTTGTGTTTTCTCATAAGTCTGACCTTGCTTTAATGAACATGGTGAAGGCAAGTTCCTCATAGCCTCATAGGTCGTACTACTATTTCATCAAGCAAGTTCTGTAGTCTTAGCATGGGGAAGGCGCACAAGTACTCGTTACTATTTAGCTCAAGATAAAACTACTTGTATTAAAGCCTGTGTTTTTTTCATAAGTCTGACCTCGCTATTGCATCTTTTGTTTTCACAATGCAGATGGACTACCTTGACCAGTGGACAGTGTTGCAAACAGATCATTCTAATTCATTGTCTGGTGCAATTGAAGCTCTTAGAGCAAGTACATTGCGCCTTCCAGTTACTGGAGGAGCAAAGGTACCAGCAGTTCCCTTTCAAAGACATGAACCTTTGTACAAGTAAAAAACATAATACTAAGTATGATGACCCCTAGAGTAAAACTAACTTGACTACATGCTAAAAAAAATCCATTTGAATATTCCTTTTGCCTGTTTTAGTTGTGAAATGTGAGTGATGCTTGTTGTGTATCTCTTGCAGGCTGATGTACTTACTGTTAAGAACGCTGTCAGTTCAGCAGTTGACATAATGCAAGCAATGGGCTCTTCTGTTTGCAACTTACTAACAAAGGTAAAACTAGAAGTTTTTTTTATGCTACTGCTGCATGACAACTTGCAATTTTGGTGAAACTGGTGTGTTTCAATGGATACATAATAACCTAGTTGTTTGTCCTGAAATAATACCATATGTAGAACATATGCTTTCCATTGTACTCCCTCCGTTCCTAGATATAAGATGTTTTAGCCTTTGTCTAGATTCACATGTATCTATATGTATCTAGACACACTTTAATTTGTATGTTCACTCACTTTAGTATGCATCTAGTCAATATGCGAAGTAGCTAAAACATCTTATATTTAGGAAAGGAGGGAGTAAATTGATATTTCAATTCATACAAGTGCACAGGTTAATCAAATGAATGAACATCTTCTGGTCATTGAACTGGTGGTTAAAAAAAACTTATCTATAAATAGTGTAGGTAGACTGGCATTTCTTGAGCACATAATCATTCAGTTATTATGATGCAATGGATGTTCTGGAGTTCCTGATTGTGTTAAGAGTTGTGATAGTGCTGTTGGTGGTACCATGTGGCCATAATAATTGTAAGAGGGTGGGACATTGTGCTAGCTTTTTGGCCAGATCACTTCTGTCCAAGCTGGTAATCTGGTACTGCATCTATTATGAAAACTATGCAAGAGGGTGGGGACATTGTGCTAGCTTCTTGGCCAGATAAGCTGGTAATTTGGTACTGCATCTATTATGAAAACCATGTTAGTGCATGGAGGAAATTTAACTATTCTTACGCAATCTTCACCGTGCTGGTTGATATTTCTTTCCAAATCTACTCTATAAAATTGTTGGAAATTGATGTTTGAGTTCTGGTATTAATAATTTAATATGGGGGTGGCCACTGATTCACTATGCTTGGTACACTATTTATATCGATCCATCAATTACAATCACCTTTTGGTAATTAAGCATTTCCAGTAAAGAACATTGACCTTTAGGTGTCTAACCATTGACTTGTGCTCTGCAGTTACAGGCTACACACTCTCTGGTCACAGAACTTTCAGCCGTTGCTGCTAAAGAAAGCACTACACTTAATGAGTACAGAGAACTCTTGGCTACAGCAGCAGCACTACAGGTACAAGCATGTTATATTTTTATATATCTCATCATCATTTCTCTTGTTCTGATAGGATTCGGTATACGTTGTTGTATGCTTCCATGAATCAGATATAGTTTTTTAACTTATAATGGTGCATGAAATATTTTATCTACTCCTAACGAGTATCCATGCTATACATAGTTTTACAATAAATTGATTATCAAAGTCTCAAAGGCCACAGGTTCTTGAAACAGTTTGATAAGATACTAACATGATGCTGAGACACTGACTGAAACATAAGTAGTGGTGTTAAGCTTTTGTTTATTCGCTGGAAAACAATTTTCATTTGATCACCAAAACATGACTATATCGATATCTTGCTGGATTTCTTCCACCCCCTTTGGTTTTGTGTTGCAAATCCTCGTTAAGCATTACATCATGATGTATAGTTTGTATGATCAATTTCTATAGTACAGTCATATTATTTTTGTGATGAATATCAAAAGGTATCTACATCTTCACACAAAAGTAGGATAAGATGGGCAGGCTAAGGACAAAGAAGGATGTGCTTTGCTGTTTAATGTAACTTATAGACCTATCTTCCTCTGAACAGGTCCACGAGTCCAGCCTAAGGACACAACTCATACAACAAGAGTGAACACCCTAATTTCTTGTATGTCTAACTAAGAAGATAGAGGTAACAAACCATTCGTTAGTTCCATGTAACCGTACCGTGCATATGTGTATCTTTGATTTTTTCCATCCCCACTTTCTTTTTCTTCCCCTTTGTTAGGTTACCCCCGAAATCTCTTTTTTCATTTTTATCTTCCATGCCCTTTTCTGTTTGTACAACTTGCATGGAAGAGAAGTGCAGCAGATCATGGATTCACCATGGAGAACGAGCCTATCAGTGTCAATGTTATTTGTATAGCAGCACACCGACCGAGGATGTCAATGTGCCGAAAAAACGGAAGCCTGTTTTAAGTTGTAGCAGTTCTCTGCCTTTTGTTGTAATGCGGTAACATTGTAGTAGAAGTAGAGTGTCCAGTAGGCATTTTATGATCTATCGCAGGTTCCCCTATCCTCCAAGGGGGATAGCTGGAACCTCTAACCTAACACACTGTAGAGTAGCAGAAGGTTCCTGATACACTAACTTGATTTACCTACACGCTGTAGTCGCCATTTCAAGAGAATATGGTGATGCTTTCTTGATACGTAAATGCTTCAGTTCTATGAAATGTTTTTCTGATAATCCTTTTCATTGCTCCTAGAGCTGGAATTGTCCGACTTGTTTTGTTTTTTTGGTGATGGGATTGATTGTAAGGTTTCTATGCACATGGTGGCACCGGCATGTTGTCGCCTTTGGTGCATGAGTGAACCTTGGCGCTGGTGGTGGTACTTGAGCTGATGTTGATAGCTGAACATCATTTTGGTCCCAGAGAATGTACACTAGTTTAGGCCTTACGCAATCATACTTTGTTGCTTAGGTTGATGGCTATTGGTTAGCCCATATATTATTAGCTGCAAATATTGGGTCCTCCTTTGGAGGTGTGGGGCGCATGATGATAGCGAGACATTTCCCTCTTCTTGACTTCTGGTGTATTATATCGTTCACAAGAAAAGAGATGATGCTACCCCATGTAGATCAGCAACTTTTATCGCCATATTATACTGGGGATGGCCAACCGAAGCTATTCAGTCCTTGATGATGTACAGGCTCTACTTTTGTCGGGCGTATCTGATCTGTGCTGTATATACTGTATAGCTTACTGCCCTTTGTAGTTCGGAACAAACGTATCACAATATTTTTCATCGATTCAACTTATAATTTTGTGGTGCCCAGGTTTTGTTCGTTTAAAAATGAATTAGACAGCCCCATAACAGCACACCTGACCAAAAATCTGTTTGTAAAATCAAACGGTGACCAAATCTGGCGAGCAAGCCAGCTTGGGCTGTATGGAATTGTGGCAGTTGAAACTTGGCTTTCATTTCGGAGAGCTACTGGAGTGTTCTCGGACATATCACAGGTATGGAAGTTACCAGACGAATTGTCAGGACTTCCACCAGATAGAAGCACGCAGGCAAAAAAAATGGTGTACTTCGAGAAAATAAAAACTGGAAAGAAAATACTGATCTTCTCCACAAGTGAATAGCACAACGCCCTCTTATTAGGCTCTTCCAGGCAAAGGTCAAAAATCCGAAAGCTACCATTCGATAAATAAGATACAACTGATCTTCTCCACAACACCAACTGGGATTTGTGAACCACATCGCCAAAGCAAAACGGGGCAATACAAGCGAACCTCACCATAACTGCATGATTCCAAGCCGATTAGTGGATTGCATCGGTACAGTGCGGAGATGATTCAAGGCTCCAAACCAAATTGTTAAGATGGCAGCTTCCAGCTTATTGACTTTTTGCTGGGCCTTCTTCTGTCTGACTGCACAGGTAACAACGATGGTGGTGGATAGTTCTACTGTTTTAGCAGGCAAGGACGGCGAGTACAAGTACAATAGCACCATCCTTGTATTTACATGAACAGTATTGGTACCTGCCATCATCAGGCAAATGAATTTACCAGAAGGGGTAAAACAACAGTTAGTACCATTAAATCAGATCGATAAGGAAAGAAATTACAATGTTTTAGCATGAGACAGAATGATGGGATCTAGAAAGGTGTATAAAAACATGTACATCATTCTAATTCACATCTATAAATTTTGACAATGGTCCTTTGAGAAACGAGTTAATCAAGTATTAGATAAAATGCAAGCCAGTATATTGTTTAAAAGTATAGAATACCTTCTAAAATCAGAGACAGCGCCCTTGGCCTTTACAGCTAAATCAAACGTTTGCTGAGACTTCTGTCTCAGGTTCCTTACTTTCCTCCAATTGTTCGATCACAGACTCGTCCCCATCCAAACTACTTTCCTCCAATTGTGCGATCACGGGCTCCTCCCCATCCAAACTACTTTCCTCCAATTGTTCGATCAAAGTCTCATTTGCATCTGTTTCGTCTTCTGATTGGTCCACTTCTCCTTCTGCACTGTCCTTTTTGTTTACCCCATCTTGTTCTTTCTGTATGGCTAGTTTATTGGGCACAAGAATCAAATATATATTCCTCTCCGAAAAACTCTTACTTCCTTCCGTCGCTAGCTGAAATATAATGAACAAAATTAAAAGGTTGAAACTAGCTGATTCAACTAATAGGCCGATGCACTATAACTGGAGAGCAAAAACCATTTGCTCTGAAAATGAAAGAGTTGTTTACAAGTGATACAAGGCAAATTTGTGCTCTTATTCTAGGGATGATAACAAAGTATAACCTAAATTACCTCACCGACATCAGTTTGGAATCTTCTGAGAAGTTCAATCGCTTGTTTTTTGTACAAGTTCTCCCGGCCTTTCAAATTTACCACAATCTTAACCTGAAACGGCGGTGGTCTAAGGCAATAAGTTTTACCACCCTAATGATAACAACAGAAAGAAGAAGAACAACAAAATAATAACAATTATTATTACCTTGTCACCAGCTTTAAGAAACTTCTTTGCAGCTCTAAGCCTCACACTGTAATCATGAATATCGATGTTGTACCTGACAGACAAATGCATAAAAATTCCAGCATCACCTTAAGTTACAAAAACAAACAACAGTTTTAATTTACTATCAAGTCATGTCATGCCTCAAACAAATTGTATCTAGTGATTTTTTGTTACTCAATTTTGCGAAATAGCTTGGGACAGTTCCAACCAGTTTAAAGCATTCTTTTGATAACATTATGTCTAATCTAACTAAGCTCATAAAAACAGTTCCGTTTTGCTAAACACTAGAAGCATAAGGGTGAGTAACTGATTGATTGCTTTGAAACATAAAGAAACTTCAAAGACATGTAACTTGGTAAGTGAATATTGACATAGTCAGTACCCCATTTTGAGCTCTTTCAAGCCCATGCGTTTTGCTGTAGAGAGTAGACACCAGGGAAGAGGCAGCATATATTAGCATAGTGAACACATATTTGGATTGTAAATAAAACAGTTAGCAAAGTTTACCAACGGATCTTTTCTGCTGAACTCTTTTCTTCTTCTGTTGTTCGTACTTGTGTTTTCTATACAAAACCAATAAAATGAATTCAAGTCAATACTAAAAGGGCAGAGAAATGCAGATAAAAGAAAAGATGGCAAGTATTTTCAAAATACAGAAAAATTATACTTCTAGTTAATGACTTAATGTATCAATGAAAATCGATGGTCAAAATTGCTAATTGAAGACCATGCCTTGCCCAATACATTGTACAGACTTGAACCGAGTGACTGTCTGCCAATATAACTAACGACCACACATTGGGAGAAAAGCCTATTATTGGTCTAATATGCAGATTACGTGTACATGTTCGACATAGAGATGCAGGGTCTCAAGTAGACAAAGACAAAAACTCCAGGACACTGCTATTTTAGCTAATGCAGTAATAATTGATACACTTATGACGTAACCACTGAAACCATCATGAGGAAACTTGTCAAGACCAAATAACCTCTTGAGGTCTGCATCCTACAAGATGCATCCCTGAGTTTTACAGTGTGCTAACACAAACCTAGAAGTGTACTACTCCCTCCGTTTATTAATGTAAGACGTTTTAGAAAGCTAAACCAGCATCCTAAAACGTCTTATATTAATGGACAGAGGTAGCAACAGTTAACCTGATTTCATAATAGAAATTGACCAGATAAGAAGTGAAATCGTCCGGTGTTCACTGCAACATACTTGTATTCTTTCTCTTCAAAGAGTCGGAGCACCGGAGGATCTCCATCTAGTGACAATATTGCCTGAAATTAGAAAAACATAAACCATCCCAATTTCTGTAAATATTGGGACTGCAAATGCATGCTGCCTAACAAGATATGGCTTAAGTTAGTATCTTGTTAAACATGAGTGCACCTTGCAAATTCAGAGCCTGAGCGTCTGCAGAAATACTGTGAGGGTATGAAAATAAATTATGTACTGGCCGATTCACACTTCTAAAAGCTGTTACTACTATATTACTATATGAACAAAATTAGTAAATTGGTTAGTGTAAGAGATTTGGAGCTTTAAGCCAGTTTGTCAAAACTCACAGGTTTAGGTTATTTTAGTTGGCACTGCATTAGCAAGATAGTATTGCAATTAAAACCCCCGAGTTTTAGCAACTTCAAGATGGAAAAGTATGCTTATAGAGAAACAAGCTAGAAGCACATGAGATGGAGAAAGTACCAGTATAAGGTCATTTTCATCTGCAATTCTAACGGCCTCGCTTACAGATATAACACCAACCTACAGGAGGAAGAATGAAGTTGCGCTATCAAATAATCAGGGAACGACAGAGTGACATGATTGGGTATGTGACATACCATATTTTTCTTGGCATCCAACAGCCTTATGGTCGAGGACCTAACAAAGGAAGGCGGTTCAAACATTAATTAAAAAGAGTGAAATGAACATAGTGTGTCATGATACAAGACTAATATGGTATCACCTCACATATGCTGGTGCGCTGTAACAACTAGCAGGTTATTTGTCACAATACCAGGCACAATCACATCTAAAACGAACCAAAGCTCTTTTCTCCTAAGAGAATGACCTCTTCGAATTTTAGAATTGAGTAACATTAATACCATAAATAATCCAAAAACCTAACATTCAGCTTCCTTGAGAGTTGAGACTAATAGCATAGAAATTGGAATCACTTGGTTGCATTTTCTTGGAAATGGCATGGAACCACTCGGCATTTGGTAGAAACATATAGTACAACGAACCAGGCAGCCTAGCAGAGCAAAGGAAGGAGTGCGTACTCAATTCGCTCGATGTCGAGGGCAGGGTCCTGCTCCTGCTCGGGGGCGCGGTTCCTCCCACCTCCACCCTCTTCATCATCGTCCTCGTCGCTCCCGTACGACGAGTAGCGAGCGAACGCGACGAACCGCTTCGGCCTGCCCCGCCGCGCGTCCAGGGACCGCGCCGACGAGGAGGTGGAGACCGAGAAGGAAGACGAAGGGACCGACGCGTAGGCGGTGGATGTGGCGGACCTGTAAGGGAGGTGGCGGGAGACGACTGGGGCGAAGGCGAAACCGGCGGCGACGCCGACCATGGCCGGTGCGCGGCGGTGGTCGGGTGTAGGGTGGCCGCGGCGCGAGGGGCCTTATCTGCTCGGAGGTTTTTGCCGCGAGAGCCGAGAGGAATTCCAGCGAGTGGAGGGGATTAGGCGCCGGTGACGTGGGAAATGGTGTCTCGGGCTGTGGGCCCGACTAGGCCCGGTTAAGTCTACGGCCTAGGATTTTTTTACGGAAAGAAGGATGGGCTATTGCTGATGTTGGGCTGGGCCTTGATATATTTAAGCTCCGAGCAAGGATCTCGGCCCAGTTGTTTTATTTTTTCAGCAAAGGAAAATCAACCTGACCATTCTAATCCGACTCCCTCTCTGATAGAGCAGGGCCTCACTAGCGCCTATAAGCACAAATTGAATTAGTCCCAAACGATCTCTCACCACCGCTTGAGAGTAAAATAAGGTGATGTAAACATGCTACATATAACAATTTAAATAACAATATGTTTTTGCTTAGTTGAAGGGGAGAGGAGAAGAGAGAAGACAAACGGGTTGTAGATAAGCTACAACACATCTTTAAATGCTAACACTGCAATCATGGTGCTTTCCTACTATCTTGAGTGTCAATGTTGTTAAAAATGGGTCATGGCCTTTTAAATATGGTGTCCGAGTTGCTTGCTCCTCACGATTGTTCACTGATGGTGCCACCGTCATCATAAACCCTCACCTTATAAGATTATGCTACTTGAATCAATAGATAGAGAATTTCATAATGTCTTGATGGTTATGTGCATTTGTCAACGCAACTCGTTTATGCAAAATTTGAAGGAGCATTGGGCATTGTCATACAAGCCTATTCTAAATCTGGTAATATTGCTGAACAAGACCGTGTTCGTCTTAATCCCAATTTTTTAATATAATGAGTGATCCTTCTATTCTATTTGGACGACCCCATATTTTGCGTGTTTGTGGGCGTTTGGACCAATGGACCAGGTGTCCCCAAGGGCATCCCAACTGGGACCAGGTGACCCCTGTGAAACGGTGCATCAAGGTGAATTTACTATTGTAGATGAGATTAGGTGGTTTAAAAATAGGTGATTAGCTTAGTTGGACCCATAGTGTGAGCATTATCTTGATGGGCTTCCCTTATGTATCTATCCTGCCTCCACCCCTGCTCTTAATAATGCAAGTTTCAATGGATACTTAGGTTGGCCACAATGGGAGTAACTTAGCTAATAAAATCACACACACACACCCCAACAAAATTTTTATTATGTGACACGTAATTAATGAGCCAAATGAGTAGCTCGTAACTCGACTCGAACTTGATGTATAATGAGACAAGCCGAGTTATGTATTTGATCATGTTTATGAAACAGTCTAAACGAGCCGAGTTTATGAGCTACTCGCTTTAACTCGTCAACCGTTCAAATATAGTCTAGAAATTTCTATGATAAATGTGAAATTACAAATGTCCTTTTGCCCGTGTAATGATGTAAAGTTGCTACATTTTTGCATTCATCTACCCTTATAGTAAAGGTATGAAATCGTGGCAGGATTATAATTGTCGTAGTTCTGTATTAATAGGAGAATTACTATATTTTCTCATATGTTCTCATGTTTGCATCATGAGTTAAACAAGTCGACTCACGAGTTCAGCTAGCCGAGCCGAGTTTTAAATATGAGCTTGTTGTGTTAAAGTATCGAGCCAACATCAATCATTGTTTTAACATGCTTGAATGTGTCGAGTCGAGCTAGCATGGCTCACCTTGAATTCTAGCTCCAACGAGAGGAGGTCGGGACCCATCGATTATCGGACATACACAGATGAGACGGGTGACAACTAGCTTTTGTTTTCTTTCTTGGACATGCCACATTTTCAACTCCATAGCTTATGTGGTTATTTAATTTTCGGTGGTAAGTTCTTTTAATTTGAAGTCCTTTTGGAATTTGTTCGATGTATAAATAAGTTAGCTGAAAGTTAGGGTAGTTGTTCAACTCTTAGTTGGACGTACTAAAGTTTGGTTGAAAGTTCAAAATAAAATGGTCAATAGTTGTCAAATCGTATTTAGATCTATAAAGTTGTCAAAATTTATTTAAAGCTGAAAAGTTAAGTGAGATGTTTAAATAAATAGATGAAAGTTGTCTCCTTTTTTGAAAGCGCGCATAAAGATGAATACTTCTTTGAAACCTCTGGCATTTGTTTTAACGTTAAAAATCAATATGTGAATTGGGTTCATTTTGTTAGAAATTGTGAGATTAAGCGTTCAAAGCTGCTTTCCAAAATTCAATGAATTTATGGTTGCCTATCTAGATTGGTACATGCATATTCTTGTGTGTACACATGTACATTGATTCGGTACGTAGTAGGTGTATGTTGTTACTTTGTAGTACTAGCATTGTATAGTCGTGAAACTTTATCTCAAAATATATTGTGGCATTCATGTTTATTGCTATATATATTTCATTTGCTTCTCTCCTCTCGGAAGTAGTGTATAGAAAACAGTCACATGTCAGCTGCCTTCTTTCACTTCCGCGTGTCCGTAATTTCAATATATCATGGTCTTAGACATAGGCATGGAGGGCGTTGGGAATTGAGACGTGAGCGTGACTGTGCTACTAGTGACAAGCTTGTGTTGAAGGTGCGCGTATGCACTGGGAGATGCGTGGTGATGTGGTGTGCGTAGGAGCATGTATTCGTCTCCTAGATCATGAATGTGCAGATAATCTCCGGCACACTGTTTCATTCCTGAAGGCGTTGCTGTTGGAGAGCCTTTTTCGCGGTCAAGGTGTTGCCATTGGTGGTGTTTGTTTACTGATAGTGCCTGTAGCTGATTGCTTTGGCAGGCGCCATGTTTTGTTTCTTCTTTATTTTTTGCTGTGTGCATCCTTAATGTCTTGACTGGTTGTCGACATTACGTTGTTGCAGAAGCCGGATGTAATTGATATCTTTTTCGATATTAATATATTTCATTTATCAAAATAAAAAGATAATCTCCGGCACCCCAAACATCCTTGTGAGACAAACTTCGCTCATCTCTCTGGCCAGGAACCGCACCGAGGAGGAGGATACTGAAAAGGAAGAAGAAGGGACCAACGCGTAGGCGGTGGATGTGGTGGACCTATATGGGATTACGCGGGAGATGGCCAGTGCGAAGGCGAAGCTGACGGTGAACCCGGCGGCGACAACGACCATGGCCGGTGCGCGACGATGGTCGGATAGAGTGGCCTTACTTGCTCGGAGTATTTTGCCGGAAGCGCCGAGAGGAATCTCAAAGAGTGGAAGGGATTAGGCACGGGTGACGTGGGAAATGACGTCTCGGGCTATGGGCCCGACTTGGCCCGATTATGTCTACGGCCTAGGTTTAAAAAAAAAATGAGAATGGTAGGTATGTTTTTTGGAAGGAAGGCAGTGGGCACTGCTTCGTTTCATTAAGAGAAAACCGGGACAAATGCCGGTAAGTATGACTACAAATAGGCACAGAGGAATGAAAAGGAAACACCTCTATCTAACTATTTACGAGAGAAAAGGCAGCCGGGCACAAGCTTTGCTTTAACCCAAGGACCGAGTGCGCCTGCTTTAGTCTCCCGTCAGCCTCGACGTGCCAAGCACACCTGCCACTCTCCAGTGGTTTAGCTCAATGACGATGTTATCAGCAAAAGTGTGTGCTGAGATAGCCTTGTTGTTGAACACTCGATTGTTGCGTTCCTTCCAAAGTAACCACTAGGAGAGAAGAGCCAGGGAACGCCATTTCTCAGCAATGTTAGCAGGGACAGAGCGCGAGCAATGCTGCCACCAGTCTTGTAAAGAGCTGCAGAATGGTCAGTATGATAGGGCTGTTGCTGAAGTTGGGCTGGACCCTAACATATTTGAGCTCCGAGCAATGATCTAGGTCTGATTCTTTTCTTCGGGAAAGGAAAATCCGCCGGACCATCTAAATCCGGCTCCGACTTGAATCGAGCAGGGCCTCGGTAGCGCCTATATGCATGACTGAATTGAACCCAGACCCTCTATCACCAAGGCCCCACCTAAGCCTTACCCAACAAGTTTGTAGCTACATGCCTTATTTCAAAGATGTCTTATTCATCATGTACGAATTTCGGCACAACTCTCTTTCGAACTATGCGTTCCCATATTTTATAATTTAGCAACGGCCATAGAACACGACCGAATAATACAAGGCAGAGAAGACGCCCTCTTACAAAGCAGATCAAAAGATAACCGAACAAGAGAAATAAAGAAAAACATGTTGTTGTGAAGAAGCATAGGATTTGATTGAACACACAGCCAAGGCCCTACCGACGACGCTAACTCCACAACAATGCCCCATGCCGCCGCCTCCGGGCACACCGCACCGCCGCATGTCATCAAGCTATTTGTGTATTGACTCTTAAGCTGTTTAGTGTGATGTATTTCTGTTTTGATTAATCAACGGTCCATGGATGTTCTCTTATTGTTTTCAGTTGACTTTTAGGAGCATATAGTTTGGTTTTTTTTGTTTGGAAAACAATAATCTGGATTCTGAATTTTTTCAATTTTTTCTGAAGAGTTTGAATTTCGAGTTCAAATTTTGAGTCAATCCAATCCGTTGGATCTTGATCTAAAGGTAGAGAGATGGCTAAACTCACATTGTGACTTCTCTTCTTGAAGTCACTGGATCTCAGTCCGCTATCTATGGAAATGTACGCTACTACTAGCAATGCTAAGTTCAGAAAACACCTGGATTTCGAAATCAAGTTCTTTCTGGGTTCAGTTGTCCATTTTCTGAACTTAGCAATGCTTCCAATGGATTTCTGAGACTGTGGACATGAGACGAGCAGCGAAGAAACTTTCAAGACAACAAAACACCTTTCCATGGATTCTTGACAGGGGCGGAGGCAGGATGGGAGTGCGCCCCGGGCCACTTCCTTGCTACAGTACCACAATACAGTAAATATGCTACAGTATAGCCTGCATGCCAATGCTATGCCCCGGGCCATGGTCATGGTTGCCCGGGGTGTGGCTCTGCCCCTGATTCTTGAGATGGTGAACACTCTGCTGTCGCCGCCGCCGTGTCGCCTGCGGGCGTGCGTGGTTCAGGTTTCAGTCACGGAAGCTCGCTGTCGCGACAAGGTTGCGGTAGAAGGCGCGGAATGCGTCCATTTCCCCGCGCGGCAGCGCCACCCCGACCTCGATGCCGCCGCCGCCGTCCACGTTCTCCGCCAGCGCCAGCGCGCCCGTCCGCTCCACGGACACGATCTCCACCTTCCGCGGCCGGCCCCACGGCGCGCCCAGGTCCGCCGCCGCGTAGATCCTCATCTTCGGCGACCCGGCCACGGTCACCGCGCGCGCCGCCGCGCTCTCCCGCACGAGCCGCACCCATCCGCGCGCGTCCCGCACCGCACGCCCGTCCTCCGCGAGCCCCTCGATTTCCCGCCAGATCGCCGCCGACGCCATCGTCGCCGTGAGCTCGGGGCTGGTGTCCTCCTCCATCTCCACGCTGCAAAGACCGAGGCAGTTGCCGAAGTAGTTCCCCGGCAACGGCGGGCTCACGCGTGGCCTGCACCCAGTCACGAACCCGAACTGATGCGCGCCGCTGCCGTTGCCGCCTCGTGCCTGCACGATGCCAGCCCACGCGGCGCCGCACGCCAGCGCGTACGGCGAGCACCGCCGCGCCGAGGTCTCTGACTCCACGCGCCTCCCCAGCGCCTGCAGCAGCTCGTCCGTGAACCGGAAAGTCGCGAGCACGACGGTGCCAGGCGGCCGCCTGCTGAGGTCCCAGTCGCCGAGTCGCTCGTCGCCGGCCGCCACGAGGGTACGATGGTCGCGGACGAACGCGTCACGGAGCCCGGCGTCGTCGCGCACGACGCCGCGGTCGAACAGCGGGGGCTCGACGTCCACCACCTTCTTGCCGCCGAAACGGCGGTGGATGGCCGCCCATGTCCTGACGAAATGCACGTAGCTAGAGCCGTCGGCCACGGCGTGGTGCAGGGTCGTGCCGACGCAGATGCCGGCGCGAGGGAACACGGTGACCTGCACGGCGAACACGCCGTGTTTGGGCAGCGTTGGCAGCAGTGGCCGGAGCCTCGCTGTGTCGCGCGGGTGGTCGCCCGCGAGGTCTTGGAAGTCGTCGGCGCCGACGGCCACCGTGAGGCGAACGGAGTCGCCGTTCGAGCACACGACCTCCGGCGGCGCCGCGCCCTCCTCGGGTAGCTCGCACGCGAGCTTGCCGGCCAGCGGGTAGAAGCGGTGCAGCGCGGCGGCGAGGGACGCCTTGAAGAGGGGCAGCTCGCGACGGAGAAAGCCCGGGACGTCGAGGGGTCCGTCGGCGCTGCGGTGGTCGTAGAAGAAGAGGCGCTGCACGGGCGGCAAGTCCCAGAATACGAGGTCGAAGAACGTGAGCGGCAGCGCCGGCGGCTGCCTGGCCGCCGGCACCGGCGCCGGCGAGACCTGGCATCGCCCCAGGACGGACACATGCTGGCCAAGTGGTGCCGGCGTCGCCATTGGTGGCCGATCGAGTGACTCTTCTTAGCTTACACCTCGCTGAAGACTGCAATGAAATGGTGTTACACAATCAGGACAACTTGTGCATTATCAACAGCGATACTCAGGCGGCATAGGGGGCAGTGCACGATTACGTGGAGACGGAGTCGGTACTCTACACTGCATCAGAGCCGGCAGTTTGCACGATCTCGATTCACCAGAGGGAACAAATAATGTAATCTACTCCATGATTGCTGGGTGAGAGCAAGTACAATAATTCATTTGTGTTTAGTCGGATGAAAGAGGAGAGAAAAGAAGCGGACCACAAGCCTGCTGCATCATGTTCACCTATAGGTACAGTGGCCAAGGACGAAAAATAATTAAGGTCGGGCGAACTCTAAAGCGAAAAACAATGATAGGCCTCGGCGCGGGCGTTGGCGCCTGGCGCGGCCGCGATGGTGCGCGTCGGGGGCGTGCAGCCTAGGATGGTGGGCAGCGGCGGCCGTTCGACGTGGGTGTTGCGGCGTCGCTGGTTTTTTCTGGGCCCGATCTGGGCCTGTGATGGGGCGGGCGGGCTGTGGCTGCTGGGCTTCGGATGTTGTTCCGGTCTGCGGCTGGTGTGGCGTAGAGCGGAATGGAGGTCTGCGCGTTGGCGCGAGGTCCTGGCTCCTGCACGTGGTGGAGAAGATGGGGCTGTGGGCTGTTTGTCGGCAAGATTGAGGTGGCGGAGGCTCCGGCACGGAGGCAGGAGGTGGCCTCTCCTGCCGCCGTGCTCCGGCGTCTGGGCGGCGTGGAAGCCGGGGCGGCGGCCCCGGACCGGAGACTGCTGCAGCGGTGCGGCATGGATGTCGCGTCCATGGGCGCCGCGGCCGACATGGCCGGCGATCAAGCTTGGAGGTCGGCGCTGCTTCTCGTCGCCACGTTTGTTGCTCCTCTCACCTTGCGGTCGGATGGACCCCTGGTCGGTGCCGACGACGGCGGCGTCTTTGGCATCGTTCCTCTCTAGTTTGCGTCGTTGTGGTGGTTCCATCCTTACCGACGTGAGCGGTCCTTGGGTATCCGGGTGAAAACCTAAGCTCCTTCGGAGCGGGCGGCGGCGACGGACGCGTTGCGACCTTCTTAGAGGCGTCGTCTTGGAGACAAAGGTCATCACGGTGTGTCTGGTTCGCGGCAACTGGTGGGCGAGTTTCGGTGGCCGAGGGGGGTGGAGCCCGGGGCGGCAACCCCGGATGGTGGTGGACTTCGATGCGGCGGCCTCGGGCTCCCATGCTGTGACGGCTCTATGAGGCAGGGCCGTTATCTTGCGTGGGTCTGGGTGGCGACCTGGATGAAGACTGCGCGGGCAGAGGGTTAGTCGACCCGACTGGATCTCCTTCGGGCAATGCGAAGGTCGATCTGGTTGCTACGCCGGGGCAGCGGCCCCGGAGCGGGTGGGATTTGGTGGCGTCCTAGTGTTGTGCGGACAACAGGCTCGTCGACCATGACTGGTTCGGCTTCGGGCAATGCGGAGCTTCATCCTGGTTGCTACGCCGGGGCGGCGGCCCCGAAGCAGGTGGTGTGTGTTGTGGCGTATGATCGACTTGTGTCGTGTGGGCGGCGGGTCGTCTCGTCTGTATGGTTTTTTGGCACTGATTTCCTCATAAACAGGGTATTGTATAGACTGTATGTTTTTGGACCCGGTTTCCCTTATAAACTGGGTCAACTCTATTCTATCTATTCGAGCGGTGGATATCGACCACCTTAAGCTCAAAAATAGAAGAATCAAAAGTTTCTATACACATTAATATTTTATATGACGTTAAGCATAATCATTTAATACAATGGTAATAACAAAGTCTTAAATAATAGAAATAGAACTACAAATTTACCGACAATGAAGGTTAATTCCGTCTAAAATCCTAAGCAATGGTAAAGCTCTACGGTAAAAATGATTAGTGGTGACCTAGTGTCTTTCTTATTTCTTGTTTTATCTCATTGTTTGCCATCTCACTTATACTGTTATCTGGAATTTTATTGACTGTACAAATAGTTTATTGGCTGAAAATTATAGTTAAACTTGTCTAATTCTTAGCGGAAGATCTGAAGCTTGGGTGAACACTAAATTTTTTTAGAGTTGTCAAGTTTTATTGGTAGATCCGAAGTTAAGTTATATGTATGTTTGACAAAATAGTTGAAGGTTGTCAATTCACTGTTGAAAGATCTAAATTTCAGTTGGAAGGTAAAATAACAATTAAATTGTCAATAATTAGTTGAAAGTTGGAAACGTTTTATGTCAAAGTTTTTTCCGCCGAAGAACTTAAACTAAATATCTTTATGCATGCTTTTATGTTTCGTACACACATGTACGATTGAGACCACCACGCAATAGATGCATGCTATTACTTGGTAGTACTGTTTTGGGTATTTCGATCAGACCACAGACTGTACATTATAATAGTGTAACTTTATATGAAAGAAACCGTGGTAGCCATGTTTATGGCTATATATACTTCAAATGTTTCTCCCCTATCGGGAGATATATCAAATGGCTTCGATTCAGAAGTTTTTTTTTTTACTTTACTGCACCTATGGTTCCAAGTTTTAGGCATGGTGGGCATTGGAAACTGGGATGTGAGTGTGTTCGTGATAGGAATGACATGTAAAAGTTGGATGTGTGCATTTGCATCTCTTTCTCCGTAGTAAAATTCCACGAGTACGTGAATAAAAATTGCCGCTAGATGATACACGCCGATTTGTCGTCACGAAAGTTCAACCAACAGAGAGATGTCTAGTTAGTAACTTGGCAAAAGCCAGAAAGGAAGTCATGACATAGCCAAATTCTTCTAAGAAACCGGGAGTAGCTATCCCTTGATAAAGACAAAACCACGTACGCAAGACCAAGCTTGTGTCTGAGCAGGATGCATTCAAAGTGGTACCAATGAATGTACACATTCATCATCTCATTAAAAATAATCTGATCCATCAGGTCAGTTAACCATTTTTTCCCTGTCGGCTCACTTTTTTTTTTGAGGGAATCCCTGTCGGCTCACTTAACTTGACATGGCAGAAACCACAATGCGCGCATGATGTTTTTCCTTTTACTAGCGTGATGTTTTTTTTTTGTGAGTCGGGCCCAGCCACCATCGACAAAGAAATAAACTAACATCAGCGTTATTCTCAAAAAAAAAAAAAAAAACCCTAACATGAGTGCACATTTGCACGGCCAGACCCCGTCGCAGTGTCGCACGTTATGTTCAGCTGCGTTTTGATTACGGGGCGTCGTCATTGCCGTGGGAAAGCGGCCGCCCAGTTGGTGCGTCCATTGATCACATGCAATCTATCTGTCTATTATATATACTAAAAGCAATACAAGGCTGTCTAACAGAGACGTCACGTTATGCCACATCATTCAAAATAATTTGGATGGGTGGATCTAAAGTTTGTGGCATAAATTGATTTTACGTAACATGTGCGAGTAGATTTGTTTTTGGACATACAAAATTGTCACGTTAGTAAATAACATTTTAAACAAAACCAATCATGTCTCCTGTTCCCGTACGTGGATTTTTTTTTTATTACCGGTTAGCAAATCTAATCCTTCAACCAGGTTTCGAATCCACTCACGTATACTGTATGTGTATGCGGAAGAAGGAAAAAAACAGGTTTCCCCGGTTAAGAATGTAATCCTCCGATCATGTTCCCAAATAAAAATTCCAATCACTTCTACTCTGTGTGTACGTGGAAGAAAAATACATAGAACTAACTGGCCGACTGGAATTAAGCAACTAAATATCTCCACGCAGGATTTTATTTACTGGGAAAAAATCGGATCTGAAAGTGGCTTGAGGGGAGATGAGATCGGGGAGTAAAGGATATCTGAAGAAGCACACAAAAAACAGGGTTCCGTTCACTTGAGGTATATGCATGAGATCGATCAACGAGCACACAAAAACTGAAGACTGTGCGTATAAAGTTCTACAATTGGACATGTTTGCGTAATTTGCTACTAGAATTATGAGAAAAGGTATTTTGTCGTGTGTGTTGAGCTTATTTTCCTGAAAATCAACTATCCTAATAAGCGACCTGAGTTTTCTACATTACCTACAACAAGCAGGACGAACAATAAAAAGGCTGCTTTTCATCTATTCGACTATCTGCTACGTTACCAGCCATATTTGTTATTGTTTGGCTCTAGATAGACGTCATTATTTATTATTATTATTATTATTATTATTATTATTATTATTTGGCTTTGGATGATGGAGGTGCCACAGACCAACGATGATATGTCTTCTCAGGTATATGCTATCTTTTTCAAAAATGGTCTATTGTGATATTAGCCCGCTAAAAGAAATCCTAGAATTCAGAATCTCGAGAAAAGTAAGACATAGTTTTATTGTTTGGTAGGCCCCAATTTTAGAATTCACGATAACATGATAAAATAATATAAGACATCGTGTAAATAATTTGGTAAACACAACTTTTATTAATGTACCACATCGGCTACTATTTATAATGATACACATCGGTTAAATCTCAATGGCTAAATAGTAAAGACTAAACCAATAATATTCATAATGGTACTCGAATATCATCTTAGTGCTGATCAGTAGACTCTTCTGTCACAATAAAGTACACACGAAGCAATATTTGTGTTGTCCTATTTTCATCCAAGTTACTTATACATGTGGCTATCCGGTGTTTGGGTCCATGTTTGAACCTAGGTGAGAGATCTTGTTATGGTGTAAATAACAATGATATAGGTCCACTTGATCAATCAAAAATCAATAAATAAGTATGATTAAGTATAGTGCTTAAGATCAAACGGTTATGCTTCTTTAACTAAAAGTGGGTCTACCGAATTACTGCCTAGATATTTTGCCCCCTTTGGAAGAATCTCTACGCTTTCTCTTCATTTTGTAATATATTATCCTTTTAGTATAGAATATGTCATGGTGAAACTTATAGTGATGTCCAATTTTTAGATTTTCTGTCTACTTATTTTTTTAAAAGGGCGTTGTATTAAACTCCTTACGTACTTCAAGTGTAGAACCTAGATACTCCATTAGGAGGGTCTTGATCAGGAGTTCTTTTAATTTGCTCATTTTACAGGACGATATGTGTAATTTAACTACACCCCATAGAGGCGTGACAATTTTACTGATGCATGAGGTGTCGATAATGATTGTGAAAAAGTATACTATATGCATACTATATCACGGGCGACAATCCCGTAAAGTATTAAGTTTTAAGTGAATATGTGAGGTAAAGAACACTAGATGTTTATTTGGCCCCTTTGCGTCATCCCATAAAATTGGAACAATACATATGGGTTTAACATGGTCTCTCTACAAGCATGTCCTTCAGAAAGGTCGAACCCTAACCCTCCATCGATCTTCCTCGCTCAGGCCGCTGCTGCTGCCCTCCCGGCGGCAGTGGCGGCGCCCATCCCGTCGCGGACGGTGGGCAGAAGAGGCGCTCCGCGGCGGCGCACCATGGGAGAGGTGGGGCGAAGGTTGCGGGGGCAGTGCGGCGTGGCCATGGCGGCCGTGGCCTGAGGGCCTCTGTGCGGGAAGGCGGTGAGGAGACGGCGGCTGCGGTCACGGTGTGGCAGTTGGGTCTAATCTGGGCTTCGATCTGGACTGATCCAATCCGGGCTTGTACTGTGGATTTTCTACAGTTGGGCATGGTGCGGCTGTCTGCTCCGATGCCATCCCGCTGGAGGTCTTAGCCGGGGCGGCGTTTTCTTTGCTGCTCCGTCCGGCGGCGTGGGGGCCTACCGGTGTGCTCAAATAATGGTGGCGGTCCTAGGGTTTCTCCCCGCGAAGACGATGATCTACTGGATGTGTGCTCTCGTTGATTTGGCTGAAGTGACGTGTTCCGGAAGGCTCCGCCGGCGAACTCCACTGGGCGATTCATGCCTGGAGATTGCTGGATCGGGTGGGATTCGGTCGTGCGCACCCATGTTTTACTCTGGACGTTTGGTTTCAGAGGGAGCGCTTCGAAGATCTGCTGGCTGTTAATATCATGGGACATGTTCTCGTTCCATGGTGCTGGCGGATAAGTTCATGTCAGTCGAGATCTGAGGCTAGCAATGGTGGTTCAAATCTTTCTCGCGATGAGGAATTGGCTTGGTGTTTCATGACTTGGAGCAGCGGCATGTAAGTGGGGGCGACAACATACGTGAAGTCCAAAGTCCTACCTTTCAGGGTGAAAATCCAAGGTCTGGCCTTAATTGGTTGTGCCTGACAGTGGTCTTGCTGAAGACATTGTTTTGAGTGCGAGGACTATCTTCAGGGTGAAAACCCAAGGTCTGGCCTTAATTGGTTGGGCCTGGCACTGTTCTTCTTGAAGGCGTTGCTTTTGAAGAATTGGGCATCAGGTGTTGTTTTGGTGGTGGTTGTGCGGCTGCTTGAATGATTGTAACTCTGTAGCGGGACTTTTCTTTTTTATTTCTTCTTCTTATTGTCTTTCGGCTGTGTGCATCCGTAGTAACTTTGGTTATTGCGTTGTTGCAGAGGCTGGGTGTAATTTGTATCTCCACGATATTAATATACACTCTTTATCAAAAAAAAAAAAATGTCCTTCAGAAAAAAAAGATGTTGATATAGAAGCAGATAGTACATACATAAAGAGGACGGATAATGTTTCCAATGTGAAGTTGGGTCACATATACATAGCAAATAGATAGATGCATGCTTGCAATGGAATGTCCGGCTTATTTGTGCCAATTGCGACTCTGGTATACCATGATGTCTGCTGATTTAAAGAATAATACAAGATCGATCAAAGTACATGATGACACATATTTATTTTTTTTTTTGGATTTTTAGTGCATAGCTTAAGATGCGGTCGGGCTTGAACTGCATTTGAGAAAAACCGCAAGTTAATCTACAATTATAATTAGTAGAGGGAAGAATAAGTTTATCCATGCCTACACTCTTCATTACGGAATAAAAAATATTATATGAATATCTAGATCATGCTACATATTTTCGTAAATAGATGACTCCATAAAAACACATAGTTAAAACTATCTAGCTTTAACAACTTCTATATTATAATGTGGAAGTAGTGCCAATAGATTTGTCGAGAAACTCTGATATTAAGAAAATCATAAATTTTCACTAACGTATGTATGCAAAAATTAATCTCTACGCATAAATGTTGGAGACTGTGTTACTTCTAAAGCATCATATGCCTACGAACAAATGGAATGTTTTTTTTTTGAATGAAAAGCTATCTTGCAAATGTGTGCTTAGTCAGTTATCCATGAAAATTAGTAAAAGATATATTTAAACATCACTTAAGAGTAAATGACATCTTAAAGTAAATGTCTCACACATGTATATTATATATACATTTATTTTGATAAATACTACATTTTATCATTGATTAAATCTTGGTAGCGCATTTACTAAATAAAGGGATTCAATTTTATAAAATTTATTTTGGAGACACACGCTTAGTTATATATGTCAATTATTATTATTATTATTATTATTATTATTATTATTATTATTATTATTATTGTGAGCTTGGTTTGATTCTGTATCGAGGAAAAACATTGATATTAATAATTATTATGTATAGTAATGGATAAAAACAAGAAGATGCTTAGTAGCTTTTGAAATAAAGGATCTTTGTATTAGTTTTAGTTTTACTAAGGAATATTATTTTAAATTGGCATTAAAGTTTGGGATTGACGAGACAGAACGAGGGGAAAGGCATGATGCGGTGAGTAAAGATAGATGAGACGAGGAGGTGTCTGAGTGACTTTAATATTGCGAGAAATGCAAGACTTCAATCTTTGGATTAATGGTTAAGGTGATTATATCCCGAACACAAATCCTACTTTATTAGTTGTATAGATTTACAGTCATTATTACATGACATAACAAATATGTGTAAGTGAGAAAGTAGAATTCCTATATTGAAGAGCTGAGCATGGGGGAGATTTTGAAGAGAGTAAAAGTATATTAAATAGTTCTACCTAAGTTAGAAGACATATGGCATTCTAGAATGTGACATGCCATTTTTGGTAATGTAATAATGTCTAACTGCACAAGCTAACTTAAAATTTGCGGAAGCTATAACCCTATGATTTATAATTCCATATATGGAATGCATTAAACGATAATTTGATTCATGAATAGGTTCGACGAGCTAAATATGGTGCCCTCGCATTTGCGAGGGCCAGCTTGCTGGTTCCAGTAAAGGTTACTATTGAAGACTGCCGCATGCACAGCGAGTAGGGGTGAATTTGACCGAAAATAACCATGAGGCGAAAGAATTTCATGAAATAAATGTCGGGTGAAACTATTTCACGAAATAACCCTTTCGGGTAGCGCCTCGCAATCAGGCGCTATACTATGCGGCGTAGCGCCTCCGCGCGAGGCGCTACACATCCTGCCAGCGTGGCGCCGGGGGGGCCCGCACGTGGAAGTATAGCGCCTCGGATCGAGGCGCTATGTGGAGATGTGTAGCGCCTCAGGAGCAGGCGCTATACATGTTAGGGTTAACATAGGTTCAGACCGGTGCCTTCTGCCTGGGGCCCACACGTGGTCGTGTAGCGCCTTTATGTAAGGCGCTATGCTCTGCTCATGTAGCGCCTTGACGGAAGGCGCTATGCCCTGTGACCTAAATCGCCCGGCCGTTCCCTCCCGAGCCATAGTTACCCATTCCATCCTCCACCGAGACAGGCAGGGACGAAATGGCGGCGGCGGCGGCGGTGTTCCCTCCCCTCCTCTAATCCTCCACTGAATCCTCTCCGATTTGAAAGAAAAGTGAGGGGATTTTCTCCCCAAATATTTCCCCGAGGTATTCTTCTCCGATCCCCTCCATTTGTCTATGATTTGTCCTTGGATTTGTAGTTTGTTTTTATGGATGGTAGCCTAGATTGATTTGTCCTTGGATTTGTAGTGGTCTCCTATTTGTAGTGTGTTAGTGCTCTCCGATTTGTAGATGCTATCCTAGATTGATATGTGTTAGTGGTCTCCGATTTGTAGTGTGTTAGTGCTCTCCGATTTGTAGATGCTATCCTAGATTGATATGTGTTAGTGATCTCCAATTTGTAGTGTGTTAGTGCTCTCCGTTATGGTGTCTATAGCATTAGCATTATGATTTGTTACTTTTGCTTAAATTTTGATTGTATATGTTAGAACCATGCTCCGACATTCGGAATATATGACTCACGTAGTATGAATAATATGTAGGATGGTGTGGTTACTAAATAATCACTACGATGTGCAACACCGGGCCTATTTGATGGCGGAGAAGGGAGAGGTAATAAAATTACTTTTACACTTGTATGTATCAATTTTCTATTGTTTGGTAGAAGATTATGTTGTAATTATTCTATTTGCCTTATTGTTTTGCAGGAGCTTGTACCGTTGAAGATTCGGTCTCATGGGGTGTCGTCGGGTGATATGCCGTACGATGAGCGGTACACTGAGTACATCGAGAGGTTGGGCCTCCTCCCGTTCATCCAGATGGTTAGCCGGTCGACTCCTAATCTTAACCCGCCAGCCATCATGGCTCTTGTCGACCGGTGGAGGCCGGAGACGCACACTTTCCACCTTCGGACCGGCGAGATGACAGTCACCCTACAGGATGTTTCCATGATCTTTGGACTTCCTATCGAGGGGAAGGCTTTGTGCATGAGTACGGATTCTGAAGGGTGGCGCGCGCAGATGGAGGCCCTTATTGGTATGGCTCCTGAGGAGTCCGAAGACAAGAGTAAAGACAGAGTCCCAGCCGGCGCTACTTATGTTTGGATAGTGCATAACTTCTCGCATTGCCCGGTGGATGCCGATGATGACGTGATACAGGCGTATGCTCGCGTGTACGTGTGGTATGTTATCTCTCGGACTCTTTTTGCCGATAGCGGTGGAATTACCGCACAGTGGATGTGGCTGAAGGCGTTGACCACCTTTGACTCCAATTGGAGCTGGGGTTCTGCTGCACTTGCCTACTTGTACCGGCAGGTAATATGTTGTTCGGATTTAATTTACATTTCCATGTTAAACATGTCTTAATTTAACCTTGTTTGTATTTATGTGCAGTTGGACGATGCTTGTCGTAGATCGGGCAAGTGTGGAATTGGGGGTCCTATGGTCCTCCTATCGATCTGGAGCTGGGAACGATTCCCAGTTGGACGCCCGCGAGAGGTGGGGTACCTTCCTTGGGCCGACTACGGGGATCACCCTCTACGGCGTCCCACTTGGGCATATAGGTGGGACGTAGTATCGGAGGCTCACAGCGACATCAATACCATGTACAAGCAGTACACCAACGAGTTTGATGCGCTTACCCCTGAGCAGGTTAGTATCTTTGTTTACATTTGTCGATCACATGATTTTGATCTTTCTCCAAAGTGATGGTTGTGTACTTCGTTGTCAGGTGGAATGGGAGCCTTACGGAAGTGGTGATGAGTTCGGTCAAGTTCTGCATTTCTCGTTGAACCCGAAGTGATGATATGGAGTTGGAAAGCCTATAGGCGATGAACTCGGAGGTGAGTTGTCGGTGGCCTTGTTTTGCATCCTTGCCATCAAGCTTCTTACCTCGACACATGTGAGTTGCCACACAACTAGAAATGTGCCATTCGGGTCCTTTCTTGAAAGGCACGAGACGCACAACCCATGGGCATCCATCGTCCAAGCATCGCACCGTGTAACGCTTCTTTTGGTCCGAGTGAACCACCTTAAACGGACGATGATACTTAACCGAGAACTCCTTGATCCATATCTTAAATTCCAATAAAGTTCCGAACTTCAAACCGGAGATATCCCATTCACCGCGTGATCCGTATCCCGGAAAGAAGTTGGCCTTGCTCCGAGTACTATACCCTTGCCGCCGTCAACCGTGGCTTCATCCGCGAGACTTATATCACGGAAAAGCGGAATACGGTGATCACGGCCCAATACCTTTTTATGAGCTTCGGCCTCCTTGACCGTGAACCCCTCCTCATCAACTTCTTCATCGGGACCATCGTCATCCGAGTCCGATGCATAACATTGAGTGTAAGGGATGTCATGATCATAATCTCTTGCTCAAGGTATGTGTCATAATCTCCAACATTGTTGTCATGGAGGTCAACCCCATATGGATCATCGGCATACCCATCATCTTCGTGCTCATCATTTGTCCTCAATGCCTCATCTTGCCTCACTTCATGGTTGGGAGGAAGGAGGTTCGATCACTTCATCTTCGTTCATCATTGGTGGACTTCCGACCACAATGGTTCAAGTCCAAGTCCATATGAGCATCAACCTTCTTAGTGGCAAATAACTCATAGACTTGTCTAGTGATTCGGCCACGGTCTCCTTGTATGCAACCCAACGAAGTTCCGAATTGATACGCAAAAACTTCCAACGTAGGTGCATACCATGACCCGCATTGTGTCTTCCCTCCAACTCTACAACATCACTTGGGTCCATCCAATTCAACTCAATCCTCACTTCATTCAAAACCTCGGCATAGTTAGGGCTACGCTCAAACACCAAGTCTACCTCTTCCGGATCCGGTTCCATATTGCCCTTCAAAAGGCGTCTTTGTCCACATGATGAACATGAACAATTCTCGACATTCCTAAAATAATAACAATCATATCGTAGAAAGTTAAATCAAACACTAGCATAACATACCATAATCCATAACCTAACTATCCCTAACAGACCATATCCATAACCTAACTATCCCTAACATACCATATCCATAACCTAACTAGCATCCTAACCCTAACATAACAAAACCTAACCCTACCATACTAATAACCCTAACCCTAGACATCATACAAGCCACCATTTGACCAACGCACCAACCGTATTAACAACCCTTACACAAAAACATGATAAAATTCATCATTTCTAGGGTTTCCAAGATTTAAACATAGATCCACCAAATAAAAGATTTCCATTGGTTCAAACATGGGGAAATGAGAGAGATTACCTCTAGCAAGTTGAGGGATGTTGATTCACGGAAGAAATCTTCAGATTTGAGTGGAGGGAGAGGATTTGAGGGGGGGGGGGGGGGGGGGNCATACAAGCCACCATTTGAACAACGCACCAACCGTATTAACAACCCTTACACAAAACATGATAAAATTCATCATTTCTAGGGTTTCCAAGATTTAAACATAGATCCACCAAATAAAAGATTTCCATTGGTTCAAACATGGGGAAATGAGAGAGATTACCTCTAGCAAGTTGAGGATGTTGATTCACGGAAGAAATCTTCAGATTTGAGGTGGAGGGGAGAGGATTTGAGGGGGGGGGGAGAGAGAAGCCGCCGCCAGCACTTTCTTTCTGCCTGTCGGGTGTTGAAATGAGGAGCTAGGGTTGTGGAGGCCGTCGCAGTGCGATTTAAGAGTTTTCAATGTGTAGCGCCTTGCAGCAAGGCGCTATACAGGCATATGTAGCGCCTCCAGCTGAGGCGCTATACTATGAAAAAATTTCACCCCAGAGCGCTGCTCCAGCGAGACCAACGGGGAAACGGCTAAGTCAAAGTGTAGCGCCCCAGAGCAAGGCGCTATGCATGTGTAGCGCCCCTTTCTAAGGCGCTACGCTATGGAATATGATTGTCATATGAGTTTAGCAACAACAATTCATCTAATTTTTCGAATACACAGCACAAACAGAACAATGGAGTTCCCGAAATACATAAACAAGGTGCCAACAAACACAAATAGTTCACTTCATACATAAACAAGTTGCCAACAACCACAAATAGTTCCCGAAATACGAAAAGTTCTCTACGGACAAATTACGACTATATGTCTAAGACACGGGGCCATTTTCCCGAAATACGACTATATGTCTAAAACACGGGGCCATTTTCCCTTCTTATAATGCTGGATGTCTTGAGCCCGTGCTTCCTCCGCCCTCTCTCGCTTCCTTGTCCTCTCCGCTTCACGAGCCTCCTTGGCACGGCGCTTCCTCTCCTCCTCCCTCTTGCGTTGAATCTCTTCACGACGTTTGCGCTCTTCTTCCATCTTCTCTTGACGCTCCATCTCGAGCCACCTAGCCCTAATCTGCCTATGCTCAATTTCCATAAGAGCCAAGGTACCTTGGGGCTGCTCGAGATCTATCCAAGTGTAGTACTCACAAAGAGGAGGGGGAGACTACAAAAAAAAGCATACATTAGTCTTTGGAGATGAAATGCAAATGCGACATGATAATTGGTGATTAACGTACCGGTGGGCGATCATATGCATTTCTTGGACGTTCAGGAGAACGGGTGTAGTTGGGACACATGAAGAACCTTCTTCCTCTGGTGTCGGAATTCTCCGTGCACACTTTCACAATACATGGATCATTGCACCAACAAGTAGGAGTTTTCACCCCTTTGTCTTTACCTTCCAACCACAAATTGCTACGGTTCGCTTTTCGTGGCCTCCATTCTTGATCAGCACAAGGAGGCCTATCACTAGGCTCGGAGGAGGCCATTTAACTAACCTATACATTTTTAAACATGCATAATCAATTTTCTAACATTGACAAATAAGTGACCTATAACTATTTTACAAATAAATAGTATACCTATCCTAATGGTAATGATATTACAAACATCCCATTATTTGCACAATTAAATCAAAATGAAATAGCCATTGCATTTGGATCTAAGCTTGAGTCAAGATATCAATCTATTTGGGGATAGCATCTACAAATCGGAGAGCACTAACACACTACAAATCGGAGATCACTAACACATATCAATCTAGGATAGCATCTACAAATCGGAGACCACTAACACATATCAATCTAGGCTACCATCCATAAAAACAAACTACAAATCCAAGGACAAATCATAGACAAATGGAGGGGATCGGAGAAGAATACCTCGGGGAAATATTTGGGGAGAAAATCCCCTCACTTTTCTTTCAAATAGGAGAGGATTCAGTGGAGGATTAGAGGAGGGGATGGAACACCGCCGCCGCCGCCACTTCGTCCCTGCCCAAGTGTCTCGGATGGAATGGAATGGGCAACGTATGGCTCGGGAGAAACGGACGCGCGATTTAGGTCACAGGGCATAGCGCCTTACGTCAAGGCGCTACAATACCATAGCACAGCGCCTTACGCAAAGGCGCTACACGACCACGATTGGGCCCCACGGACGCCACGCTGGCAGGATGTGTAGCGCCTCGCGCGGAGGCGCTACACCGCATAGTATAGCGCCTGATTGCGAGGCGCAACAAAAAAAAGGTTATTTCGTGAAATAGTTTCGGAATTTCGTGAATTTCTTTTGATTTCTGGTTATTTTCGGTCAAATTCACGGCAGGTGAAGCTGATCGGGGTGGTCCGGTGTTGGGCGCAGCAGACGAGGGAGGGCTGGTCGGATGAGCTGGCGGAGTGGGAGTGGCGGGTCGGTACGAGGTTGGTGCAGTGCGTGATCTCATGGGGATCGGAGTGGGAGGTGGGATGTGGGGTGGATTTGCTGTGCCGGATCTGCTGTAGTCATCAGGAGAAAAATAAGGAAAGTTAGATTCATCAAATACTACGTTGCGAGAAATAATTACACGGCGTGAGGTTAGATCGAGACAGCGATATCCTTTATGTTCACGAGGGTAGCCAATGAAAACACATCGTGTAGAGCGAGGTGCAAGTTTATGGTCTTTTGTGGCATAGAGATTTGGAAAACACAAGCACCCAAAAACACGTAAGTGGTCATAGGAGGGATGAACGCCATATAAAAGATAGTGAGGTGTTGAGAACTGAATGGCACGACAAGGACGTAGGTTGAGGAGGTGCGTGGCAGTGTGAAGGGCTTCTACCCAAAAGGGGGGAGGAAGGGAGGCTTGGAGGAGGAGGGAGCGTATGATATCATTGGTGGTACGAATGAGGCGTTCGGCTTTGCCATTTTGAGGAGAAGTGTGAGGACAAGAAAGACGAAAGCAAGTGCCACGTTGAGAGAAGAAATCACGGAGAGCATGAGTAAGAAATTCACCACCATTATCACATTGCAAACATTTAATCGAAACATTAAATTGAGTGAGGACGAAATTGAAGAAGCGTTGAAGAGTAACACAAGTATCAGATTTATTTCTTAAGGGAAACGTCCAAGAATATTGTGAGTAATCATCAAGCACAACAAGATAATATTTATAACCAGAAAAGCTAACAATGGGGGATGTCCACAAATCACAATGAATAAGTTGAAAAGCAGCAGTGGTATAGGAGGTGGATGAGGGATATGACAAGCGAGCTTGCCGGCCAAGTTGACAAGCTTCACAAATGGAGGAGCGAGTAGAGATACTAGACTCATTCTTATTACAAGTGTTGAGAAAATCTAGAGGCAAATGTGATATGGTAGCATTGCTAGGATGGCCGAGGCGTCGATGCCACAAATTATTGGTGGTGATGGAGAATGCCGCCGATGAAGGTGTCTTGGAGCCGAAGAAGGGATACAGGTTGCCGGAGCTATTGGAGCGAAGAAGTATGGTCTTGGTGGCTAGATCCTTCACGGAGAAACCAAACGGGTCAAATTCAATAGATACATAGTTGTCACGAGTAAATTGTCGAACATAAATTAAATTCTTAATTATGGCAGGGGAGACAAGAACATTCTGTAAATGGAAAGGGAGAGAGGAAATTTTGACAGAACCCACAGCAAGAATTGGAAGTTTAGACCCGTTTCCGACAGTGATATGTTGAGAATTATGCCGTAAAGAGGAATGAGAAGAGGTCAAGTTACCCATATTGCCGGTGACGTGAGACGAAGCTCCGGAGTCCATGATCCACTCGGGCTGCTGCTGGTAGGGCGTGTTGCTAACAGCACCATGAATCATGGTGGCATGGTCGAAGGAGTATGGCGGCGTGGTGGTGAAGTGCGAGGGCTGGTGATATGGCGACGGCTGGTAGTACTCCCCCCCGGAATACATCACGGGATAGGCCTGAGTGGGCGCGCCGGGTCCTGGACCAAGGACACCAGCGGCGTTGGGAGGCACCCATGGTGGACGCGCCGGTGAGAAGGCCATGTTCATAGGCGCAAAATAGCCGAGCCAGGGCTGCTGAGATCCGGCGTTCTGACCGCCACCGCGAGGCCTAGTGTGGGTGCGTTGTTGAAGAGGAGTTTGAGGATCGGCGTCGAGAGGATTGAGAGTGGATGACATGGTTGCCTGAGAGGAAGAAGAAGCAGTGTTGGTCATGGAAGGCTCTGATACCAAGCTGAAAGATGGATTACGGTGCACACATCTATTGATCAGTTGGATCGATACATATACAAGGGAGAGGAACGTGGGCTGAGATAGCTCCGCACGTTTTGTTACAGATCCTTAGGATCAGGTCCTAGCTAGCCTAAACTGTAGGGAGAAGTTACAGGGAAACACAACGGATACAGAGTATAGACGTGACACGATATGCAGTATACATTCAACAAAGGGAACACAGTTTGGTTACAATAATACAATCTCAAAGATGCAGGGAGCCTGTAATACCAACTCTTAGGAAAGGGTTCGGAAAAGAGAAACCCAAGGCACTTACCGGACAGCCGTATTCTTTAGCCCAGCTGATCAAACATTCACAAAGTTCTTGCCACCGTTGCTGGTCAGCACGAACGTTAGACATGAAGAAAGTCGGAGTCAAATATATACGACATTACCTGCAAAGAATCACTTTACTCTGAGAGTAAGTTTACAGGATCACATGGATATATGATAATTAGTAACTAGATTATGCAATGGAACAGTACAATCACAGCAAACACTTGCTTCCATCCCATTGCTCACATACTATTAAATATACTCATGCATTCTATATGATGTGCCACGTCACCCAACTGGCTTGCATTGAGATATCATACAGATAAAGAAACTAGCAGCGGGTGCACAGCCGAGCTAGTAGAGACAAGCCCATGCATGCATGCAGCACTGCTGTCTCACTAATTATTTCTGCCTATATGTGGCGCTGCCAGCCAGCAGCAGTCGCCGGCCGGCCAGACATACATGAGTCCAAGCCCGTGCACTGCACACGTGAGTTGACACCAGGGTTTCATGTGCATGAAGGTTCCAACACACATTTAAGCTTGAACCACACGGGCTAGGGCTAGCTAACCAGTCTGCACTCACCCACGCGCAGCTACACAGGTCTGCCTGTCGACGCCACATGGAGTCACATGCATCCTTCCCCTCCCTTCCTTTTCATCTCGGCACAATCTCTCTCGCAGACGAGAACAGTTTTACATGTTCCTGTGTGTATCTACTGTTGCCCTGGCCTCTCTGACTCTCTGCATCTGAAGCAAATTTCTTTTTACGTACTGGCCCTATTAGCTGTTGTTGACCCACACATCTTTTCTACCTCTTCTTCCCGAATCTAATCATGTTATGGGTTCAGCACCACTCCTGGCATCTTCTCTACAGAAAACCACAGTGCATTCCGTAAATTTTCAGAACAATAAAACAAACAACAGTGTGTTTGGTAAGAGGGAACGAGAAGTTACCTAAATTTAACCCCATGCTTTTGACAGAGGGTGCCCATGTTTTTGACAAAAAAAATGTATATTAATTCTACTTCCTGTTAAGGTACACCATCACGGCTTCACCCGTCATGCATACAGTAACATATACTAACTAGGAACGATAGGGCATCTAAAGGCTCTAGTTTCAATAGGAGTGGATGATGATCATTCAGCCACCTTTTCGGTTTAAGCAACTAGTAAATGGGCACGTGCAATGCACGTGTAAACCTAGGCATAGATCATCTCGTTCTTTTTTTTGTTGTAAGAAGACGCAAACTTAAACAAAATGAACTTCTTAATCTGACCACTGCTCTAGCGTTAATCGGGTTAATCAACTGAAAATTCCAGAGACTCAGTGCAACAAGTAATTGAGCATATAAAGGACTATTTACTGAACGCACCATGTATATCTTTACTAAAATATTATAAGCTACTACCTCTGTCCATTAATATAAGACGTTTAACGTCATACATTTAAAAACGAAGGGAGTACAATTCAACATTGTAATCCATTTCCCAATGCTAGAAGCAATCGAAGCACTCCTGCAGTCCGACCTCAACGACAATCTTCACTTTGCCTCACCATTTGCTTACTCGCACCAATGTGAGTACCTTGCTTTGACCACTCGAACTCGTCCCACTTATTCATGTGACTGTCGTAGTGGAACAACACAATGTCGAAGTTTTCCAATAACTGCAATTTGTACAAGACAAAAAATATCTAAAATGCAAAGAGTGCCTCAGAGTCCACAGAGACAAGCAATCAAAACTTTTCCATAATCAAATCAGATGATCCATAACATAACTTTTCCAAAATATAGAATGTGATGAGGAAACTCGCTGGGGATTGAGGGATGAGGTTTTCTTCATTTCTCAACTCAAATTATTTTATTCATATGATCAGCTGCCAGGATAATTGTAGAAGTATAACAAAGACATCCCCTACCAGTACATAAAAGGCATGATTAACCATGTGCGAAAATTTAGCTAGGTAAAAACATCTTCGAAGAGCTTCAAATAAGACATTTACATGTGACTTCAAAAGAAAATCAAGGAAAAGAAGACAAGTGCACTCACTGTGGTATAAGTGGATCCCATCATGCAAGCCCTGAGCTGCTCCTCCGGTTCAAAATTGGTACCAGGCCGTAAAGAAAGGAAGTACCAGACCATTTTATAGATCACAAGATTTAGCATGGCTTGTAAATCCCCAGAGAAACACAATATCTGCTACACTTAATATGGTGTATATTCAGTCATAACCTAACATCTTGGAACGCCTTGGCATGCATATTCTTTGGACGGTTTTCAGTGCATCTTGTGAGTACAATCACACATGATTCACTTGTTACAGGTTCGAGTTTCATGCAGTTCAGACCGGCTTTCCTGTTCATGCATAGTTCATGAAGAGACATATATATATTACTCGAATACATTGACAGGAAAATGTAATGTGTAATTACTTTCAGCATATCATTTCCAATCATGACAATTTTTTCAAATCTAAGACTAGAAACATAAATAATCCTTGGTTACAAATCTATGGTCTGATCAATACACACCAGAGAGCATATGACTAGCATACTGGCATAAAGTTGAAGCCTGTAGCGAAGTGCGGATGCAGGGAATTAACCAAGTGACTGAAGAATGTTGCGAACAATGATTATCCTAGTGAGCTCTTCTTTTGATATGCCTACCTTGAGGTGGTCTCAGTAGATTCTGATACAAAGATTTAGATCTCCATGGATAAAGCGAGAGTGAGGGAGAAAGAGGAAAAGCAAGTGGGGATCATAAGAATATGCCAACTTTTCAAAACAAGTGGGTCCAGTATGGATCAAAAATTTCCAATGGCCGCTAAAGATAAGTAGTTTTCCAAAACCTGTGGCTCTATTTTGTAACTTCTATATACCAAGAGGATGTTGTCTTAAATATGGTATGCTAAAGGTGGATCCTGTCTTTACTGGGAAAAGAAGCAATGCATTACCAATGAGAAGGTAGAAAATGCCTTGAGAAATGCAGGATTTTATGGCACTTGTGATAAAAAGAAGTGAATATTTAAACTTAACAAAAACTTGAACATACAAGATGCAGTTTTCAATCCTTAACTTACAAATGAAGATAAAAAAATTGCAACTCACAAGACATGTTAAAGGTTGTCTGCCATAATTTATTGGGGGTGAATATTGAAAACTCACTTAGCAAGGGTAAGATTTTATAAAAATAAATGGTGAAAGAATAGAAAGAAAAGCACATGTAAACACATGCAGCACTTAGGAAAGAGGGTAGCCATAGGGCCTGCATATGTTGCTGCAATAAATTCCAGAAAGAAGTATAAATCCAAAGAGAACATGTAGATTCCTTTAGAATCTTCCTTTTGTCCAAGGTATTTCCATGTTTGCAGAAAAAGCGAAGTCACTTTTATAGTTCAATGGAAGGCCTTCCATCGGATTGTCACAGTCAGAAACATCAGCCTTTGTAAGCGCGTTACACAGAAAGAAGTCACTTCTTTTCACAAGATACAAAGAAGGGCAATGGATCCTAGGAAGAATGTGATACAATATGCTTTGCTAAAACATAAACTTTAGTATTTCAAACATTGTCACAATATGCTTTATTCTGTCAGACACAATATATGCAAACCTCTGTAAATAACTAAAAAATATTTTATTTAATCACTCAAAACAATACAATATGAAGAAGTAAATGCAAACCTACGATATAATTCAAACCTTAGCATTAAATGTGATGTTAGATGTTGTGGTTAGTAATGATCTAAATGCCTCCTGAACTTCCAGTTGTTGTGAATCATAGTAGTTCTAGATATAATGGCAACCTGGTCATTACTTTTGTATCTCCTAACTGAAGCATAAATATAGTCAAGATATCGATCTTTGATCCCAAAGAGTTCTCATGATGGTTCAAAGTAGAACAGACCCAACTCATGTATAATGGATCACATTTGGTCATATGACTTGTATTCATGTGTCACTCGTTAGCATCACCAAGCATTAATTCGTTTCATAACAAAATACCATATATAACCACACAAGGTATTACTTTACCGCGGTAAGTGTTCAATATGGTTCGGTTCATAATTTCTTTTATCAGTTATAAGAATGTGTGTTCACACAATCATCACTAGACAGAATTTACTGTTATTGACACAAAAGTCTACAAGCTCCTTAAGTGTTAGTTGTCAGAGGACATGACTGATGGTCAGAGATTCGGACCTCCCATCATGGAAATGAAAGAGCAGTACTAGTTTGCAAATTTACCTCTGCATGCAAATAGGTCTATACCTTGAATATGAAACATGTTTATATTAGTCCGCTGTCCAAGATCAGAAGTTATGGCTAGCTGCCATAGGATGAATCAAATTCTGTGCCGCCAAATGATCTGGCAGCAGCATCCTTAGTACCTTTTCAATCTACGATGTGAATATAAACTTCTCTGTAGACAGCAGCATCCTTAGTACCTTTTATAATGATCTGGCAGCTGGCAGGAACCAAGGCCTATGAATTGTATTTTTCTTTAGTTCTCACTGATGATTCAGCAGATCAAAATAGAGCTCCCTTCTGTCATTTCATGAATAGATATCTAACTTACTCTTCTTTTCTTTAACTTCCTTCTTTCTATCTCATTTAGTGTCTTTGTTTGCATCCTGCTAACAATTCAAATATTTTCAATATTAGAACTGTCTTTTGGTAGAAAAATCACAGTCTGTCTTCAACTTGGGATTGTTCAAGGTGTTGTACCCTTGAGAACCATGATACCCGTAACATGTCCAGTCTGTCACTCTTGCACACATAAGTCATAAGATACATCTTTATCTTGGCAAATAAAACATTGAGAATTTGGCTTCAACCCAACATGGGAACTTCCTCCGTACTCATAACTTCATAAGATTCTCCATATCTTAGCCCCTCCCTATTTTTCTACCAGCTTGGTTCTGTCCATGGGCATATCTACACACTTGGCTCTGGCCCTGCTAAGTCCATTAGAAGTTGATAATGTCTGCTGATATTCTTTCACTTGCAGCTGGGAACTCACCATTGTGCCCAGATATATTGACTTCTGAAACGAGAATGCAAAACTTATGAAGCCAGATATCATGCTATCCAGCAAGATGAACAAACTATATTTGTAACCAAGCATTTACGTCATCAAACAGAAACTAAAACGAGAGAGTAGCTGCAGTACCATTCAGAGTAAACATCCGCACATAACTTCACCCAAAGTGCAGTGTCCTATCACTAGGAGCCTCTGCATTAGACCTCATAAGGCAGTTGCAAACAACAATGGTAAATGAAGTAACACACAGTCAACCCAAAAAAGGCATTTAATTAATTAGATTTGCATAACACACTGGATCGCCTTAAAAGAAGCTGGTTCACTAGTAAATACAGAAAGAAACACCGTAGAATTTGTGATCATTACATAGCATGAAATCCTCTGATGCACGCCTCAAGCAGAAGGTGGTGGCAAGTCATAACATTCCTTGGCCAAGTGAACACACTGTAACCAATGTAGAACCTCCACATTAGGGTCCTTCTCCAGAACCACGTCTCTAACAACAATCTGAATTGCACCACGGTACATGACAATCCTCCCTCGAACCCTCAACAGAGTGCCAAGGCTTACCACCTCCGACATTTTCAACGCCATTTCTCCAGTTGGATCAGAATCTAGTGCCCCAGATGGAATGTTTGCAGTCATGTACTGGTGGTTCAGCCACAGGACACATGGCACACAGCCAGTGCCATCATCAACCAGGAACCGGAGAAACTTCTCCCTGCGATCACGCGAAACCACAACTCCTACAACCTCAGCACGAGCCACGGTACGGCCACAGCGAACAAAAGAAGGCGGCGATGTGTGTTGGGCAGTTAGCGAGAGAAGGTCGGCAGCCAGAATCTTGACATGCACAAGATGAAGGGAGTCCATGCTGACTCTGCATACAACCGATGTAAGTTCAGAGAAGAGATCTATCTAGAGCCTCACAACTTTTATCATATAGGGTCAAAGGCAAACAAAAAAGGCGCGTTTTGTCAGTAGCGAACAAGTGTAGGACTGTCAAAAGTTCGAGCTCGACACAGTTCGTTCGACTCATAAAGCTCGGCTCGAATTCGACTCGAATCCTTATCAAACCGAACTCAGCTTTGATAGGATTCGAGTCGAATTCGGCCGAGCTTTTAATGAGTCGAATACGAACTGTTGTCGAGCTCGAACTTTTTGACAGGCCTAAGTTGATGTTGTCAAGTCCATAAAACTGAATGTAGGAGCATGTAGTTTGTTGGACTAGCAAAGCATAAAGCAATTCCATGTTATGCAGTTAAGGACTTTACTTTATTACACAAGAAAGAAAGGATGTGTTCCAAGCTTGAAGTAACATAAGTGGGCTACAGAATCGGTGGCAGATATGGGCATTGGTTGAACCCGTTAATTCTAAACTGCATATCAAACTTGATTTAGAGGGAGATATGAAATGCAAATATGGACAAAAATCTCACTGAAGTGATGGTAATCCGAATAGGAATTGTTCTTGCTGACCATAAGTACTCACAATCTCACATACACATTAGTTCCTCCACCTGAAAGAAGACCAGGATAATTATAACAAAATTATTTGGCAAATGTCAAAAGGCAAATAAATTTGGAGAAAAGAAATAAGGAGTTTCAGAGCTTGTTTAGATGAACAATATTCAATGTCATTCTAGCCAAATGATAACCCCTATTTTGTTCACCATTATCGAAATTGTTCCATCAACTGCACCGGGAAGACAAAAGCCATAATTCAATTATTGAGGCATGAGACTATGAGATATAACTCTACTTAATATCTTCGATCAATTTGCATGAAGGATGGCCACCCGTTTGAACATATGATTTGTTTGAATTTTAGTTTTAGCCTGCTACAAAAAGTATATATAAAATCTCACTGTTCTAAAAGTCTATATAGAAAAGGATATGCTACTACAGATAAACAAGGTTTGGTAATACCAAGAAGCAGAATAATAAAACTAGGAAGTAACATCATGTGTTGAATTAAACTTCAGTCAATTAACCGGGCATAGCCACTAACCGCTGCTTACAGATCATATTGTGCATTGTTTGACAACATTGAAGTAGTGAGATTCTCCATCAAAAAATATGGCAAAACCCTACGTCCCTACCACTCCAAAGTCCCGTCCCAAAATCGCCGCCCCCTTAGCTCGCCGCCTCTCCTGCCGCCGCTCCGATCTGCGAGCGCCGATGGCCTCTTCCGCTTTCCTACACAAATCCAGTCACCCGACAACATCTTCCACCTACCACTCCCACTAATTTTCCCGGCTGTGTGCGCGGCGAGGGAGACCACGGCCAGGGCATGACCCTGCGCAGGCAGGTATCCCAAGGCTAGGTCGTCGGGGCGTCGAGCGCGCCTCCGTGGGAAGAAGCTCGGCTGGACGGTGATCAGCGACGGGCACTCAACCAGCATCAATTCTGCCTCCATTGGATGGCCACGCCTTGGCGGCGTCGTGCTTCCAGCACCCTTGAAGGTTGAATACTTTTTGGTTTTCTATTAGGGTGCCTTTCCCCGCGCGCGTGTTCCTGATGGTGTGCTTGGTGCTCTTGACCTTGCTGGTACGATGGTACCCAACGCTTAGGTTCACAAATTCGTCCTCGTTGTATTTTTTGTTGTGCACTATCAATTGGATTATGGATTGCAATCTGAGTTGTTAACATATTACATGATTTTATCTTTTTCTTTATTTATGTATATGCTTTTGGCGCACTGTGTTTAGTTAGAATCAGATGGTTACCTGATGCAAGTCTAATGAAATATATGTACCTGAATGGATTTTCTTTGATTGATAACGTGGTGAGTAAATGACAAGTTATCATTTGCATGGAGAGTTACTAATGTGTTCCGCACAAATCATAGATGTCGAGGTGAATTTGCCTTTATCTAGACTATATTTTCATGTGAGGAGTTGATTCTGGTTACTATCCTATAGGTCGAAGCACCAAAACTAAACTGCTAATGACTTCTTTCTGTGGCACCTCCTTCTTAGTCATACTTATGTGGCACTAAAAATTCTAATTAGGTCTGTAGTAGCCTGCAACAAAATGTAGTATTAAACATCCCTATAGAGGCTCTTTTGATTAAGAGATGCGGTCACCAAATTTGTTCTTTATGAAGTGTCAACGTTTGTTGGTGATCTTTATTGCTGAAGCTCAATTCATGAGGATCAGATCTAACTATTGTTTCGAATCATTACCATTTCAAGGAACTGGGTATTTGTGAAGTCTTTACGTTGGATGGGAGACCAGGGAAATCATTTTAATGTAACACACACCTGCCATGGATCAGCTCAAATTACTTTTCTTGGTATAGAACGTTTAGTTTCACGTAAATATTATTTTTTGTTGGAGAATCACACTACTTCAATGTTGTCAAACAATGCACAATATGATCTGTAAGCAGCGGTTAGTGGCTATGCCCGGTTAATTGACTGAAGTTTAATTCAACACATGATGTTACTTCCTAGTTTTATTATTCTGCTTCTTGGTATTTCTATATAGACTTTTAGAACCGTGAGATTTTATATACTTTTTTGTAGCAGGCTAAAACTAAAATCCAAACAAATCATATGTTCAAACGGGTGGCCATCCTTCATGCAAATTGATCAAAGATATTAAGTAAAGTTATATCTCATAGTCTCATGCCTCAATAATTGAATTATGGCTTTTGTCTTCCCGGTGCAGTTGATGGAACAATTTCGATAATGGTGAACAAAATAGGGCTTGTCATTTGGCTAGAATGACATTGAATATTGTTCATGTAAACAAGCTCTGAAACTCCTTATTTCAGTTCTCCAAATTTATTTGCCTTTTGACATTTGCCAAATAATTTCTTATAATTATCTTGGTCTTCTTTCAGGTGGAGGAACTAATGTGTATGTGAGATTGTGAGTACTTATGGTCAGCAAGAACAATTCCTATTCGGATTACCATCACTTCAGTGAGATTTTTGTCCATATTTTGCATTTCATATCTCCTCTAAATCAAGTTTGATATGCAGTTTAGAATTAACGGGTTCAACCAATGCCCATATCTGCCACCGATTCCTGTAGCCCACTTATGTTACTTCAAGCTTGGAACACATCCTTTTCTTTCTTGTGTAATAAAGTAAAGTCTTAACTGCATAACATGGAATTGCTCTATGCTTTGCTAGTCCAACAAACTACATGCCCCTACATTCAGTTTTACGGACTTGACAACATCAACTCTTTTTTTAGTGTCTCCCACCTATTCTTGAATTGCTTGCGGTTATATTTTCTCTTAGTGCGGTCATTGAAACTCTTTATCAAATTGTCATACCCATTTTTTTTAAGATGACCTTCATGACGGTTTCTCTTTAGTACTTCCTCAATACACACATCCAGAAAAACTTCAGCTGCAAATTGATCCCACACAGCCTTCTCACAATTCCCAGATTTTGAAGATTTGCCTTTCTCCATCTAGTGATTATGTGTATGACAATATGTTCAATAAGTAGGAATTCTATACAACATATAAGGTGCTGGAATTAACCGTGACTATTCTTCTCAAATATGTCACATGAACAAGACCATATTGTATGACTAACTGTAACTGCAAGTTGGGGAGGGAGGAGCAGGACAGTACCTCCAGGTAAGGGGTGGGAGCAGGTCGACGACGGGAGGCGCGGGTCGGCGACGGGAGGCGCGGGTCGGCGACGGGAGACGCGGGTCGGCGACAGGAGGCGCGGGTCGGCCGCGGACGGCAGCTGCGGACACCACGCCGCGGAATCGGGAGCCGGGCCGGGGTGGTGGGAGGTGGCGGTCGGAGTGCTAGATGGGGAGCCGAGCCGAGGCGCTTTGGGTGGCTCGGGGGCGACGAGGTGGTGGGAGGCGGCGGTCAGAGTGCTCACGCGCGGCGACGGCAGCGGCGGGCGGAGGCGGCGGGCGGCGGCGGCGGCGGCGGCGGCGGCGGCGGCGGGCGGCAGAGGAACCCTGTCAGGGAATAGGATAAGTATGGGTTTATTAGTACTCAGTATGTCATATTAGTATGAGGGCATTCTAGGTATTTCCTATGCAGGCATCCATTAGGGCTAGGTCTTTATATAGTCGTCCTTGTATCCTGTGTTGAAAATCAAGAAATCAAATGCCAAAAATTTATCTACTAGTTCTTACTTTCCTGCATATTTTTCTGCAAATTTACCTTCCCTTTTATCCTGCAATTTACCTTGTTTTCTACCAATTCCTGTCAAATTACTCTATCTGTTGATCCTAGTTTATCAGATCCAAGCAGGACCCCGACAAAGTGGTATCAGAGCGATCGATTCCCCGATCGAATTTTTCTCGCCGGCGGCTTCGTCGTCTTCTTCTGCACGGTTCGATTTGGCGCTCTTCCCAACCCTCCCTTCCCCAAATCGGCCATCGTCTGCTTCTATTCGCATCCATGGCGGCGTCACCATCGCAATTCCCCTTCTTCCCCACCACTGCTCCCACCCAAATCCATGGCTACTATGACCCAGCACCCGCGCCTGATTTTCTTCCCGCCCCAGCGTACGGCGCCCCTCCGGCCTACCCCTACGCCGCCACCCACCTCTACCCGCCTGCCGCGCCCCGCGTACACGGCCGCTACATGATTTTTCCCTGCCCCGGCGTACGACCCATCCATCCTCTCCCCAACATCTACACCGGCGTTGTTGGAATCAAAAGCACATGCCGCAGCGGAAGCAACCATCAGCAAGCACATGCCCCGTGCGGTCCTCCACATCAAGCATCGATTGGATGAGCATCAATGTTCGTTGGCATCCCTGCAGGGTCAGCTTTCCAAATTGAGGGACAAGTTATCTTCTTTGATCCCTTCCATTGTACCCACGCCAGCGTCAACCACCACTGCCCCGACACCAGATGTGAGTTTTACACCTTCATCTGAACGCAACATGGCGGCTGCATCTCCCTCAGTATACTCCATAACTGCTACTACATCTATGCCTTCGATGTTCTGTGCAACAACAGGCTTGTCAGTGAGCTCTCTTCACCCTCCTTCTAATGCACAAACTAGTGCTTATGTTGCCCCTCAGCTATTTGGTGAAATGCCACAACACTATGACTTTCACAACCTCAGTCACAAAACTGTATTCCTATCTGATGGTCTCAAGCAGGGAGGAATGTCAGGGAATAGGATAAGTATGGGTTTATTAGTATGTCATATTAGTATGAGGGCATTCTAGGTATTTCCTATGTAGGCATCCATTAGGGCTAGGTCTTTATATAGTCGTCCTTGTATCCTGTGTTGAAAATCAAGAAATACTTTCCTGCATATTTTTCTGCAAATTTACCTTCCCTTTTATCCTACAATTTACCTTGTTTTTTTACCAATTCCTGTCAAATTACTCTATCTGTTGATCCTAGTTTATCAGATCCAAGCAGGATCCTGACAAACCCTAGAGGTTGCTCGGGCGGCTCGGGAGAGAGAAGGAAAGGAACCAGGTAAAGAAAGAAAAGGAAACGCCAGGAAAAGAAGGAAAAGAAAACGGGAGAGATGGTGCGGTGGCATTTGCTGTAAATAGCGATGTCCAACAAGGGTAAGGCAAAAAAACGATTCGTTGGACTAGCGGGAAGCCCCGGGCGGGTGCGGGAAGTTGGGTACCCCCGCTTTTCTCCACCGTGAAGGATTCGCTAGAAACGACTCTCTCGGGAAACGGCTTAAAATCCAGTTCTTTTGGACTTAAGCTTAATTCCACCTAGAAGCCGCTGAGAAGTTCCAAAAGAACTGGGCCTAAGTCTGTGCCTAAGGGTGTGTTCGGCAACAGGCCCAGCTTCCAGCTTCCTGGTGCTTCAGCCCGGAGCAGTCCCGAACAAGCGAACTCCACGGAGCCAGCTTCGCGAAGCGGGCCGAATTGGCTGTACAAACCACGGGGCACCTATTATGTCGATCCGCGGAGCAGTCCATCGCAGAGCAGCACCTAATTACATCAAATTGCCTCCGCCAAGTGAGAAAAATGGTTTGCTTCAGCATCATTGTCGCCTCTCTTTCTCCCGAACATCGTTGACCCCGAGTCCCCACCTCACGACCTAGCCACCAGGCCGGCCTCGAGATCCGCCGTCTTCCTCCTCAGCCATCCTACCTAAGCACGATCTCCCGCAGGCGCCCGCCCTCCTCCGAAGTCGTCGTCGTTCTCCGAGCTGGACGGCCCGTTCTAACTCCCCTTCCCAAATCCACCACTCCATTCTCAAGCTCCTCGCGCCGCCCTCGAGCTTGCGCCCTAGGAGGGTGAAGGGAATCGACCAGGAGGGTGAGGGGAATCGACCAGTTTTCGTCGGGACGGTGTCGGGGTGAGGGGAATCGATCTATTTCTTGTAGTTGGACGGCACCATGGGAGGAATCGGGAGTGTGTTCGATGGGGAAGACGACCGGGGACTATTCCTGTGGGCTCAATTGCTCCTACCGAAATGGGCCCAAACACCTTAATGGGTTCCCAGCCCATTCGAAAATTGTGGAGCTGCACCGAACGTTCGCTGCTCCGACCCAGACGCCGAAATTGGCCTCGCGAAGCAGGATCTGAGGATTTTGAGAAGTTGGACCGTTGCCGAACACACCCTAAGGGCCTGTGTGGTTGCTCGGATGATTTTCGGCTACTTTGCATCCGTGGCCCTCGCGTGCCTGACCCTGAAAAAACGTGGCATGAGCCATGTTGTGCATCCCGTTTGGTTGCCAACAATTTTCTAAGCCAGGCCTGTTTCGCTGCATGCGAATTCTGAAGCCCATGGCGTTCGGTTGTATGCGTGTTTCATGTGCTCTCATATCTTTTCTACATGGTGAACTTACCTCACACAGCTTATTAGCAGCAGCGGCGACGGCAAAGGGCGGCGAGCAGGACAACGGCGTGGCATAGCAGTAGTGTCGAGACGGCGGCGCCGGGACGGCGACGGTGCGCGGTCAGTTCACGCGGCCTAATAGCCGCTGCAACGACGACGAATTCCATGACTACGAGCGACGTTGGCTGAGCGAAGAAGATGTCGAGTGGCTTAAGAACACCTGCAACAAGCACACCTAGTAGCAGCAGCGGCGACGGCGGAGTTCACAGCAGCGGCGAGCGGCGGTAACAGAGGTTGAAGAAGATACTCTGCACTCTAAATACGTGCATACATAAAGCACAAAATATGCTCGTATTCGACCGTCGAAATAGAAAACTTAAAGCACGAAAGTTATGCGGAATGTTGAGATGAAGCTACACGTCAAAGGATATCTCAAACGGTCGACCGAGCACGACGAATTTGACAAAATTCGTCCCAAAAAGCTGCAAACATCGGTATGAAATTAAGAAGCTACGGTCGACGAATCTCGAAACCGAGCATGGGAATCGGTGGAGCTCGTCGACGCGCATATTTCTCATGTACACTTTTTTTTGAATCGAGCAATATTTAGGGAGATTAGAGAGGCACTTAGTGGAGAAGTTTAAGGAAGGTGAGGAGAACACAAGAACATGCCCAGGCCGAGCCACGCTCAGCCACCTCACGTGGGCTTAGCGCAGACTCCTAGATGGCTCGCTGGAAACGGTCGATTTGACGGTTCCTATCGGACCAGGCCCGAGGGTGCTTTAAGGATCATGCTATGCAGGAACGCGGGCTGGACCAGGCCACCAAACGCCCGATTTTTGCATGCGCAGGGCCTGGTTGAGTAGCCGGTGGGCTACCAAACATGTCCTAAAATTTGTTGTTTGCTTTTTTCTTCTACGCGCGTATTCATCAAAAAATTTCACCTTTTTTGCCATCTGTCGGATTTGCGGTTCCGATGGACCTATGTTCTTCCACAGGGTTGAAAGCTAGTCTACCAATGAAATCTCTGCGAGGTCCGGGGCGAGCAAAGCAAGAACACACACAGGGTTTAACCAGGTTCATGCCACCGTTGCGGTGTAAAACCCTACTCCTGCTTGTCTGGTTATATCACGGGTGTTGAGTGTTGGAGTTCCGAACCCCTTACAATGGAGGCAGTGATCTGCCTTTTATAGTGACCCGGGCCTCTACCCCTTGGCAAGAAGGGCAACTACAATTGGCCAAGAGAAGATAAAGGAGGGTGTGTGGCTTGCTAACGTCGTCCTCCAGACGGGTCCCTCAACAGGAGCTTTAAACATCAAAGAGGGAGGAGTCCTCTCGTCCTTGGTCTAGTCTTGCACCGTCCCAGTCTTTAATCACCGAAATGGGCAGACCGCCCTGGTGTAGCTCTCCTGCGCACTTTTGGCGTCATCTCCTCCCTCCGCGGGGCAGCCACAGAGGGGCCTTCATTTGGACGCCTCGTGAGGCGAGCTTGGCGTGGTCCTTAGGTCTTGATCCGCAAGGGAGCGGGGTTCCTCACGAGGCGCGTGCTGGATCCTGCCGATGGTGTGAAATGGACGGGCCGCTGACAGCTGGGACAGGGGACCCCGGTTCCCATAGTACTGACAGTAGCCCCCGGACCCATGGCTTAACGCGTCTGTCGTAGGAGTCGAGGGGGCGAATTCCGCGTGATGAAGACGAGATGGCGGAGGTAAAGAGGCAGGGGACCTAACGGCTGTCAGGCACGCCGCGCCACGCGTTCAATCTTCCTGTGGCTTGTCCCTGCGACCCCCTCGCCGCGCGTCGCAGCCGGTCCACCTTCGCCTACAAGATTGGAGGGAACCGCACTGGCTCTTTCCTTCCGCTCCCTTCGGTTTCCTTCCCCTCACTCAGCAACTCCCCTTCTTCTCCCGATCGGATATGTGCTCCCGAAGCGTCGGCAGCCACGAAGACAGCACCTGAAGGAGGTCTGGAGCCGATGGCAGAGGCGGGCCCCGTGGTGCTGGAGGCTTCCAAAGTACTTGATACGGGGGATCTCACCAGAATCCTCCCGCTAATCGCCGGGCCATCCCACAAGTATGGCGAAACCAGGATCTTTCCTAGTTTGGCCGTCGTCGAGCGGAGCGAAGGCTCCGTGCAGCTGGTCTTCCTCCACTCCATCATGGCCGGGCTTGTGCCTCCTTTTTTCGACTTCTTCTTGGCCATACTCACCCACTATGACATCCACCTTCTCCACCTTCAGCCTAACTCTATCACAATCCTTTCCATATTCGCCTTCTTCTGCGAGGCCTTCTTGGGCGTGATGCCGTCGGTGGCACTCTTTCGCCACTGCTAGAGCTTGCGGTGTACGACGCTGGGCGAGATATCGGGGAGTGTCTCCTTCCGCCTAGAACCCTTCACAGCGGGAAGTCTGATTCCCATGTCGGTGTTGAGGAAGGTGGAGGACTTCCATCAGCGGTGGGTGCTGGTTGACACCTACCTCTTCGAGCCCTTATACCGGCTCCCCGACGACATGCCGGTGAAGACGAAGGAGTGGGCCAGAGAGCCGCTCCACGGCAGCTGCATGGGGGCCTTGGCGAAGCGCCTCGTCCTCCTGAAGAAGGAGGGTCTGACGTGCCGGATGGTGGCGAAGGAGCTCCTCCGTCAGCCCGTGGCCCCCTGCACTTCCACAAGCGAGGCTTGTGGGAGCTTGAGGGGCCAGCAACCGGATGCGGCTACGCGGCCTTCCGGTTGATGAGGCGTCACTCAGGTACGCCTCATGGGTCCTGTTTGGGTCGGGGGAGATTCCCGACCTCCACGGGTGTCGTGGTGGGTTGCACGGCATATCCATCAGAGATGGAAAGAAGTATGGGGCAGGCAACGATGGATGCTCGCGCGGGATTGGGCAACAAGCACGCAAACACACGCTAGTTACCCAGGTTCAGGGCCCTCCTTGTGGAGGTAACACCCCTACGTCCTGCTCTTCTTGTTCTTATTGCTTGATCACAGAATCGGGCTACAATGGTGCTCCTTGAGCTGTTTCAGGTGGCAGTAGGCTGGAGGTCCTAGCCGGCTGGAGGTTGAAGGTGATGCTACGTGGGTGTTCTAGTCGCCTGTGTGCCTGTAGGTCTCTTCTACTTACCTCGCGCAGGAGGCTCTAGCCCGCTTTATATAGGCAGCGGGCTAGGGTTTCGGTTACAGGGAAGTTACAAGTTTGTCCCTATGACATCACTACTTTCTGAGCCGGCTGGAGCTTGTTGTCATGATTCTGTACAGGAGATGCCCGACAAGGAGTACTGTTCACCCGGAGCGGTTATACGGGCCTGGCCCACTCGTACGGAGTTGTCGGTTGGTGCGTCCGGCTCCAGCCCAGCCGGACGTCCGTATCCGGGTAGACGCAGGCGGCTGGATTCAGCCGGCAGGTTTCAGCCGGCACTCGTTCAACCGGCTCGGGGAGTTCTGAAGAAATGGATCTCTTTGGGATATCTGGGGTTCATATCCCCGACACTAGCCCCCGAGATCGTGGAGTCTTGCTAGCTTGCTGGGAAGACTTCTCGATCTTCCCCTTGATCTTGGCCGTTGTATCCTGAATGTCGAGGTTGGAGACGGGGCCGGCTGAAAGTGGAGCCGGATGAAGATGAGGCTTGCCCGTGGGGGAAGCTCCGCAAGCATTCCTGGTCTTGGTCGTCTATTGTCGAAGTCGTTGTTGACTTGTTCGGCTACGTGGAGCGGGATCAGTAGATCTTAGCGGTCCGGAACGGCCGTCTTGAAGGCTTGGGTCGTGGCTTACGTCAGCCACGCCCCGCCGCTTTGGGGAGCCGTTGGTGTTCTGCCCGAGGCCTGGCGCATGTCGCCTCGGCTTCGCCGTGCTGGATTCTCTGTGGCAACTGCTTGCTCGTGGGATCATCTGCGGAAAGCGCGGCACGTTTGCACGCCACGCGGCGCGACGGGCGGAACGGTTCCGCTTGCCTCGCTTTTAAAGGGGAAAGAGGGGGAACGGCCGGGGTTACCGTTCCTCTCTCCTGCTTCGTCTTCCTCGCTAATTCTCGCGCTCCCCGGTTCTCGCCCATCTTCTCTCGCGCTCTTGCTGTCCTCGCGTTTGCCTCTCCCACGACGGGAAACAGATCCTCCATGGCGAGTTCGGGTGCGTGGATGGGTTCCACCATGGATGATGCGTTCCTCTGGAAGCTTCGCCGGAACCGGTTCTTGGGGATGACGGGCGACGTGGAAGCCCGCGTTCCCCCTGAAGAAGAAATTTCACCGAAGCCCAGGAAGGGCGAGGTCGTCGTGTTCTCCGCGCACTTGGAGCGGGGATTGGGGCTCCCGGTGAGCTCCTTCTTCGCAGAATTTCTGCGCTTCTATGGGCTGCAGCCCCACCATTTGGGGGCAAATTGCCTCACGCAGCTGTCTTGCTTCGTCACGCTGTGCGAAGCGTATTTGGGCATCTGGCCCAGCATGGAGATATTCGGCATGTTCTTCTTCCTGCGGGCTCAAACAACCGCCGGGCAGCAGCGCGATTGCGGCAGTGTCTCCATTAGTGCGAAGAACACGCCGCTGCCCAAGATTCACCTGCCTGATTCCATCAAGAAGTGGCAGAGCACCTACTTCTACGTCCGGAACCTCACTGATGTCGACCAAATCGGCCTTCCGGCCTTCTCCAATTCGCTGCCGGTGAACAAGTCCTGGTGCCGGAAGCCGCCGGTGGATGGGGCTCTTGAGGGTGTTTTGTTCGGCCGGCTGAAGGAGTTGGTGGAGACCGGCCTAACGTCCAGGGACCTGACCCTGGCGTGGCTGTCAAGGTGGATATACCCGCTGCAGGCGCGTTCGCACAAGATGTGCTTCTACTCCGGTCTCCGGGATCCTACCCGGGTCAGCTTTGAGGTGCCGGCGCCGGCGAACCTCCGCGCGTGGGTTTCCCGCCTCATCACTGACAGGATCGAGGTGGACTGGGATTTTGGATTCGATCCATTCACCCGCTCGGAACGTGCTCCTGAGGTTAGTCATTGCTTTCTAGTCCGTCTTCAATTCCTTCGTCCGGCTGCCGCTTGACCCAGTCGTCCTGTTGTACAGCTTTGCGAGCTCCAGAGGGTTGAAGACTTCGAAGTCGTCTTCGAGCCTGACGTCTGCGGTCCCTTTTCCAAGCGGCTGACGGCCATGCTGGAGGAGGATTCCTCTGACAAGCAAGCGGGAGGAGAAACAGATGCCACCGCTGAGGATGAATTGGGCGGCGGCGCCCGTGTCGTCCCGGACAGGCGCGGTGACACCACCGAATCGTCCGGTGGGGGTGCCGATGTTGGTGAAGATGGCGGAGGCGATGACGATGCCGCCCGCACCGCGATGAGCCCTGTCCCCTTTGCCGGCTCCGACTCCGATTCGGCAGCCTACAGGGACGAGGACCTCGAGCGCGACGTCCCCCCTCCGGTTTCGTTGTCCCGCGGTAAGTCTCCTGAGCCCGACGCCGCCGGGCAAACTGACGATGTCGTGCACGTGGTAGTAGATCTTTCCAGCGGTTCCGAGCCGGACTCAGAAGGTTCCTCTTCCGTGCCAGCCTCCAAGCCGGCGCCGTCCTCCCGTAGGACCAAGGAGTTGGAGGCGGCGGCGCGGAAGAAGAAAGCAATTCTTCCCCGACGGGCCCTGAAGGAGAGGCGGTCGAAGTCGTCCGCCGATGTTGATGCAGGCACCGTGCCCCACAAGCGGAGGGGCACATTTGAGAAGCGGGGCGTGTTGCCCGCCAAAAAGTTGGCTTCTTCGTCATCCCGGCCTACTACGGCCGGCTTGATGCCCGCCGGGAAACTTTCGGCGGAGGCCCAGGCGGATGCGATTGTGGCCAATATCAGGGCCGAGGTCGACGCCAGGCTGGCGGAGAAGGTGGATGTCCCAACTGGTGGGGACAACGATGAGGTGATTGGTCGTTGTTCCGGTGGTGATTTTATTTATGATTTGAATCCGGGTGATTTGGAGAAGGAGTTTTATGCTCAGATGACGCAGGAGCCTGAGAGCAAGGAAAGCAGGGTTGTTTGCAATGGCATGAACAATCAGCTCTGCACTTTTAGCCTTACCTGTTGATAAAAGAGAACAAAAGCAAATCATTTAGGAGCTTTAAGCTCCCTATAATTCGTGGCCTCTCAGGCATCCCGTTATCATAGCCTCGGAGGAACCCATTGCAAATACAACAAAAAGCCACTGCTCGTGCTGTTTGGTACTATGGATTCTGGACAACCATGCAGTAGCAGCATTGCACAGCAGACAGTAGCGATTTGTGTGCTGATTTCCATAGCGAGCTGGTAGTCCTCAAGCAACCTAGTGAAAGTTTATATTCCCAGTCAATAATTATTGTAGTACCAAACCTGGTAAACAATGATCATGCAGCCTACCAAATCAACCTTGAGTTCAGTAAGACAGAGCAGCTTAAATCGACCTAGTTTCTAGTAGATCGAAATTGGGTGATTACCATGGCTTCAGAACAACTAAAATAACACCTACTATCAATCTTACAAATAGCAAAAGTAGACATATCAAATTTACAAGGAGCGGCCTCGGATCCAGGCCCTCCAGACCCAGATCGACAAGTCCCTGCCCAGATATGAAGCAAGGACGTCTTACGGTGGCCATGAACAGCGGGGCACCGTGCATGCAAGTTCTCGGTAGAGTCCTCGGTACCAATCTTGTTAACCTCAAGAGGACAGAGGAATTGCGCTGGAAAGTTGGAGGAAGTGGATGCCAATCGACCTAGAGCAAGGATTCAGGAAGGCCGGATCTTGAGAGAGAGAATAGAGCGACGGACCACGGCGACGTACCAGCGCCGGACGCCGAAGCTCGGGGTGGAGGCGTGCCCTGTCCTCTTGCTCGGTGGAGACGGGGGCCGTGTCTACAGTGAGAAGAGAGAGATGAGAGGCCGCATGGATTTTATAGACGCCGTGAGAAAGGGCGTCGGCGATGCGCGTGGAAGTGCGACAGCGGCGTCGAAGGATGCGGAGGCGGAACCCTAGGCGGGATGGGGCGGCGTCGGGAGGGGATAGGGTGGGGTTGGCAGCCGGGAAGGTTCCCGTGCGGTGCGGGAGGAACAGAGGAGGAAGATGCGTTCGATCTCCATGGAAAAAAGAAAGAAAAACGGTTTGGCGGTGGCATTGGTTGTAAATAGGCTAAACAATAGGGATAAATAGAGGACGTACCATCACCACCTATTGCAATATTATAGTATAGATTTGCTAATATTCATGGATATATTTCATATTAGAGTGCAATACTTATGTTATTTTATCTTATTTTGCATGTTTGATGATTATTGGTGATTTAACTGCTGGAGCCCGGAATCAGCTGGAAAAGGCACTGTCAAGATACTGCACCTCTACTTCGCCAAAAATTCCAGAAACATTCTGGGATCATTATTTTCCCAGATGAAAGGAGCCAAAAGGGCGACCGGAGGGGAGCTACCAGGGCACCAGGTGCCACCTGGCCGTCCCCTCCCCCTTGGGCCGCGCCTGGGGCCCACCTGCTGACCCTGGGTCACCTCCGGCTCCCCCCTTCGGCGTATATCACCCCTATGACCTAAAAACATCAGGGAGGCTTTGAAGAAATATTCCTCCGCCGCCACGGGGGCGGAAACTACAAAGAGAGAAAAAGCTCTCCGGCAGAGAGAAATCTGTCGGCGGAATTCCTTCCCGTAGAGGGGAGATCATCACCATCGCCATCGTCATCGCCACGAGCTTCACCGGGATCATCATCAACATCATCCTCACCGACAGCACCATCTCATCCACAACTCCATTCCATTCCTCCGCTTAATCTAGTGTTATGCTTGTTGTAGTTCATTGGGATCACTTTTCCGGTGTTGATTGCCTTGTGTAGTTGATGCTATTGAGTTTTATCGGTGAAATACTTTTATGACCAGATTGTTCATCATTCATTCATCACCTCTGATTATGATCCATATGATGTCTTGTGAGTAGTTTGTTTAGTTCTTGAGGACATGGGGAAGTCATATTGGAAGTAGTGAATTATGATGAGTAGTATTTAATGGTTTGATATTTAAGTTGTGGTGCTATTCCTTAGTGGTGCTGTGTGAACGCCGACTACATGACACTTCACCTTTATGGGCCTAGGGGAATGCATTGTGTAATTAGTTTGCTTGTGAGGTGGTTGCGGGATTGACAGAAACCTAAACCCCCGCCGGTAAACTAGTGCATGAGGGAGTGTAGGATCTTAGAGTTTAAAGATGTGGTTAGTTAATTCTTAAATACTCCCCTACACTTGCGGATGCTTGTAGGGAGGTGTACTCACAAGTGTGTTCTAGTCCAAGTAGGGGCAATTCATTAGCATTGGTTCACCCACGCAACACTTAGCAAAACATTAAACATTAAGCAGTAGTTTGAAGCGAAAGTGACTTGACATAGCTCCCATGTGTCCTCAGGAGCGTTTAGCCATCATAAGTAGAATCACCGGCTTGTCCTTTGTGCTAAAAAGGATTGGGCCACTTGCTGCAATAATTATTGCTCTCTTTTATTTACTCACACTTTATTTATTTGTTATTATGAAAACCTATAAAAATCCTTTTGTTAGTGTTTGCAATGAAACCTTGCACGAATCTACCAGCCAACACCTTCTGCTCCTCGTTGGGTTCGACACTCTTATTTATCGAAAGTACTGCGATAGATCCCCTACACTTGTGTTTCATCAATGCCACTCTTCTTCTAGTCGCATTCTGGACCACCATGTCAATCAAGTGGCTAGCCCTTATTTTGGTGAAGAAAACCCGTGTGGAGGAAAATCTGGAAAATGGCTGTTCGCCCAAAAATTCATGCCTTCTGGTGGCGAGTCCTGCATGAATACATGCATGTCAGAGAAACCTTGTTCAAGAGACACATGGATGTTCACAAGACTTGCTTGGACTGTGGAGGTGCTGATGATACCGTCTTTCATGCTCTAGTTAATTGTACCTTTGCCAACATGTTCTGGACTTCCGTTAAGGAGTTGTGTCAGATTAAGCTGGCTACGAACCTGATCGATCAATCTTTCTTCCCCCTTCTGACGCCGGTGCCATTCTGTGTGGTATGTGGTCAATTTGGACTGCCAGGAATGGTCGGCGCCATGGTACAGTGCCATTGGAACTTTTTTTTGAAGGGAAATACGTATATTAAGTCGTAGACAAATACAGTACAACAAACGTACATACCCAGGAAATACGGTCCAGAAGGATCCGTAGAGCCACACAAATTGCAAACAAACCCCTGGAAGAAAATCAAAATCCACCCAAGTCCTTAGGGTTCGCAGCAACGCCCGGCCAACACCGCGTCCATCACCGACGCCGGCACTCGACGAAGACGAAGGACGACGACCAGCACACCCCAGATCGAGGAAGCCCCATCGCCATATGGCTTTATGAACCACCAGAAGGAGCCGAAAGGCCCACCTATCGCTGTGGCGTGCGGGTCGGGGAACATCCCCAGGCTCGATCTCGATCATCAGATCCGGCAGCTCCGGTCGCCGACGGCGAGGAGCAGCGCAAGACCTGCCACCATCCGGCCGCTCTCCCGGAAAGGCTCGCCGGAACCTCCAGCCCGCCGCCAGCCCGAGAAGACCAGCAGCAACAGCTCCAGCACTCCCATCTTCTTCCTTCCGACGGCGTTGGAGAAAACACCGCCGCAGCGCAGCGAGGAAGAAGCACCAAAAGTCCACAGTGTGGTCGTCACCACGCCGCCGACCACACCGAGACAACCTATCTCCGCCAACCCTAGCCATCGCACCACGACGACGACGAGAGGAAGAAGCAGAGAACACCGGTCGCGACGACGGCGTCAGACGACCACCACCGCCACGAAGAACTAACAGACTAGTAGTAATAATACTAGCTATACACAGATCCGGCCGGCTATTCCACCCCCCTCCCCTCTCCGCCGGCACCGGGGCCGACGAGAGAGAGGGGGGCGGCGGAATCGCCGCGGAAATCGACTTCGCCCTCCGGTCGCCTCTCTCTTCTACTGTGGAAAGAGATAGGGGAGGGGAAAGGAGATATGTGTTTTCCGCCGATGGAACTTCCTAAAGCTTGTAAATGGGCTCGCGATACCGCTAACGACTTGCTGCTGTCGACCAAAACTCATAAAGGTCATATGACACCTCGCGTCTGTGCAATGTGGTATGTCCCACCCCAGGTTTTGTCAAGATTAATTCTGATGTTGCTTTCGATATTGAGAATCACGTTGGTGCTACTGGTGCTGTCCTGCGCAATGATAGGGGCGATTTCATGGCTGCTAGCTCAAAGTGGTATGCTTCTCTGGCAAATGCTATTACAGCCGAAGCTTATGCTTGCAGGGATGGCCTTCTTCTGTGTACGGGCCAAAATGCAACTAATGTTCACCTGGAGACAGATTGTATGGGTTTGATTGAGCTATGGAAGACGAGGAAGAAGCACCGGGCTACTATCCTGCCAATTCTCCTAGAAATTCAAGAGCTTAGTGAGGGTTTCAACAATTTCACCTTTAGTTATGTAAGTCGTAAAGCAAACTTTGCTGCTCATCTCACTGCCAAACATGCCTCTTGTGATGTGCCGAAGTGTACCTGGCTAGGCCAGGTGCCGGCGTTTATCCGCTCTTGTATCCAGCAGGAATCTCTTGCTGCTGTCTAATTATATATAAGCTACTGCTTCGCAAAAAAAAGAGGCTGCATTTCACGTAGTCCTGGCCATGGGAAGCCGGCCCGGTCGGCCCGCCCAGGCTCGGCCCGAAATTTCAGGACTGGGCCTATGGTTTTACGCCCGTGGGCGGGCCTGGGCCTGCATTTTGAGCCAAAGGGATTGGTAGGGCTGGGTCTGGGCTTTGCATATGGACGATTTAAGGAAGAGGCCCGGCACACGGCCCTAGACCCACTTCTATTTTCCACTGATGGGTCGGGTTTGGGCCTGAATTCTAGGCCCGACAGCAGGGCATGGGCCTAGGTTTTCTGTTGTGGGCTTTTCAGAACCCGGCCCATGGCCAGGACTTTCACGGCATCGTACGCTGTCTGGGAGCTCGGTCTGAGGCAGGGCGACATGTGCTAACTGGGGCCGTATGGCCTGCTGGAGACAATCGCCAACCTTACTTGTTTCGCAAAAAAAATTCACCATCCTTAAAGCATCTCCAGCAGTCACGCGATCACCGCGACGCACTAAAACAAGTTTACCGCGTCGAAATAGCGTTTAGCCCACCGGGGTAGTTGCTTTTCCGGAAGCGCTATACTATTGCGCGCCGCAAGTACGCTCCAGCAGACGCGCAAACTCCAGCGCGCGCCGTAAGTACGCTCCAGCAGACGCGCAAACTCTGGCGCGCGCCCAGCACAAACAACATTTTCCAATCAAATATAGAACTAACAAGATCAAACACATACAAAATAAATCAACAATAAATAGTTTAATTATTATTACAACTCAAACAAATAGTTTATCTTCAATACAATAAATATTTCATGAATAATACAATAAATAGTTCATCAACAATACAACAAATAGTCAACAATACGACAAACATACAACATCAAATTAATTTTGCTGTCCATTCCATGACCACCACTCTTGTTTACCGTGCGTGGGATTATAGAGCAGCTACTGCAGGACCGTTTTTTGCCCCGTGGGCGCTAAACTGGTGCTTTTTTGTGTGTGCAGCGTATGTTGGAGATGCTTTTACTCCAACATCTGCCATGGGTCCGATCTTCCGGCTCGGCTGCTGGGCATACGTGATGTGCTCACTCGAGCCTGTGGCTTCACCATCGGCGACAGACCTGGGCATTTCTTGGGCCGGGCCTAGAAAAAGCCCTCCACAGAAAATCTAGGCCCGAGCCCGGCCCGGCCCGACTGTCGGGCCGCAGATATCAGGCCCGAGCCCGGCCCGACCAAAGCCCGACAAAGCTTGACCCGGCCCGGCCCAACCAAGCTGAAATCCTGTTTCTGGCAGGCCCGAGCCCGGCCCGGCCCGACCATCGGGCCCGATATTCAAGCCCGAGCCCGGCCCGATGGCACAGTCGGGCCGGGCCGGGCTGCCCATGGCCAGCTATAATCGGCGGTGGCTAGCTAGAAGCTTGTGAGCCTATAGTTGAGCAAACATCCTTGTCTGTACATATGGCAATCTGAAACGCCCACCCCTATTAATTTTCAGTTATAATGATATTATATGTTGCTCTTCCACCAGCTAGTTTAATGTGCCAAGAAACAAGCAGACGAGCAATGTGTGCTTTCCCTTTGCAGTCATTCTGGGATACGGTTGCACTCATCCACTCACGATTACTATTATGGAATTGAGGTAGTAGTATATGTTCTCCTTTCTTCAAGTAAGTACCTATGCCATTTTGTTTGTTGCCCATGCCATTGACTTTAGCTTTTCATTCTATTTTACTTTGAGGTAGTGTCCCGGAATCAAAAAATTATGAAAATTCCTGATTTTTCAAAATTGGATCATTTTATCAGATCAAGCAAAGAGTTTTGCCACTGCACAGATTGAGATAACAGTGATGAAACAGAATGAGCTGCACCAGCTTTAGAGTCAAGTGAGGTGCTAAATGCTAAGCTTAATAACTCTTCGAGAACTTCCCTGTGAAACAAACTTTCCTATACAACAGCGGTTCCAGCTTTGTAAGTTGTAATTGAGATTTTCTCACTTACAAATGATCTTGCAACATAGAAAATGCTCTGACCATTTGATTTGCTTCATGATTAGTTACAACATAGATTGCAGGTGAGATTTGATAACGACATCTAGCTTGGGAAACGCTACTTTTCACCCGGGGATCGACGCGTTCCATCCTTGCCTCGGCAGCGTGACACGCGTCCTCCCGAGGGCTCACCCAGTGCCCAGCTTCCTCATCTCTTCCTCCTAGCGTTCTCGCCTCGCGTGGTATGCCTTCTCTCTCCTACCAAACCACCGTCCAGACGCCCAAATTAAAGGCCGTGGCGGCCGCCGCCGCGGAGCCCGTCCACCTCTGCCTACTACCCGCCACTGGACGACCCTCCAGGCGGCCATGCGCGCCAGCAGGACGCACCTCCAGGGGATTTGCGCCCAAGCCACAGCCATGGATTCTCGGCCCCTCTCCCAACCGCTGAACCACACACCTCTGCTGCTCTCGCCTAACGCCGGCGCCGCTCCTCTCTCGCCCCATGCCGCCGAGCCAAGGCTTTTCTCGTTCGCCGCTCGACGCCGGTAGCGCTCTCAACCACACACCTATGCTGGTCCTCTCTCACCTAACGTCGGCGCCGCTCCTCTCTCGCCCCACACTGCCGCGCCAAGGCTTTTCTCGTTCGCGCTCGACGCCGGCAGCGCTCCCAACCAAACACCTATGCTGGTCCTCTCGCCTAACGCCGGCGTCTCTCCTCTCTCACCGCCTCGCAGGCTCTACTCCAGCTCCGGTTCGCCTTGCTACAATGGACGGCCAACCCTGCTCCCCATGGCGCAGGTCGCTGCTTCCAACACGGGGCGTCCGTGCTCCCAGGGGGCGCAACGCCATGGCCGCTTGCTCTGAAGGTAGGCGGCTCATGCTGCCAAGGGTGACCTGTCAGGCCCAGACTGTATCTAAAGACTAACCTGAAGGAGAGCGCACCGTCAGGTAACAGACGGTTGGACGGATGATTCAGTGTCAGACTTGTATCAGTATCAGCCATGTATTTCCGTTATTGTTAACGTTGTGGGTGTAACGTCGTTAATCTCACCTGCTCTATTGTATCGCTACATTTATATGCCGAGACTGGCTTCAATGAATAGTAAGAAAGCTGTCACAACTTTACTTTAGTTCCTTAGGCTGGTGCCAGTGCACCGCCCCACTATCATCCCGCCACGTCAACTTTTACTCCCACTCTCACCCCACTATCACCCCACTCTCACCTTACGGTGCCAGTGCACGGGTTTGTAGTGGCAGGCTGTAGCAACGTCAGCTTCTCTCTCCTCCACGTCGCTTTTGTTTGGACGAATCAGAGCTCGCCACGTCAGCCACGCCGCGCTCTCACCTCGCTCTCGCCCCGCCCCGCCAGCGCGCCGCCCCGCTATCGCCCCGCTCCCGCCTCCCTATCGCCCCCCCCCCTATCGCCGCCAATGCGGGCGAGAACGGGGCGGTAGCGCCCGCTCCCGCCCGGCGATGGATCCACCGCCCGCTGCTCTCATCTCGCCTCGCTCCCGCCTCGCTCCCGCCCGCGTCCGGGCGGTTATCCGCCCGCCTCCAGCCCGCGTTGGCACCGGCCTTAGCTGTAGTCTAGTTCGCTTTCCACCTGCTACCTCGGGCGATCTCAGATCCCCAATTATCCCCAAACTTCATAATCCAAACCCCGGAATCGATCCCGGGCGTTACAGTGGTATCAGAGCCAATCGATTCTCGGCAGAATTTTTCGGAGGCGGATCGAGGCTGTGAGGTAGGAAGGTTGGGATCTCTCGTAAAATCCCTTCCCACCCTCCCAGTCTCACGGCGGCGGTAGAATTCGTCAGTTCACGGCGGCGATTCCTTTCGGGCGACGGGGCGGCGGCTGGATCCGGGCGACGAGGGTTGGTAAGCAAGTCCTTACTGTAAAATTCCTCAGTTCCATTCGTGTTCCAGTTCTCCGTGGAGGCGATAAGGATCGACGGGAGGTTCGGGTTGGCTAGCTGTAAAATTCCCGATTCCTACCTGAAAATCTCTGGGCGACGGCGGAAGTGCTGGGTGTATTGGACAGACAAGTTTCTCGGTCCTCGTTTGCACAGATCCTAGTACAGGCGGCGATGGGTCAGACCAGAAATCAAGCGGCGGCGGCAGGGGTGTTCGATGCCCAATTGGCAGTCGAGCGACTCGAAGCAGAGATGCAGGAGATGAAGTCAGATATTACTGAACTGAAGCAAGCAGCTGCAGGCATTGCAGACATCCAGAAGAAGATGGTGACACTTGATGCTCTGGACGCAATGATGCAGAAATTTTTGTCAAGTCCGGCGACATCTGGCAGTGCGCCGCAAGCTCATCAGCCAGGTATATCACAGCCTCCTCTGTCAGTATCCTTACCTGTGACAGCACCGGCAACCAACTCATGGCAGTCGTCAACGTCAGCAGTTCCGGTTACTATCAAACCACCACACTCAGTGACGGCGCCTGATTCACGTTACAATACCTCTGTTGTATTCACTGACAGTGTACAATGCACAACGGCAGGGGCAAGAGGTCCATTGCAGTTTGATCGACAGGCAAATGGCCTACGTGCTCCTCCCCACTTCCAAATACCACCCATTCAACACCCACCCCCATACACCTATGAATCAACACCATTCCCACCTTCTCCTGGTATTTGGCCACCTCCCTCCCAACACCAGCAAAACCATCACATACCTTCCAATTACAACACAGTTACTGGACAATTCTTACCCATTCACGACAAGCAGTACCAACAACCTCCAGTACATCAACAAGGAACGGATAGAAATGACAGGGTTCAGCAATTAGGAGGAGTTTCCTACTATGCTGATGCAGTCTTGAAAGGACCTCGACTAGAAATTCCACTTTTTGATGGCACAGACCCAATTGGGTGGTTACAGCAATGTGAAAATTTTTATGACATGTCTGGGACACCATATGAACAATGGGTGAATATTGCTACAGGACATTTTTATGGCAGAGCCAATGTTTGGCTACAGAACATTTGTGTACCATGGCAGATGGTGAATTGGCAGCAGTTTTGCCAGATGATTGCAGACAGATTCACACAAGCCAATGCTCATGAGGCGGTGGAGAGACTTAAAAATGTTCAGCAACATTCATCTGTTCACACATATATTGATAATTTTGAAGAATGTATTCAGTTAGTGAGAAGAGACCATCCATACCTCCAAGAAGCTTTCCTTATGAGTTGCTTTATTGGAGGCCTACGTCCAGATATCAAGCATGATGTTAGTGGTCAAAGACCCAGGGGTATTTTAGAGGCATATTGGTATGCTAAGGTATATGAGAATTCTGCTACGGCCAAAAAGTCCTACTACCAAAGTGCAGTTCCTAGATATAGAGGACAACAAGCTCATGCAAATTTCAAATTTCCTCCTAAGCCTCTCCAAGTACCAGTGCCAGACAAACAGACCACGAGTATAGTACAAGAGAGGCCAACTAGGCAGTGCTGGTACTGCAAGGAACCCTGGAACAGGGAACACAGGTTTAGCCAAGGCATGACTCTACACATCATGCAAGAAATAGAGGAAGAAGACACAACACCACAAGCTGAACCGGACACATCGCCTATACCTGAATCAGTTTTTCATACTGCTCCAAACACCCCTGATAACATTACCGGCACAAGTGAGGTCATGCACTTATCTGCGCATGCCACTGAAGGAACAGCTGGCATGGCGACATTCTCTCTACTATTATCCATTGGAGGGCATCAAGCAGTAGCACTCGTGGACAGCGGTAGCTCACACACATTTATGAACCATAAATTTTCACTTAAGAGTAATTGTCAACTTTCTCCCACTGCTATCAAGAAAATAGCCATTGCAGGTGGCAGACATCTTCTATCTAATGCCATTATACACGACAAATCTTACACGGTGCAAGGCCACAAGTTTCAGTCTACATTTCACTCATTGCAACTGGAAACATATGATGTGATCCTGGGAATCGACTGGATGTATCACTTCAGCCCAGTTACCCTAGACCTACCACTGAGAGAACTAACTGTCTGTCATCAGGGCAAGACAATTACTTTGACAGACTACACCCAGCCACAACACAAATTTCTGCTGGAATCTGAGGCAATGCAGAAATTAATGAATAAATCCATCATGGGATACTTCATCCAAGTTCATTCCTTGGAATCTGAGAAGGAACAACAGACTTCTATCTTTCCTCCTGAAATTGATAAATTGTTGACTGAATATCAAGCTTTGTTTGCTGAACCTGACAACTTGCCACCAGCTAGAGAATGTGATCACGCTATTAACTTGACTCCTGGAGCAATTCCACCAAACCTAAGACCCTACAGAGTTCCCCACATGCAGAAAGGAGCTATGGAGGAAATCATACTCAAATGTTGAAGAACTCTGAAATTCGAGCAAGTCTGAGTCCATATTCATCCCCAACAGTTATGGTGCGCAAGAAAGATGGAAGCTGTCGTCTATGCATTGATTATAGACTGCTTAATTCCATCACAGTCAAAAACAAATTTCCAATGCCTGTGATAGAGGACCTTCTAGACGAGTTACATGGAGCACAAGTGTTCAACAAACTGGACCTAAGATCCGGGTATCACCAGATTCGGATGAGGGCTGCAGACATTCCAAAAACTGCTTTCAAAACACATATGGGGCATTATGAGTATGTGGTTATGCTGTTTGGACTGACCAACGCTCCAGCGAGTTTCCAAAATATCATGAACACTATATTTTCCGCTCATGTCAGAGACTTTGTGTTAGTTTTCTTCGATGACATCCTTGTGTATAGCAAGAATATGCAAGAACACTACAAACATCTCAGCATTGTGCTCTCCATCCTGAAGAAAAATTCTCTGTTTGTGAAGCTCAACAAATGTACATTTGCTGCTGATAATGTTGAGTACTTGGGTCATGTAATCTCTGGAGCAGGAGTGGCCACAAAACCTCAAACATTGCTGCCATTGTGGACTGGCCTATTCCCATGACAATTTCACAATTAAGAGGCTTCCTTGGGCTAACTGGATACTATAGGTGTTTTATCCAGAATTATGGTCAAGTGTGTAGAATTCTACATGATCTCTTGAAGAAAGATGCCTTCAAATGGACCTCTGATCATACTGTGGCTTTTGAACATTTGAAGAAACTCATGACCACTTGTCCTGTCCTGGCATTGCCAGACTTCTCCAAGCCTTTTATCTTGGAAACTGACGCTTGTGGGACTGGTCTAGGTGCTTTCCTAATGCAGAGTGGCAGACCCATTGCGTATTACAGTAAATCTCTGGGTCCCAAAGCTTCAGCTCAATCTGTGTATGAAAAAGAAGCTCTAGCCGTACTTGAAGCTTTAAAAAAGTGGAGACACTACCTTGTGGGCAATCGATTAATTATCAAGACTGATCATCAATCTCTCATATTCATGACCACCCAGAGACTGACAGAAGGAATTCAACACAAGTTGCTTCTCAAACTGCTTGAATTTGACTACACTATTGAGTATAAGAAGGGGAAGGAGAACATTGCATCAGATGCATTGTCTCGCAGGGATACTCATTGCCATGCAATTACTGTGTGTGTACCAGAATGGCTTGAGGATGTCAAGAGTAGCTACCTTGCAGACAAGGACGCAGGAAAATTATTACAAAAAGTGGCAAAAGATGTTTCAGATCCTCCACAATACACAGTCAAGGATGGCATAATCAAGCATGGCTCTAAAATTTACGTGGGCGCTTCCACCAACCTCAGATTGCAACTCTTGGAAACATTTCACCAATCTGCCATTGGAGGACACTCAGGGACCAAGGCAACATACCAGAGGATTAAAAAGATATTCTGCTGGCCACATCTAAAACAAATGGTGGAGAAGTTTGTCAGAGAATGCCCTGTGTGTCAATTGGTTAAAGTGGAGCACACCCACCTTGCGGGACTACTTAAACCTTTGGACATTCCTGACATACCATGGTCCTGTATTAATTTGGACTTCATTGAGGCACTGCCAAATTCAAATGGGAAGGAGGTGATTTTAGTTCTTGTGGATAGCCTCACTAAATACGCCCATTTCATAGCTCTCAGCCACCCATACACAGTGGACCACATTGTGACTGCCATCATGGATAACATCATCAAATTGCATGGATTTCCGCTGGAGATTATCTCGGACCGTGATAGGATATTCACCAGTGCTTTATACCATCAAATCTTCAAGGCATTCAAAGTGAATCTGAAATTCAGCACAACATATCATCCGCAAACGGACGAACAGACGGAAAGGGTGAACCAATGCTTGGAAGCATACATTCGCAGCATGGTTTTTCAGGAGCCAAAATAATGGTCAAAATGGCTGGCTATGGCCGAATGGTGGTACAACACCTCATATCACTCCTCGCTCCAGATGACTCCGTTTGAGGCCCTCTATCACTATTCACCTCCGATGATTGCCGAATCTATGCTTTCTTCCTCAATGTGCCCTGCTGCACAATTGATAGTCACAGACTGAGACAAACGGCTGAAACAACTGAAGGAGAATCTGCTTAAAGCTCAGAATCACATGAAGTTTTATGCAGATAAGCTACGCATTGATCGTAGCTTCAATGTGGGTGACATGGTGTTCATCAAGATCCAACCGTACAGGAAAAATGCATTCGGTCTACGCGGCTCTCTAAAACTCAGGTCAAAATACTATGGTCCCTTTAAAGTTTTGGAGCGTGTAGGAGAACTTGCCTATAAACTACACCTTCCAGACTCGGCAACCATCCATCCGGTCTTCCATGTCAGTCAGCTCAAAGCACACGTGGGTAATAATGCAATTCCTCTACCAAATGTGCCTCTTGTTACTGCTGATGGCAAGATAAAAACAACACCATTCGCTCGCCTGGATGAACGCCTGATACAACGCAAGAAAGTTCCTGTCAAGCAGTGGTTGATTCACTGGGAAAGCTTGGGTCCAGAGGACGCAACCTGGGAAGATATGAGCTTCATTCGAGCTACTTTTCCAACCTTTCAGCCTTGAGGACAAGGACTGTCTCAAGACGGCGGCATTGTCTGGCCCAGACTGTATCTGAAGACTAACCTGAAGGAGAGCGCACCGTCAGGTAACAGACGGTTGGACGGGTGATTCAGTGTTAGACTTGTATCAGCCATGTATTTCCGTTATTGTTAACGTTGTGGGTGTAACGTCGTTAATATCACCTGCTCTATTGTATCGCTACCTTTATATGCCGAGACTGGCTTCAATGAATAGTAAGAAAGCAGTCACCACTTTACTTTAGTTCCTTAGCTGTAGTCTAGTTCGCTTTCCACCTGCTACCTCGGGCGATCTCAGATCCCCAATTATCCCCAAACTTCATAATCCAAACCCCGGAATCGATCCCGGGCGTTACAGAGGGCGAACGCTGCTGCTGCCGACGCCGGTCATCGGGGTGTTTCAAAGGTCCAACGCACATGCAGGTTGCTACCAACAAAGGCCACCGCTTCTGTCATGGCCGCTTTGCCACAGCTGCAAAAGACGGTCGTCGGTGCTACAAGGTCCGCCACCGCGAGTCCGTGATGGCTACCGGTGCTACGAGGTTGTGTGGGGCTACTGCTTAAGGCGGTCGGCGGTGCTGCTAGCGGCGGTCTCCGATGCTACAAGGTCTGCCACCGCGACGGCTACCGGAGCTACGAGGTTGTGGCGGGGATGCTACATAAGGCGGTTGCCGGTGCTGCAACTCTAGGTGTCGGGGTTATAACCCCGGGTATCCCAGAGTTGGTGGTTTTCCATGCGAGACCCAGGTACCGGGGGGGTAGTACTGTTCACCCGGGGGGGGGGGGGGGGGGGGGGGGGACTGTTCATATGGAATACATGACCCGGTACGGTACTGTTCATCCGGCATACATGAACCGGTATGACTGTTCACCCGGGTACTGTTCATCCGGCATACATGACCCGGTACAATACTGTTCACCCGGATACTGTTTATTCGGCATACATGACTCGGTACGGTACTGTCCACCCGGGGCTGTTCACCCGGGTACTGTTCATCCGACGTACATGAACCGGGGTATGACACTGTTCATACGGATACTGCTCAATCCGACATACATGACCCGACACGACACTGTTCACCCGGATACTGTTCATCCGGCATACATGACCCGGTACGACTGCTCACCCGGGTACTGTTCGTCCGGCATACATGACCCGGTATGATACTGTTCACCCGGATATTGTTTATTCGGCATACATGACTCGGTACGGTACTGTCCACCCGGGGCTGTTCACCCGGGTACTGTTCATCCGGCGTACATGACCCGGGTATGATACTATTCATCCGAGATACTGCTCAATCCGACATACATGACCCGACACATCACTGTTCACCCCGGGTACTGTTCATCAGGCGTACATGGCCCGATACGGCACTGTTCACCCAAGTACTGTTCATCCGACATACCCGGGTAATGTTCACCCGGATACTGTTCACCCGGTACTGTTCATCCGACATACATGACCCGGTACGACACTGTTCACCCCAGTACTGTTCATCCGACATGTCTTGCCACTGTACATCCGACATCCGGCCCACTCCGACATCCGCCACCCGGCCGGCCCACTCCAGCATCCAGCTCCCGACATCCAGCACAACCAGGTACTGGGACGCTCCCAGCTCGTACCTGGTATGGCTACCAGTTGACCAAGTAGGAACAAGACAAAGATGAGGGCATTGCCAGCGAGGCTACAGTGACGCGGACATGACTAGAGTACAGATGATGATGCAGGTGCAGTGTTGATTAGACCCCAGTAGTCATTTCAGCTACAGCGCAATGCCCATACCATGCATAGTGTTCTGCGGGCCACCCCTTGTCCCCTGGGCTCTCCCTATATAAAGAGCACCAGGGGGAGAGCTCTCGGCAGCCCCGGCGGGCTCATTTCCCCCCTGACTCCTTTCTTCCTCTAGTACTAGCACTAGACCTTCAGCTTATAGAGATAGACAAATACATGCAAGAGTCATACAGCTCAAGGAGCATTTGTACAAGTCATATACAGAGAGAGAAATACACCAAATAGGCTAGATGCTGCAGTAGGGGTGTTATCTCTCGCGAGAGCCCCGAAGCAGGGTAAATCCTCGTGTTCATCCGTTTGTCTTCTGTGTGCGCAATCCTACGCATAATCCCTCCCCGAATCCTCTAGCGTCCATCGGCCCCCAAACTCAAGCCTACCCCTAGGCATCTGTTGTTCACCACGACGACACTAGGCCGCGTTGCTACTCACCGGAGTCGGTGGTGCTACTCGTCGGAGATGGGCTGCCACTACCGCCGGTCGTTTGTTCTGCCAGGCGAACACTGCTGTGGTACAAGCCTGAGAGCTCTCGCCGGAGCTACGCAGACAACAGTGCTGCAATGGGGGCAGGTGGCCCTGTTTCCATCGGTGGCTACCGATGCTATTACGACCAGGCGCTGTGTCTGCCGGTGATGTGGGGTGTGCTGGAGGAGGAGAGGGCCGCAGGCGATGGAGGAGATCGGTGGTGCTGCTCGCCGTGAGGGAGAAAAGTGAAGCCAGGAGGAGGACGAATTACAAGCGGGATCCATGCATGTGGTCGTCCAGTTTTTATCCCACGGAAACAGACACGTGGCGAACAGCTCCATGCGGGGGATCGGGGCTTCCGATCCCCCGGGGGACGCTCAGCAGCACGACCCTAACAAAAACAAAATTAGCCACACTTTGAAAAACGTTCGGTACTTAAACTTATAGCAAAGTCCCTAACCCCGGACCCCGATTTACCAAACCAATTCCGTTTGTTTCGATATCGAGCTCTGCATCCGGCCGGAGGAAGAAAACGGGGTACAAATATCCTACTGTCCGGTCGCACGCAACTGATTCGTGCCCCTCCGTGTAGCCGTAGGCATAACGTCCTTCAGACTAAATAGCACTGGCGGTCACACAAGTGGTTCTGCGGGTGTATTTAAGTCACCCAATTCGGAAAACTGACGAACACGTCACTGAATTGAATAAACGTGTGCAGCCTGGTCACTTTCCTGTTTGTTGACCGGTTTTTGACACAAAATGGTCATGTGCGGCGACCGGTCCGGCATCTAAATCTTGCACATAACACCTCTTGTTTACCTTTTTTTATTAAGAAAGGCCAAGACAGAGTTAGTTTCGTTTCATCTCCACTGGTTCGCGACAATGGAGGAGGCGGCCGATGCACCCGACGGCGGCGAGGCTGCGGCGAGTTCGTCGTCGCCGCCAAACGTGCAGACGGTGCCAGCAGAAGGAGTGCCTGTTCTTAGGCTCGAAGCGCGGGATGCCCCTATCCACAGTAAGTTCCATCCCCACCCCGCAGATAAGCTAGGGTTTCCACCGCCGTCGGTAGTGATGATAGCAGCAATGAGTTGGGAATTTTGGTGTAGATTGGCGTGTGACTAGCTGTCAGGTGTCGATTTGAAGTAGTTTTGGTAGTTTATTTCTTAATTTTGTCGCCCTATTTGGTTCATGGTCTGAATATTTATGAATTCTGTAATGTAGGTCTTGATTCAACTAAATTTAGTGTTGAAATCCATCATGGAGGTTTCTTCGTGGGGTCTGGACTTAATGTTAGATATCTGGATGAAAAAATAGCTTGGTTTGATAATTTGGACCGAAACAACTTCTGTTATGAGAGCATCCACTACATGATTTCTGAGTTAGGATATGGAAGCGGTGGTTTGGTTATTGTATTCTGGTGTCCACCTGGGAAATCAGTTGATGAGATGATCCAAATAAATTTTGAAAGTCATTGTGCCAAAATTTCAAAAGCATTTGTGGATAACAAAGTGCTTGTTCTTTTTTGGCATCATCGTAAGGAAAAAAATCGAACAGAGACGGTGGATGATATTTCTTATGATGGATGCCCTGAGCTCCCAGATGTTTGGTTGTCCCACCAGCACCAGCAACAGCTGATAAGGAGTGTTACTCAGATAGCTCAAATAATTTCAAAGACGAAGAACTCAAGTTTGACAGTGATTCAGAAGGGGATCCTGCTTGGCATGATAGTGACTATGATGTGGCAAAAGACGATGAACTTTATGCACAGAATGTGGATGAATATGAGGATGACGAATTGTTTGAGAAAGGGAAAAAAATAGGCAACCAACATGCATATGTGCCTAGATCTGATGATGTCAATGAGGATGATCTTGAGCTACCGGTTGAAGATGACAATGAAAAGGGATATAAAACAGACTCTGATGATGAGGAAAATAATAATAATAATAATAATAATAATAATAATAATAATAATAATAATAATAATAATAAGAAGAAGAAGAAGAAGAAGAAGAAGAAGAAGAAGAAGAAGAAGAAGAAGAAAAAGTAGTTGTGTACAAGTTCAAACCATTTAACTCTGCTGGTGATATGGAAAATCCTCAATTTACATTAGGCATGGTGTTTGACTCGGTGGAGCTACTTAGGACTGCAGTTTCCAATTATGCAGTAAAGAACAGGGTTCAAATCGAGAAGAAGAGGAACAACAAAAAGAGATATGAGGCATGCTGTGCTGCTGAAGGTTGCACATGGAAAATGATTGCAGTCAAAGATAATAGGACCAGCAGTTTTCTTATCAAATATCTCATCTCAGAGCGCACATGTGAGAAAGTTTGGGATGTGAAAGAGCTGACAGCCCTATATTTGGCACAAAAATATGTTAAGATGTTCAGAGACAATGAAACTATGACACTGAAAACATTTGCTAGGAAAGTGAGGAAGAAATTCAACATGGAGCCTAGCAGGTATAAGCTTGGTAGAGGTAGGAAAGCTGCATTGGCAGTGGTACATGGGGATGAGATAAAGTAATTTTCCTTGCTTTGGCAGTATGGGAAGGAAATTCTTGCTAGAAATCCTAGTTCCTCCTTTTATGTCCACATGGAGCATGGTTTGTTTAGCACTTGCTATATGAGTCTCGCTGCTTGCAAAATTGGTTGGCTCAAGGGATGTAGGCCTATAATTTGTATTGATGGAACTTTTATCAAGACAAAATATGGTGGTCAGTTACTCACTCCTGTAGGCATTGATGGCAATGATGGAATTTATCCAATTGCAATGGCCGTGGTGGAGACAGAGTGCTACAACTCTTGGTCCTGGTTTTTGGCAACATTGAAGCAGGATCTGAACATAGCGAACACATCCCCTTTCACAATCATGAGTGATAAACAAAAGGTGTGCCTTTTACTGCATTTGCTGTTTATTTATTACATTTTGGTGTACTGTACTGCATTTGACTATATTGTTTTTGCTTAGGGCCTTATAAAAGGTGTGCAAGAACAGTTCCCTGATGCTGAGCACTGGTTCTGTGTTAGACATCTATATTAGAACATTCAACAGGTCCACAAAGGAGAAACTGTTAGGCAGCAGGTTTGGGCTTGTGCCAAGTCAACAACAGTGCAAGCATGGGACAAAAATATGGCAAAACTAAAGGAGGATAATCCTGGAGCGCATGCATTTGTGGAGGAGATGGCACCTAGTACATGGAGTAAGGCGTTTTTTAGTGAATTTCCTAAGTGTGACCTTCTACTAAACAACACTTGCGAGGTGATCAACAGGTATATATTACTACATGTTACTGCCTTAATAAGTATTGCTGAATGTTACTTCCTTAATAAATAGTTTACTGCCTTAATAAATATTTTGCTGCATTGTAGGTACATATTAGATGCAAGAGAACTCCCTGTTATGTCAATGTTTCAGAAAATACACTCACAGTTAATTCATAGACATTACACCAAGAGGAAGGAAGCAATTGAATCATGGACATGGCATATTACTCAAAAATCAGAGACAAACTACGAAAAAATACTGAATTTGCAAACAATTGTGAAGTAGCTGCTTCTGGCTTCGGTATGTTTGCAGTGCAATCATTCGAAAAAGATTATGTGGTGGAGCTAAACCTGAGAGCATGCACCTGTAGAAGATGGCAACTGACAGGTATCCCCTGCTCTCATGCAATTGCTTTCTTGAGGTCAGAGAGAATTAAACCTGAGAGCATGGTATCAAGTTGTTATACTCTCAAAACATACATGGAAGCATATGGAGAACAAAATTTTCCTTTGAGAGACAAGGAAGCATGGGAACCTGTAGATGCATGTCCTATATTGCCACCATTTTATGAAAAATGTGTTGGCAGGAGGAAGAAGAACAGAAGGAAGCAACCAGAGGAGAGTGTAGATGGCACAAGGCTTAGCAAACATGGATGTCGGAGAACTGTCCCAGGAACTGGGTGTGTCTCACGAAGGATCGAGTAAGGGTCTGAACACGGAATCAAACAACCCTCAACGTGCCACGGCGATGGTGCTCGCCTGGATCGTCGCGGGGAGGCACTGCAGAAAGGAACACACAGTATTACCCAGGTTCAGGGCCCTCTAGGTGAGGTAAAACCCCTACGTCCTGCTTCGGATTGTATTGCACTTGCTTGGAGAGGTTTTAGTACAGAGCGAGCTTGGCGAGCTCAAGGTGGCTACAATGGCTAACCCTAGAACCGGAGAAGAACCAAAGATTGAACCCTTTGCCCGAGCGTGCTCCCCCTCCTTTTATAGGTGTCTCGGGCCTCTTCCCCCCAAATATCTTGGCGGGAAGGGCTACCACATGGCGATGAAGGAGGAGGTGCGGTGCACAATAAAGGTAGAGTCCATCATAAAGGTAAAGTCCATGGACGCGGTCCACGGCAGGGGGCAGCGTCACCAAAGCTGGAAAAGCCACCGTCCAAACAGGACGGTGGGCTGGCGCTGCTGAGGCGGGATGTGTCCCACGGTGACGTCGCCTTTGGAGGGTAGCTGCAGACGGTTCCCTTATCACCAAAGTGGCAATCCTTGGGGCTCCTTTGCTTGGTGCAGCTTTGTTGACTGCTTTATACATAAAAATGGCAACTGTGGCGCTGCTGTCACCGCGTGCCGGCGCGGTCGTCACTCTGCGGAGGGCGCAGAGCCCATGTGCGCTCTGCCGCGGAGGCAGAGCTAGCTTCGAGAGGAAAAAAGCCTCGCGAGGCAAAAGGCCTCGCCGAGCCTTCCGGCTTGGTCCTTAGCAGAATTTGCAGGTGGCATCCGAGATGCCCTCTCGAGGAGAGGTCCCTCGCCGAGGGAAAAAACCTTGGCGAGGAGGAGAGGTCCCTCACGAGGCTCGCCAGGCTCGGAGAGCCTGGTCCTTAGCGAAATCTTCTGAAGAATGTTGTGGGCCCTAGCAGGCCGGCCCGTGGTACCCTGGTTCCCACTGTGCCGACAGTAGCCCCGGGCCCGCGATAGGCACGCCGAAGCCCATGGATGGAGGGGAAGCGTCGAGGGCCCAACGGTGCCTGCCAGGGTCGCGACACGTGGGGCGCAGCGGTTGCGCCTGAGGCCACGATCTCCTCGGCTTCAACGGGCGACGTGGCGGGGCCCGCCACGATTCGGGGGCCGGTCAATAAAGCCTGGGCGCGCGGTCGACGCCCTTCACTTCATCCATTACTCCTCTGCACACTTCTCCCAACGCCTCCATCTCTCTAGAGCGTTCCGTCTCCAAAATCTCCTTCTCCAGCAACCATGGCGCCCAAGAAGGCAAACGCCGACCAGAAAGGCAAGGCCGTGATGCAGACTGGCACGTCGGCGACGGCGGTGCGGGGTGCTGTACCCCAGGGGGCGCTGCCGGAAACCCGCGTCCGTGCGGCGGCGCTTGAGAAGGTGCGCCACCTGGCGGCGGCCAACACCCACGAGCTCGGCGCCACAAACATGGCGGCCGACAGCAGCAAGGTCGGCGCGGGGTACTACCCCATCTTCCTTCACACCCTCTACGCCGGCCTCGTTCCTCCCTTCTCCAGCTTCCTCCTGGGATCCTTGAGGCGTACCGGATCCAACTCCTTCATCTCCACCCAAACTCCATACTCATCCTCGCCATCTTCGCCTATCTCTGTGAGGCGTACGTTGGCGTCCACCCCTCGGTGGATCTCTTCCGCAGCTTCTACGCCCTCCGGTCCACCGCATCGAACGAGCGGCTCGGATGCATCTCCTTCCGCATCGGCGCCGCCAGGAGCGAAGATTACATCCCCATCGCGTGGCTCGGCGAGAATGCGGTCACCAAGATAACGAAGAAAGTGGAGGATTTCCGCCAGAAGTGGTTTTTCGTCGGCACCAAGTCGTCGAACCGCCTCCTGGAGGTACCCGTGGCGCCCCCGAAGAAGTGGGCGCGTTGGGCGAGCGGCGACTTCGAGGGCCCCAAGCTTGAGGCGGTGTACGAGCGCATCCGGGTGCTCTGCGAGGCCGGGCTCACCGGCCAGATGGTGGCGAGGGACTTCGTCAAACGCCGCATTGCTCCCCTCCAGTGGTGTCGTGGTATTGTTGAATCTAGCCGCGGCAGGGGTGCCATCGAGCTAGGTAGAGAGAGGGGTTTTGGAGACATGGGGTGATCCGGCGACATAAAGGCGAGTTTACCCAGCTTCGGATCTCACGTCGGTGGCGAGATCCTACGTGCTGCGATAATTCACTATAAGGCAGTATCGCCGAGTTACAGTGGATTGAGGTTGAGATCGTACATGCCCTAAGGCGTCCCAGGGGCCGGCTTATAAAGGCGTCCAGACCCTGGGCTTACAGGAGGAAACCTAACCGACTAAGAACAGAGTCCTACTCCAACCCGGCTTGGGCCTTGCCTTGTGGGCTAAGTCTTCTGCAATGCGGGCCGGCTTCTAGAGTCTTCCCTTAGCCGGATGGGCCTCCCGTGCTTCAGCATACTGGGCCGCCCGGTAAGCCGGATTCGGCTTACCACCACTTTGGGCCACCCTGGTCTGCTGGCTTTTAGTCTTCTCTGTGAGGACACCTGTTCGGCATAACCCCAACAGTAGCCCCCGGAAAGCTTCAAGGACTTCAGCGGCTGGCTTCAATATTCCGGCAATATGTTGTCCGGGAAATTCGTCATCCGTCTTCAGTCTTGGAGCATTCCCAGAAACCTGAAATCATGTTGAACAGCTTTGTCGATTTTAACTGTGCCGGCTTTGTATGCCGAAAAAGCACTTGAGCATGCAACGACACGCGTCAGCCGATTTGACAGTTATGTCAGACCCGGCAGTGTGATTGGAGGAGCATCTTTTTAATGCAGAGGCTAGTTTCCGTTTTTCCCACGCTGGAACCGAGGCGTCGGAGAGAAGGAACCGTCACCAACGGCTTGATCCGAGACACGTGGCGAGTAACCCGGCTACAAACCGTTGCACACATCTCGGCGCAGCACTATAAGTAGCAACCATCTCGTCTCCTCCGCGATCTCCACACCATTCGCAGCCCTAGCTCCCGAAATCGCATCCAGATCTCCTCTCTCTCTTGAGTTTCATCTCTTCTTTGATCTTCATGGCTTCAAGCTCTCCAAGCTCTCCAGCGGCTGACGCCACCGCGGCCGGTCCGACTCCGTCGATGGGTGGTGCCACATCCGCGGCCACCGCCGCCGCCACCGAGCCATCCGCCGCTGCTCCTGCATCCTCTACAACTCCGGTGAGCTCCTCCACCGCTTCGGGCCACGATACAGTGGCGTTGGCAAAAGCCGCAGCCGAAGCCGCTGCCACGATGGCTTCTGCCGCTCCAACCGCTGAAGCCGCCATCGACGATGCAAGTGTCGGTGAGGAAGAGGAGGAGGAAGCCAGCAACAAAGACGTGCCCAGCAACCCGTCCCGCAACTGGGCCTGCTCGGCTGTGGACGAGGTCGAGTTGAAGGGGATGGAGACCGACGGAGCCATTGCTCCAACTTCTGAGTCGAATCCGACTTGGCGATCTGCTTGCGGCGATCCCTACCCGACTCCCATCAGAGACGAGCGGGTATTACTTTCTTCCCATGTAATCAGGGGATTCTCCTTGCCGCCGTCGGCTTTCATGATAGATCTCTTAGATCACTACGGCCTCCATAGCTCCACAACATAACCCCGAACAGCCTGCTGTACATCTCCGGCTTTGTAGCGCTGTTTGAAGGATACTTAGGCATAAAACCTAGGTTAGACTTCTTCGAACGCTATTTCCTAGTCAAGAGGCAGACCGTCAACAAAGAGCTGCTGGTGGCCGGCACAATCAGCTTCAATTGCCGCCGAGACATTGATTGGTACCCTCAAGTGCCAATCGTGGATTCGGCAAAGGGATGGGTGTCTACATTCTTCTACTGCAAGGATGTGGCGACGCCAAACCGGCTGCAGGGGCTCGCCCCTTTCACAGACAAAGCCGGCACGCCGCTGCCCTCCTGGAAGAAGAAGCCGTCAGGTGTAATGCCGACGGAACATGCCGCCCTCCAAGCGAGGATTGCGCCACTGACGTCCGGCTCTCCTCCCTTGACTGGGGAGGACACCATTGTTTGCTGGATGAAGAGACGAATTCAGCCCCTCCAACATCGGCTCGCCTTCTCTGCGAGTACACGGATAATTCTGATCCTATGAGGATCAACGAGAAAGACTTGGAGCAGGGCCTCTTTGAGGCTCGCTTCAACAAGCTCATCAAAGCCCGGCCTGGAGCAGGCCGGCAATATGAAGAATCATTGCCGATGTTTACGACGACCAACCCTCCCCCAAAGGTACTTTGACTAAACAAAGTTCAATTCTTTGAGAGATTCGGGTTTGCTTTTGTCGGACTAACATGTAATATGTCAGATTGCTGGAATCACCGACGTCCGCCCTGCTGGGAAGCCATCATCCAGCAAGGCGCCCACGCGGCCCATCTCCCTTTCCTCGGCTACCGCAGAAAGCCGGAAGAGGAAGGGCCAATCGACCACCAGCGGCACTAAGCCGTCTGAGGATGATGACGCTCTTACTGGGCTAAACATCCCCAGCAAAAAGTAAGTCTACTAGCTACATCTCCTCCTCCCCTTGCAGTAATGCCGGATTTGCTGAACATCTTTTACTTTTGCAGGCCGAAGAAAGGTGCTCCGTTTGAAAACAAAGACGGTCGCCACGAGGAAGAAAGCCTCTCCTGCCATCCCTCCATCAACTCCATCAGTTCCAAAGCCGAACCCAAGAGAAGAGAGCACTCGCATGATAGTGCCAGCTTCGCCTGTTGGGAGAGCCGGGGTAACTCCCCCAACACAATGGACAGAGATGACGGGGAAAGTGACTGAAACATCCTCTCCAAGGGCTGAAGCTCCGGCTGATGATGCCCCAATCTTTCTCCCAATCAAAGCCGAAGCCTTTGACGAGGAAGGGCGTATCAAGCCGGAATTCATGAACCGGTTCATGAAGGCACCTCGGTTTCCCCGGAAGAAGGGAACAACTGTCCGGGACGACGAGCCGGATCACACCAAGGCCTATGACACCTTTGATGTCATAGAGATCCTTGAAGATCAGCAGAACTACTTTGTTGATAGCTTTGAGGCCGGCATGACGCTTCTCCGCGAGCACTACCAGGTAAAATATCTTACCCAGTAGCCCCCGAGCACTATGCCGGGTTAAGTTATTAAAACTAGCCGTCATAGTGATCCGAGTTAATGCGCATGCATACACTTAGCCCCCTAGCCATGAAATGTCGCCATGTAGCCACCTTAACTTGTAAACATAGCTTTAGGCTTTTAGCAATTCCTTACGCAGATCCACCGAAAAATTGGCGCTGAAACCCTCAATTCTTTAGGTGTGCGAAATCAGGAGATGCGCCGGCTCAAGACTGAACTGGCGACCAAAGACGCCATCATCGAAGGGTTTGAGGCAGACCGGGTTCAATACCAAGGTACAAATGCCGAATCCTTAGCTTTGAATTCCAGGCTTGTTTTTATACTGCTGACATTTTGCAGATGCCATCATCAAAGCCAAGGAGCTTGCCGAAAACGCCGGCATTGTCGACCGGCTCCGCAACGAAAATATTGAGCTGAATAAGCTTAATCAATCGATGGCTGCGGAGCTGGAGACAACCAAGAAGAATCTTGCCAATGCCGAACAACTTCTGGAATCAGAGAAGCAGAGCCATAAGGATGCCTTCAATGAAATCCAGGACCGGCTTAACAGGCGCCTTGATGAATCGCTGGCTATCGACAGCCAGCTTCTGAGTAAGTTTTAAAATAACTTAAACTCATTGGTTTCTGTCTTAGCCGAATATAATTGAACTTCGCCTTTTGCAGCTCCGGTGGGTTATGGCCATGAGTTAACAGCGGAAAACCGGCTTGACCGGATTCTGGAAGTAGGGGAGCTTATCCCGAAGATTATCTCTTCGGGAAAAGACATTGCTGAGAAGTTTTTTCCCGGCAACCCCGAGCCCCCGACGAACCTTGCCAGCTTAGAAGCTGAACTGACCGAAGAGGCTTCATTCTTCGATGAACGCCTTCGTTCCAGTGCTCGTGGAGGTGCCAAGACGGCCTTGGGCTTGATGATGGCACATTACCCGGAGGCAGAAGTGTGGCGAGTGGCATCCGGCTTCCCTCTTGAAAAAGTACGCGATGACCAATCTGTTTAGACTCAGAACAAGTGCCGCCTTTCGGTGCCGGAACGCTTTGAAGCAACCCGGCGCAAAAAGCTAGCAGACAAACATTAATTTGGCAAAACGTTGATTTTTCATCACCTTAAGGCGGATTCAACATGAAAGAGTTTACCAACAAGAGCAACACAGGCAATTTCGGGTAAACAAACCAACAATAAGATCGTAGGGAAATAAAGGATGGTACAGATTCTCGAATTCGACATGAGAGAAACCAATTTTTATTTCATGATCACATTGACATAGTTACAATAGAATTTGCTAAGTGTAAAAAGGACGTAGCTGAGCGATATTCCACGGACGTTTCGTCTCATCTAAGTCGTCATCTACATGCCTTTTTCTCTTGCGACCTTTCTTCCTGGGATCTTTCTTTGAACCCCTTAAGTCGAGGAGATAATATGACCCGTTTTTCAGAACTTTGCTGATAACGAAAGGCCCTTCCCATGGCGGGGATAATTTGTGCTGCCGGCTTTGCACAAGCCGAAGCACTAAGTCGCCTTCTCGAAAAGATCGATTCCGCACTCTACGGCTCTGATAGCGACGTAGATCTTGCTGATAGATGGCGGATCTTTGGAGAGCTAACTCTCTTTCTTCTTCGAGGATGTCTAAGCCGTCTTGACGTGCTTCTTCTGCGTCTTTTTCGACGTAGGCTGCGACTCGAGGCGAATCGTGGATCATGTCGGATGGGAGCACCGCTTCTGCACCATAGACGAGGAAGAAAGGGGTGAAGCCGGTTGATCTATTCGTGGTAGTACGAATACTCCACAAGACCGCCGGCAATTCCTCAACCCAAGCGCCGGCTGCTCGATGCAAAGGGGTCTCAAGCCTCGGCTTAATACCTTGCAGAATAATGCCGTTAGTGCGCTCCACCTGTCCGTTGGATTGCGGGTGTGCCACCGATGCCACGTCGAGCCGGATCTTTGATCGGCTGCAGAACTTCGCTAGCTCACCGACGGCAAAGTTTGTGCCATTATCAGTGATAATGCTATGCGGTATGCCAAATCTAGTTGTAATCTCGACGATGAACTTTGTAGCTGTAGCTCCGTCGAGTTTCTTGATGGGCTTTGCCTCCACCCACTTCGTGAATTTGTCGACCGCTACCAGCAGGTGGGTTAAGCCTCCCCTTGCCGTCTTAAAAGGTCCCACCATGTCAAGCCCCCAGACCGCAAACGGCCAAGTGATAGGGATCGTTCGGAGCTCCTGAGCCGGCAAGTGAACCTGCTTTGCGTAGCGCTGACACCCTTCACAAGTCTTGACGATGTTGATAGCATCCTCCTTAGCCGTCAGCCAGAAGAATCCGTACCGAAACGCCTTGGCGACTAACGCCTTTGCCGCCACGTGATGGCCACATTCGCCGGAGTGGATTTCTTCCAGGATTTGCCGTCCTTCCTATGGAGAGACGCATCTTTGGAAGATGCCGGATGTGCTCCTCTTTGAGAGTTGTCCGTCAATAATCGTGTACGCCTTTGCTCGACGCTCAATTTGACGGCTTAGCAGCTCGTCGTCCTTGGGTAGTTTCTTATTAATCAAGAAATCAGTGTAGGGTGTGGTCCAATCTGGGGTTACCAAGCACACCTGAACTGATTCTGCCGACAAGGGGTAATTTTCATCGCCGCCTTTGATGGACGCCTTATGAAGGTGATGGAGAAATACGTCTGGTGGCACTGCCTTTTTCTTGGATCCTATTCTGGCCAAGGCATCAGCAGCTTCATTGTCATCTCGGGAGATATGTCGAACCTCTAAGCCGGCAAAACATCTGCCGAATTCGTCGACTGTTCTTCTGTATTCCGCCATTGTGGGACTCTTCGTGTCCCAGCATCCATCAAGTTGCTGCACAACCAGATCCGAGTCGCCATAGTAGAGAATGCGCTGTACTCCCAATTCCTTAGCCATGTGAAGACCATGAAGGAGAGCCTCATACTCTGCTACATTGTTGGTGGCATTGAAGTGGATTCGAAGGACATAACTGAGCTTATCACCCTTAGGCGATTTTAGAACTACACCAGCCCCTGAGCCTTCCTTCATCTTTGAGCCATCGAAGTGCATTATCCAGTACTGAGAATCTGGCAAAGGTGTGCTTTCCATCGCCTCAGTACAATCTGCAACAAAGTCGGCTAAGACCTGAGATTTGATGGCGGTCCTCGGCTTGTACTGGATGTCGAAAGCTGCTAACTCGATGTCCCATTTGGCGACTCGACCCGTTGCGTCGGCATTGTTGATGATTTCCCTTAATGGAGCCTTGCTGACCACCGTGATTGTGTGATCCTGGAAGTAATGCCGTAGTTTTCTGGAGGCAAAGAATACACCATAGGCTAACTTCTGGTAGTGAGGGTAGCGCTGCTTTGAATCTGAGAACACCTCGCTAATGAAATAGGCGGGGCGCTGATCCGGCCATTGCTTCCCTTCCTCCAGGCATTCCACTACAATGACGGCACTTATGACGAAATTCGTGGCCGACAAGTAGAGGAGAAGCGGCTCTTTTTCCCTTGGAGCTGCTAAGATTGGAGCATGTGTCAACGTATACTTCAGCTGAGCTAGAGCTGCCTCTGCTTCCTCTGTCCAAACAAAATTGTCCGACTTTTTGAGGAGCTTATACAATGGCAATGCTTTGTCGCCCAGCCGGCTAATGAATCGGCTTACAGCCGCGGCGGAACCCGTAAGCCGTTGTATGTCTTTTAGACAAGACGACCTTTCGATGTTCTGAATCGCCTTTATCTTTTCCGGGTTAACTTCAATTCCTCTTTGGGAAACAATGAAGCCCAGAAGCTTGCCTGCGGGTACTCCGAAGACGCATTTTGCTGGATTAAGCTTCATCTGGTACTCCCTTAGATTTGCAAAGGTTTCCGACAGATCGACGATAAGATCGCCGCGCTTCTTCGACATGACCGCTATGTCGTCTACGTAGACGTGAACATTGCGGCCAATCTGCTTGTCCAAACACCGCTGCATACACCTTTGGTAAGTAGCACAAGCGTTCTTTAAGCCGAAAGGCATTGTGACATAGCAGTAATTGCCATATGACGTGGTGAAGGACGTCTTGATTTGGTCTGACTCCTTCATCTTAATCTGATGGTAACCCGAATAAGCGTCCAGAAAACATAGCATCTCTGAGCCGGCAGTTGAATCAATGACCTGATCGATACGCGGTAAGGCGAACGGATCTTTAGGGCAAGCTTTGTTTAAGCCGGTGAAATCAATGCACATACGCAGCTCAGAGGTGTTCTTCTTTGGGACTAGCATGGGATTTGCCAACCAATCAGTGTGGACAACTTCACGAATGAATTTGGCGGCTGTAAGCCTTAGGATCTCCTTTCCAACCGCCTTGCGCTTCTCAGTTCCGAGCCGGCGGAGGCCTTGCTTGACCGGCTTTGCGTCCTTGTTGACTTTTAGGGAGTGCTCGGCAAGTTTCCTCGGGACGCCTGGCATGTCAGATGGTGACCAGGCAAATATGTCCCGGTTCTCACGGAGAAACTTGACGAGCTCGCCTTCCTATTTGTCGTCGAGACCGGCACCGATGATGGCCTCCTTTGACGGATCATCCTTTGAGAGCTTGATTTTCTTGGTGTCATCCTTTGGCTTAAAGCTTGAGTCGACCTTAGAGGACGGCTTTTCAGTCGCCGGCATCTCATCGGGACCAATTGTTTTCTTGAGATCCTCCAACTCTTCCCTGCAGATTTCTTGCTCAGCATGGACGGCATTGGAGGCCTCGCATTCCTTGGCTTTCTTGAAGTCTCCCTTTACTGTGATGATGCCATTGGGTCCCGGCATTTTCAGCTTGCTGTAGATGTAGCAGGGCCGAGCCATAAACTTGGCGAAAGCCGGACGTCCAAAGATTGCATGATATGCACTTCTGAAGGGAACCACCTCAAAAGAGACGTCCTCGGTCCGAAAATTATCGGCTTCACCAAAGGTGACCTTCAGGGTAATTTGCCCCATCGAGGAGGCTTGTCGTCCCGGCACAATCCCATGAAACTTCACAGTACTGTGGGTGAGTTGTGACTCGGAAATACGCATCCTCTTCAACGTTGCGGCATAAAGTATATATTGATACTGCTGCCGCCATCCATTAGCACCTTTGTCAACTTGTACTTGTCGACTATTGGGCTGGCGACTAAGGCGTAGGTGCGCTTTGCAGGAACTCTATCCGGGTGATCGCTGCGATCCCATGTGATGGGTGTGTCGGACCAATCCAGATATTGAGGAACTGCTGGCACCGTAGCGTTGAGTTCTTGCCAGGCCGCCTTTTCTTTGTGTGAAGAATCCGTTGCCAAGTTGACGATGAGACTTTCGGCATGCTTAGGGAATTTGCTGCCTTTTTCTTTGGAGGCCGCGTCATCCGACTCTGAAGCAGCTTCCTCCTTCTCTTTGTCGTCCTTCCTAGACTTGCGCTTGTTCCTTGACTTGCCGGCTTTGGGGTCCTTGGCGATGTCTCGATTGATGTGACATTGCTGGAGCGTGTGGGAACTTGTTCCATCTGGCCTCAGATGATGGACACAGGGGTTGTGCTTGATGTCGTCATACATCACCGCTGGTGGCCGGGATGATTGGTTATTTGCCGGCTTCTTGCCTTGCCATTTGCCATTGCTTAAGCCACCCTTTCCAAAGGCAGCAGCGACTTCGTGAGAAGGGCCGGCTTGGTCTTCAATCTTCTTTTTCCCGGACTCGCGTCGGCGGCTTTCGGCATCCTCCCTGTTGTCATCATCGGCGGCGGCGTACTTGTTTGCACAAGCGAGTAAGCCCCCCAAAGTTTCCGACTCGTCGCTGTAGATCATGAAGCGGAAAGTCGTCCCCTTCCTCAGAGATTGCTTGAAAGTATGGATCGCCTGAGTTTCTGAGACGCCTTCGCAAGCGTTCTTGATTTCACTCCATCGTGAGACGAACTCAGGGCTAGACTCGTTCTTTTGCTCCACGCACCGCTGTAAGTCAAAAATCGACTTTGGGCGCTTATATGTGCCCTGGAAGTGCTGGATAAAAACACGCTTCATGTCACCCCAGGTATGAACCGTCCTTTCCGGCAAACCTTCAATCCACATGCGTGCCGTTCCGGTTAACATCAGGGGCAAAAATTGCACTGCGGAGTCGGCACTGCCTTGATATATGTCACAGGCACTGACGTAGTCTGAGAGCCAGGTCTCAGGATTAGCCGTACCACTGTACTTCTCAACCATCTTTGTTACGTTCGACAAAGTGGGAGGTAGAATTTGCTCTCTGATTGTTCTGCCAAAACACTTGGGGCCGAGGTATTGGGCATCTCTGGCCGACTTCCTCTCCTCGATTAGGCTTCGAACATCATTGGCTGATGGCGGTTTAGCAACCGACTTTTCCTGTCTTGGTTCTTCCCTGTGACGGCTTTGGCTCGCCCGGCTCGCGTTACGCGGAGGGCTTGGAGTCCTTTGCCGTCGTGGAGGGGGTATGTATTTGGGAGGGTTATCTCCCTCTTTGCGCGGTGGAGGCGGCGGTGGAGGTGGCATATGACCTCTGTTATCCTCCCTTCGGGGTTGATTTTCCCCTTCACGTCGTCGCTCCTGACGGGGTGGTGCCGCCTTTTCCTTGCAAGGGTCCTCCTTTCGCTCTCGGCTCCGATGTCTTTCCCGACCAGCTTCACGATGGCGTGAAGAACCTGTCCGAGATTTCGCACCTCTAGGATGCTTGTCCCTCGGGTCCTTGCTGCCTTTGTTGTGACTGCTTGAGCCGGCCGGGTCATCGCCTGGGTCGGCAGGGGCAGCAGCCATTGGCTTGTTGGCTGTTGACTTGCAAAGGCGAGAATCATCAACAAGCCGTCCTGTTTTGACTTGCGAATCGTTTTGCTGCTGCTGTGCAACCTCCAGTAGATAAGCCGAATACTTAAGCCGAGCGTCACGATCCAACGATTTGTCGAACATGACCTCTTGGGCAGCCTCCATGTTTTTGGCTGGGGTATTGAAGTAACACAGATTTGTCACCGGGTCACGTCGGTGGTGGTACTTCCTCCAGACTGAATCTACATGATCGGCTTCCCACTTGCTATGGAAATCCAACCTCTTATGCAGGTTCTTATCACGAGCCGGACGGAAAACATCGTCAACCCCCTTTTCTCTCTGCTTTCGGATGAACTCCGTTTCCTTGTTTGTGAGCTCAACTTCACGCTCTACTATCTGGGCGGCTTGCTCCTCAAGTAGGGCGCGGCGCCTCTCAATGTCGTCCAGTGATGCGTTCGGAGGGAGTGGCGTTAACAGTTGCTTGTAGCTCGCCATCTTTCTTTCGTGCTCCCTCTCTGCCGCCTCGCCAGTCCTAGCGTCAATGTCATCTCCTCCAGCCGGCACTCTATCTGCCCCCTTTAATGGAGCCAGTGGCGGCACGAAATCCACCTTGAGATTTCCGGCTTGCGGAGTTTTTTCTTCGCCATTGGCGGCTTTCGAGGTGTTGGGGTCGTCATTAGGATCCGAGACGTTTCCCATCAAGACCTCGGCAGGGCGTCCTAAGCAGGATGCAACTTTCCGACTAAAATCGTCAGATTCTCCTCCAGATTCGAGGTCCTGCTCCATATGGGCGGTGTTCCCTGATCTGGCTTCTGAATCAATCCTAGACTGCAGTGCAGGGAGGATAGACTCAGGTTCAGTCATCGACTCGTGTGAGCCGGATTCTCCTACAACGCCGACGAAGTGGAATTCTGGCGCCGCCCTGTTGGAACTTGCGTCATCTTCAGAGTCTTCGTCGTCAGCGTCGAAAGCCAGATCCAGATCGGCTATCTCGTCAGAATCCAGATCCGACTCCTCGTCGAGGTTGCCTGGGTGGGTGGTGGGCAAGCTCGAGGTGAAGCCGAGATCGTCCAAGGCCTGGGCGGTGAAGCCGACGAAGATGTCGAAGCCGCCGATGGAGACCGTGGACCAGCCGGCGGGATCCTCCTTTGCCGGCGTCCAGAGGCCGTCGTTGAAGACGTGGCCGGCTCCTGACTCGTCGAAGTAGCTCACCATGCCGACCGCAATGGTGTCGCCGACTCCGCCTGCAGCTCCTGGACGGATCGAAACCCCGGACATCTCCTTCCCCCACGGTGGGCGCCAACTGTCGTGGTATTGTTGAATCTAGCCGCGGCAGGGGTGCCATCGAGCTAGGTAGAGAGAGGGGTTTTGGAGACATGGGGTGATCCGGCGACATAAAGGCGAGTTTACCCAGCTTCAGATCTCACGTCGGTGGCGAGATCCTATGTGCTGCGATAATTCACTATAAGGCAGTATCGCCGAGTTACAGTGGATTGAGGTTGAGATCGTACATGCCCTAAGGCGTCCCAGGGGCCGGCTTATAAAGGCGTCCAGACCCTGGGCTTACAGGAGAAAACCTAACCGACTAAGAACAGAGTCCTACTCCAACCCGGCTTGGGCCTTGCCTTGTGGGCTAACTCTTCTGCAATGCGGGCCGGCTTCTAGAGTCTTCCCTTAGCCGGATGGGCCTCCCGTGCTTCAGCATACTGGGCCGCCCGGTAAGCCGGATTCGGCTTACCACCACTTTGGGCCACCCTGGTCTGTTGGCTTTTAGTCTTCTCTGTGAGGACACCTGTTCGGCATAACCCCAACAAGTGGCACTCGGAGCCGATGTGGGCGTACTCAGGCTCGGAAGACAGGATGCGCCTGTGCGCAGATGACTTCACCTTGGACGAGCTGAAGCAGGTCATGAGGGTCCTCTTCGCCACGGCGTCCATTCCGTCCCCAGCCAACGACGATGCCTTGCCGCTGTTCGCCTATGTGGAGGAGAGCGTGCGCGAAGCCCGTCAACTCCTGCCCAGTTTCGACGAATGGGGTATCAAGCCTGCAAGACTCCGCGGGCCCCGCAGCAACCCGTGGGCTGCGGAGCTGGAGCAGGTGGGCGAATCGCCGGAGCCGGACGAGGCTGAAGACTCCGGCGAGGACGAGGCCTCGAGAGGCGCCAACCCCTCTGGCGAGGATGAGGCCTCGAGAGGCGCCGACCCCTCGGGAGGCGACGCGGGCTCCTCAAGGAGCGCGCCGCCTGAAGAGGACCTCCAGGAGATCTCCTCCAGCGGCGACGAGGACGCCTTCCGCGTGGCCCGCTCCCGACGCATCGTAGAGGAGGAGGAGGAGAGAGCGGCAACAGGGGAGGACGCCGCGAGTCCCGCACCAAGGCCCTCCACGACAGGAACGCCTCAGCAGGGAGGGGCGCCCCCCGAGAGGATGCAGGAGGGCCTCTCGAGGAGGCCAGGGCGAGCGGCCCCCAGCCTCCGAAGGCGAAGGAAAGGGTGTGGAGGATAGCCGGCGAGTAAGCCTCGATTCTTCTTTTTCTTTTAGAATTTTGCTTCTGAGAATTCTCTTGACGGATCTTCTGCTTGTTTGTCTTCAGGAACCCTGTGTCGCCGAAGAAGCGGCGGCTCCGCAAGCTTGGGGAGGCTCCTGACGCCCTCGCAGCGCAGCCGGTGGCTGACGAGCCGCAGCACGCGGCTTCTCCTCCCACGGGTGAGCGCCGCGAGGAGGAGGACGACGACGTCGTAGAGGTGGCGCCGCCGCCCACCCAGGCCACTCTTCCTCCCGTACCGCAGGGGGCAACGGAGGAAGAGGCGGCGGCCGAGACAACCCGAGCCTCGGCGACGCCGGACGCGGAGGAGGAGGCGATCGAGGAGATCGTCGTGGAGCCACCTCAGGAGGAGGAGGCTCCCACACAGAGGGCAGACGTGCCCGCAGCCGCGGCGGGCGCGACCACCACGGAGGGGGCGGGAGGTGCCCCCGAAGGGCAGGAGGAGGGGGCGCCTCCGGAGCCCACAGATACGGGAGCTGGGGGGCGAGAGGGCGCCCAGCCCCAGCGGGCTCCAGACGCGGGAGGCGAGGAAGGCGCCCACGCGAGCCCTCAGAGGGCCCCTGATGCGGGAGGCGAGGAAGGCGCCCACGCGAGCCCTTAGAGGGCCCCTGACGCGGGAGGCGAGGAAGGCGCCCTCGCGAGCCCCCGGGCCGCACCGGAGGCGTCCGTGAGCCCAAGGCAGGGCACCTCGAGCGCCCCGCCAAGAAGCGAGATCTCTGCTCCCCGCAGCGATGCAGGGACCTTGGTGCTGCGGGAGCCGCGGCGCCAAGCGGTTCGTCGCCAAGCCGTCCTCGGCCTGGCATGGCGGATGCTTGAAGAGCTGGAGGCGCAGCTCGCTGAAGAGGAACTCGCCCAGGTGGAGGAGCGGGCGAGACTCGACGAGGGCTGGGCCCTCCTCCGCGAGAGCGTGGAGAGCTGCCGCGGAAGGACGCGGCGGCCCTAGCGGCCCACCAAGAGGCCATGCGCTTCGCCGAAGAGACCCGCGACAGCGTGAAGAGGGAAGCGGCGGATACCATGGAGCAGCTGGATGCCGCACGGGCGGCGCTCGAGGCGGAGACCGCCTCCAAGCTACAGGAGGTGGCGGCCCTGGAGCAGAACTTCATCACGCACTCCAAAACCGTGGAGGGCAGCCTGAAGGAGCTCCGCGAGAGGCTGGACGCCCGCGAGAAGCAGCAAACGCAGCGCGAGGCAGAGCTCACGCAACGCGAGGGAGCGCTCTCCCTCCGCGAGGAGGAGCTGCGCCGACGGGAAGAGCAGGTCCAGCAGCTTGAGGCGGACTAGGCCACCCGCGAGGAGCAGCTGAAGGATCGCGAGGGCCGGGTGGCCATGGACGAAGCCACCTACGCCGAGCGCCACGCGCAGGCCAACGCCAGCCTCGCGGAGAAGGAGAAAAAGCTGAAGGAGGAGGCCGACGCCAGGGTCAAACTCATCCACCTAGACCTCGCCAAGGACTACGACGAGAAGGCCAAGAAGCAGGAGGAGCGCTTCAAGGCGAAGCGCAAGGAGCTCTAGGACCGCATTGAGGGGCTCGAGAAGGAGGAGAAGCAGATGGCTTCCCGCCTTCAGAGCGCCAAGGAGGCCTAGGCTCGCGCGAAAGGGAGAGTCGCCGCCCTGGAGAAGGACCTGAGCGAGCTCCACCAGCAGGTGGGGCCGGTCGTGAACCTCGTGGAGCAGGCACGGGACACCGCGCAGATCGGCCGGACCATGTCGCGCCAATGCCAGCGCATGCTCCACGACCTGGTGGTCCGCGCGCGCGCCGTTGGGGACGACCTGAGGATCGAGGTTCCCCCCTTTTCCGCAGGGAGCGACGACGAGGCCGCATACTCGTTCTTCTTCGAGCAATTCCTCGGAAAGCTTGAAGAGACCGCGAAGGGCTTTGACGAGCGCTTCGTGGAGGAGAGCCGCGATCTCCTCGTCATCGCCACCTGCCGCATCTTCAGCAACCTCGCGAGGCTCCAGCCCTCGCTTGACCTCGAGGCCGTGATGGCGCCGGTCGACATCAGCGACAAGGCGCGGAAAGCCGCCGAGGTGTACGCCAAGAAATTTGACCAAGTCGTGGTCGATGAGGACGAAGGCGACGACGAGGAGGATGCCCTGGAGGAGGAGGCGGAGGCTGCCGTGGACGGAGCGGGCACCTCAGGAGGCGCGACGGCCTGAGCTCCCTCCTATATCTGGACGTGCAGGGGCACGGATTATCTTAGCATTTTATTTGTAATAGCTTTGTAAAGACTTGCTTTAAGCTTTTGTTTGAACATGCTTGGTGAATATCCCTCGAGAGGCTTTTGTCTTCCTTTTCATGTCTTTTCCGCTCTACGTCTTAGGACCCTCTCTTAGCGCTACACCACCACCGCTTCGGTATGTAAGAGTCAGGGCTCCACAAGGCCGGGGGGTGCGTGAGGCCTCGAGAGGTAAGAGCTCCCAAGTCGCGATGCTTGGGGCTCCCCTTTAACGCGCAAGCTGCCCATGAGGCGCAGGAGAGAGAAAAGAGGCTCGAGGGACGAAAACCAGCGAAAGGAATTTCAACCAAGTGTTTGGACTTAGCTTCACGAGGTGTTTTGCCTTGGAGAGGGTGTTGGTTCCCTGATGAGGTGTTTTCACCTTGGAGAGGGTGTTGGTTCCCTGACGAGGTGTTTTTGCCTTGGAGAGGGCGTCGGTTCCCTGGCGCTTGCTTTGGACCCGTTTTCCTGCGTTTTGACAGATAGGCGTACCCACAAGCAATGCATAGCTAGATAACTTCATGCGTGCTCGTAGGTTCTTTCATGTGTGTCTCGCGAGGAGAACAGGCACCAAGGTCCTTGGTGAGTTGACGTGCATGGGAGCCGGTCCATGAGTTCAGAGCTCCTTAGGAGTTGACATGCATGAGAGCTGACCCGTGAGTTCAGAGCTCGGATTCCTTGGGTTTTAGGCGCTGCTGGTATGCTCCCGAGGCACATGCACCATGTCCAGCCCCCGCTCGTGAGATACACAGGAGGGATCATACGAGCAAGGATGAATCAGCAATAACATAAATGCTTACCAAAGCAACAACATATGCTGGCGCGAAGCGCAAAGGTTCAAAGTGACCTGAAACAGAGGTTCATTACACTGGCGTGTCCAGAAATACAAAATCCGCCATGTCAGGCATGGGGTTCCACATGGAGTGGTTGAGACTCTCGCGGCCCGAGGCGACGCATGTAGAGAGAGCTCAGAGAGGGGGCCCCTATGCGGGGGAGGCTTGTAGAGCCTGCGGTCCACCATGGATGGGCATGGGGATCCACCTCGCCAAGGCATGGTGCTTGAAGAAGTCACCTTGCCGAGACGCGGTGGCTTGGGAGTCTTCTCGAACGGCCCGCGGCAACGTATAGTACAGAGGGGAGCCCGAAGTTTTTCCTCGTGGAGGATGATGGCGCGAGGCTCTCCCTTGATGCAAAAAATTGCTCGTCGAGGACGATCAGGGGTAGAACTTGCGCAGGTGCTGGATGTTCCAGGGGTTGGCGACAGGGATGCCGTCCTCCGTCTCGAGCCGCGCGGAGCTAGGCCTGGTGATGTGGACGACCCTGTAGGGTCCTTCCCACATTGGCGAGAGTGGAGGCCTGCCCTGGAGAGGATTCTCCTCAGGACGAGGTCTCCTGCTTCGAGAGTGCGCGGGCGGATGTGGCGGCTGTGGTAGCGACGGAGGTCTTGCTGGAACCTTGCCACTCTCAGGGCTGCATTGCGGCGGAGCCCTTCGAGCAGCAGGAGGTCGTGGTTGCGCAGTTCGTCCTGCTCAGCCTCCTTGAAGGCCAAGACTTGTGGAGAGCCATGGGTGATCTCACTGGGGAGGACGGCTTTAGTGCCATAGACGAGGGAGAACAGCGTCTCACCAGTTGGCTTTGTTGGCGTAGTGCGGATGGACCAGAGCACCGAGGGGAGCTCATCGATCCAGTGCTTGCCGCTGGCCTTGAGGCGGTTTGAAGCTTCTCGTCTTGAGGCCCTTGAGCACCTCGGCGTTGGCTCGCTCAGCCTGCCCGTTGCTTCGTGGGTGCGCCACCGAGGCGTAGCAGATTTGGGCGCCGAGGCTGTAGCAGTAGGACTTGAAGGCGCCACTGATGAATTGTGAGTTGTTGTCGGTGATGATGCGGTTGGGCACGCCGAAGCGGCAGACCAGGCTCCTTATGAATTTCACCGCTGATTTTGCCAGAATGGTGCACACGGGTTCCACATCAGGCCACTTGGTGAACTTGTCGATGGCGATGTAGAGGTCGCGGTAGCCCCCGAGCGCTCGCGGGAAGGGTCCCAGGAGGTCCATCCCCCAGACCGTGAACGGCCAGGAGAGCGGGATGGTTTGGAGTCCTTGCGCGGGCCGGTGGATCTGCTTGGCGTGGAATTGGCAGGCGTCGCAAGATTGAACGATTGCGGCTGCATCTTGAAGCACTGAAGGTCAGTAGAAGCCACTCCGGAAGACCTTGCCTGCAAGGGTGCGCGAGGACGAATGGTGGCCGCACTCTCCGCTGTGGATGTCATTGATGAGCTGGCGGCCTTCCTCGGCAGGGACGCACCGCAACGCAACCCCATTGGGGCGCTTACGGTACATGTCTCCGTCGTGGAGGCAGTAGGACTTGGCCTGGCGAGCGACTCTTTCGGCTTCAGCATCTTTTTCGGGGTGTACTCGATTTTGCAGGTAGTTCTTGATCTCGTCGATCCAACCAGTGTCTTGTCGTACCAAGGTCATCAGCAAGCGATCGCCTAAGGGCAGCCCGCAGTTTGGTGCTCCACTTGATGGGGCTGGTGGGAGCTCCTCATTGATGCTCATGTTGATAGCTGGTTGCTTGACGGAGGACTTGGTAAGTCTTTCCTCGAATACTCCAGGCTTCTGGGCTTCTCTTCTTGCTGCTCGCCTGGCGAGTTCATCTGCCTCTTGGTTCTCTCCTCGTGGATGTGCTTGAGCTCCATGCCCCTGAAGTGCTTCTCGGGTTTGCGTACCTCTTCAAGGTAGGCCACCATGTAGGTGTCCTTAGTTTGTTGGAGAAGTTGACGAGGAGCTGAGAGTCGCCCTTGATGAGGATGCGCTTGATGCAGAGGGAAATGGCGGCTCTGAGCCCGGCGAGGAGGCCTTCGTATTCAGAAATGTTGTTGGAGACCTTGTCGTTGTCCTTGAAGCACAGCTGGACGGCGTAGTAGAGCTTGTCGCCTGTTGGTGAGGTGAGGACGGCACCAGCCCCTGCACTCCGGGCCGCGAAGGCGCCATCGAAATGCATGGTCCAGTGGCTTGGTTCCGTCCCTCCTGAGGATGTAGCCTCCTCCTCTTGAGGCTCTTCTTCACACGTGTCCGTCCATTCGGCCATGAAATCTGCCAGCGCCCTGCCCTTGATGACCCTTGTGGTGTCGAACTCCAGCTCGAAAGGTTGTAGCTCGATGCCCCAGCCTGCGACGCGATCTGTCGCGTTTGGGTTGCGCAGGACTTGCTCCAGGGGTATGAGGTGACCACCTTGATGGGGTGGCCCTGGAAGTAATGGCGCAACTTCCTGGAGGCGCTGAGGAGCGAGAAGAGGAGCTTTTGCAGCATGGGGTAGCGCTCACGAGCGTCCCGCAGCACTGTGCTGACGAAGTACACGGGATGCTCGACGAGGGTAGTTGTTGGCGTGGCAGCGGCTGGCTCCTCTCGAGGCTCGGTGGAGTCCTTGTCGAGGTTTTCTTAAGGTCCTGCTTGTGGAGGCTCGGCAGGAGGCTGGAGGCTTGTCGAGGCTGCTTCCTTGTCGGGGGGCTCTGGGCTTAGCGAGGCGGAGTTCTGCTTGGCGAGGACTGGCTCTTCCCTTTCAGCCACCAAGACCACGCTTGCCGTCTGAGGAGTGGCTGCAAGATACAGATTTAGAGGCTCGCGAGTGCGGTGACCCCGCACACCACTGCATATTGTAGTGTACAAGTCGTTGACATAACATCCACGGAAGGACTTATCCGTAAATATTACATCCCTCAGAGTAGTACAACAGAAACATTGCGGGTCCACTTTATTACACACTGCTAAAGATTACAAGCCAGAAATGTACAAAAGCTTCAACGTCTTCCTCCGACATGGGAGGAATTTCAACTACAGTACGGTTGACTGAAGTCAACTTATTAACGATAGAAAGAAGTAAACTAAGAACCATCGGGCTCAACAACCTAAGTAGTACTAGTCTAGTATTGATCGGCCCGGTCCCTAAGATAGGAGACTAAGTCTCGGGCTCATCATCATCGCCTCCATAAGCAATCAGGTAGTCGACGCCTTCCACTCCTCCGGATAGATCAGGTTCCTCGTAGTACACCTCGTCCTCGTGGTAAGCTCCATAGCTCTCCTTGATTGCCTCCTCAAAGTCTAAGCATGGGGTCAAAAAGGAAAGGGTGAGCAACAGCGTTACTCAGCAAGTTCTGAATATATATATAGGGTGTTTCATGCACTAGCTACTGCCAAAACCTCGGGTCTTTGGCATAGATGCAAGTTTTTGTAAACATTTCTTCAAAGGATAGATTTTATTCTGAAAACTATGTCCACAGTCTCCACCGGTCTTGTGAATCCAAATGGGACTCCATTCCGGCCTCGATCTCGTAGTTCCATTCCGGGAACACGGTTGTGATATCACAAATTTGTTGTTTGACTCTGCAGAGTTGCATCACTTTACCCAACAGTTGCCTGGCCCTATATATGCTCTCTTTACACTCCATGAGTGTTATAGCCAAGGACTCAGGACATCCAGCCATGTGGAGCTTCTCCCAAATCAACACACATCCGCCCATTTATGATGCGGTAGGGGAATCATGTTCCACGCATACCCATCACCCCTCCCAAGCTTCCCCACCAATTACCCCGTCGGGCAGGAAGAGCACGCGCTTCCACGCTGTTGGCCGCCGCAACGACCCAACCCGGTGTAGGCCTGCCGAGGATATGCGGATGAGAAAAGAAGCCTCTGACTGACCCCGCCCATACAAAGTCCGTTGGTTGATGCTTTTACTACGGCGAAAGGATCACTGGAACAGGGGTTATTAGTTCCTAAGGATATATACCTTCCCATACGATGGAACACCGTACCTATTCATCTTACCATTGTTCCACCGCCAACCAATAGTATATACCACATCATTCGAAAATACTTTTTCTTTTTGATGCAAGTGAAAGGAACGTATAAGTAACTTTGCAAGTACTTTGATAAAAATACATCAAACGGTATGCAAGAATGAACTTGCCTTGAGACTGACAAGTAGTGCAGTCTAAAGCTTCCGGCGATTCGTGAACCTCGTGTTCTGAAAATCAACATCATTGTCTTTATAAGACAATGTTTGAAAATCCAATTCATGCTATTATGCATAGATGAAATGATTTTTGGAGGTTTTAGAAAATTCCCCCCCCCCTTCATATTTTAAGATGATTTCCTTTTTTGTGTGTTTTACCTAGGATGAGTTACGGGACAGTCATTTACAAAATGGTAATTTATTTTACTTTTAGAAAGATAATTCAATTCATTTCCACTGAAGGATCCTTGAATATTTTAAAAACAATTCAAATCATGTCCACTTAAGGATCTTTGAATATTTTGGAAAATAATTCAAATCATTTCCACTTAAGGATCTTTGAATATTTTGAAAATAATTCAAATCATTTCCACTTAAGGATCTTTGAATTTTTCACTCAAGAAATATTTTCCAATAAATCAAGTAAAAATCATTTTTGAAATCCTTGCAAAATTTTGAGTTAAAAACATATTTTTATTTGATTTTTAGGATTCTTATTTTGGGATTAAAATTTGAATCATAACTTGACTTTGATTTGAATTCAGCAATTTCTTATAATTGCACTTAGGTCCTCGGGTACTTGGTTGAACCAAGTCAACCCGGACCGGTTCGGTCAGACCGAACCACTCTTCTCTCCCTCTCTTCTCTCTCTTGCTCCCGTGGTCGACGCGATCCCCTTTTCGCCTTCGCCGTCGCCGGCCGATTCCGGCGTGCTCCGGCCATCTCCGCCGTCGTGCTAGGGCGCAATCGAAAGCCCTTTCGACGCTCTTCCTTCGCCTCCCCTTCGATCTGCTTTTCTCCTCTGGTGTGTTCGTGCGCAACCCAACCCTAGGGTTAGGGTTTCGGTGACGGCGCCGCTCCGCCGTGCTTCTCCTTCTCCGAGCTGCCTCGCCATGACTAGGTGCATAGCTCTGCTCTCTGACTCCACCTAGCTGTTCCCCTCCTTCTCCACCGACGCGTTCATGCTGGACCTTTCCCCTGGTGAGGGTTTCGGTTGCAGCGCGATTCGTCGTGCTCCCGACTCCCGCTCTGCTCCGCCGCCGGTGTGGAGCTCGCCTCCGTGCCACTGTGGTGCTGGGGTGGTGTTGCTGTGGTGCGGCTTCTCCCTTGGTCCTCCGTCATGACCACACGGGCACTGCCCCGTCGTCATGCCGTTACGGCCATGGGCGCACGGTAAGATTTCCTCTTCCCCTCCTCTCTGCTATCTTCTTCTCCTAAATTCTTCTCTGGACTAGCTCAACTGCTATGCTGCTCAACTTCTCCTTACTGGTACTTAGCAAAAATTCACACTGGTACACTGGATAGACTTTGTTGCTGATGATTTACTTTGTCCTAGATGTTTTAGTGCTTGATTCAGTAGTGTGCAGTGAAGAGTATATTTAGAGGAATTTCTTTAGTTGACAGAGATAAGATTTGGGTGAGAAGAATAGGGTTTTGGAATTTGATATCATGCTGTAGCTGTGTTCTGTGCTCTGTGCAAGTGTGGAATTATTTCTGTGGCTAAAAGAAAATAGCTATGCATGCTGTGATGCCTCCACTGGAGTTACACAGAAGCTGGCTAGAGAATTAGCTTGGAAATCTTCTTTCTATGCTTTCCTGTGCTTCTTCTAGTGGACAGATGTGCTAAGCTACTGGCTTGTGTGTAATTTATAAAGAACAGGTGCTGCACTTCCCTCTCATCTATCCTTAGCATAGTCCATGTTAAACATGGTTCTGATAAGAACAGATACTCCTCACTTCCTCTCTTCCCTTCCATGCATGCAAACATGCTTAGCTTGGCTCTGTCATTGTCAGAGCTAGCTGATTCTCTCCTTCTCTGCCTATAGCACTCAAAGGATCAACCTGCTGTTGATGAGTAGCTTGGTCTTCTGGCTAAACTGACAACCTGCGTCTTGTGGTTAGCCTGCTCCTCCTAGCTGCTTCAATTTTCCTAAAGTGTATAGTTCTAGCTGCAAGGTGTGTTGTGGCTAATGTTCTTGATGATGAACATTTTCAGAAATGTGTGTGATGTGCTTGGTTGTGTTGTACCTTGTGGATTCGGCTGGCTGCCCTATTTATAGGGTTTTTGGGTGAATCTGGTGGTGACACCAGGATAAATGCATGTGTTGTGTAAGCTGCTTACAGTGGCCCTCCTCTACCTCGAGCTGCTACTCTTCTGTTAAACTAAGGAGGTTCTTATCCTCTGGAGATTGAATTTCTGTGCCTGGACATTGTTTACTCCATTATGGCTAACTCTTCCACCTCTTTGATCCTATCCTTGCTCTGGCCGGCTGCTGCTGTTCAATCTGGTTATGAGATGCTTCAAATCCATCTATGGATGAACTTGAGCTAAGATTTCAGTGCAGGGACGTATCCCTCCACCTCACTTGTTCTTATCTTGACTGTGCCGACTTGCTCCTTAGCTCTGAAGTAACCTTGATGGGTTTTGGGTGGCTTTACAATTGGGCTGGAATTATAACTGGGTTGTGAATGGATTTGACTGTGGGCTTTAGGAATTTGGGTCCATTTATCAATTAATGGTAAATGTGACACCACAACATTAATAAGGTTGGCTTAGAAATTATATTTGGCAGAGATGAATTATTCTGTCCCATTGTTGCCTTTGGAAAAAAATTGGAGTTGATCATGTTTTTATCCAGCTAGTCCCTCCAGGTTGCCTAAGTTGAAATGCTGGTTTTGCCTTTGCCCCTTTTTACATGCTTAAATGCATGCTGAGCAAGATCATGTTGCCTCTGGTTGGATATTTGATTTGGTTCTGCTTTTTAAATTCAAATGCCAGCTCCAATTCAAGGAGTTTGGCAATCTGCCAAATATTAAAGCAAACAGCCAGTACCAAAGTACTTGGCTACATTACTAATATTAACAATTTCTTCTCTTTGTGAATTGTGTCTGATTTTGCAGGTTGAAGGTTTCAGAAGATTGTTACAGGATTTAGTGTTTAGGAAATTTTCTTTTTAACTTTCGGTAATAAAGTTGTATATGGACCTGATAAGTATATTGTATAAAATAATTTATTTGTATCCGAATTGTGTATTATAATTTATTTGTATTAGAATTGTGTATTATAATTTATTTGTATCAGAATTGTGTATTATAATTTATTGGATGTTGGAAATAATTTAATTTGTATGAAGAATTGTTTCTGGAGATGTGATGGTGATAATGTTTTCCATATTTTTGAAGGTTTAAAAATTTGAATTGCATAGAAAAAGATATGATGAGAATTCTTTGAATGCTAAGGTATATTATGTTTGTTAAATAAAATTTGAATTCAAGAATTGGAATCAAACCTTGAGATGGTGAGTAAGATTGAATTATACAAGTGTTGATGTCCATTGTATTAAACTTTGAATGTGTTTTTCCTTTGCAAATTTTTAATAGGCGTGATAACCCAACCTCTAATTTGCAAACTAGGGTTTTTTAAAATAGATGACTAAGGTTATATCGACTAGTCTCGACTACTGGTCAGTGATATGTTTCCAAATCATCGACGTTGGTCAGAGTTCGTCCTCTTAGTCCTTTTTGCATAAAAGCGCGAAAATTAATCAAACTTTTCAAATATGCATGAATGCAAAGATGCAAACTTTCTATTTCTACCCTTTCGGAACCTATAACTGCGGGGTATTACATCCTCTCCCCCTTAAACTAAACTTCGTCCCGAAGTTTCTTTTCTGAGGTACCTGAACAAATGTGGGTAGTCTCGTCGTAGATCATCTTCTTTTTCCCACGTTGCTTCTCTTTCAGGATGATTCTTCCACTGTACCAAACAATATTTAATAGCTCTATTCCGTAATCTTTTCCAATTTTCAGCTAAAATCTTTTCCGGTTGCTCCTCATAGGATAGGTCTGGTTGCAATTTTAACTTCTCATAGTCAATTGGTTCTTCGGGTGGTTTCAAGCACTTCCGGAGTTGTGACACATGAAACACATTGTGCACTTGTGATAGAATCTCTGGTAATTCTAACTCAAAAGCTACAGTCCCCTTTTGACTTAATACACGGAATGGTCCAATATACCTTGGACTCAATTTTCCTTTTACTCCAAACCTTTTCACTCCTTTGGTCGGACTAACTCTTAAGTATACCATATCCTGTAATTGGGGCTCCCATTGTCTTCGGGTAAGATCTGCATAACTCTTTTGTCTACTCTGAGCTATTTTCAAACGATCTCGGATAATATCGACTATTACTTGCTGTTCTTTGATATACTCCGGTGCAAACTCCTTACTTTCCCCTACTTCAAACCAACATATTGGCGATCTACACTTTCTTCCATATAAAGCCTCAAATGGTGCCATTTGTATGCTACTTTGATAACTGTTGTTGTAAGAGAATTCTGCTAATGCTAAGTGTTCATCCCACGATCCTCCAAAATCTAGAACACATGCTCTCAGCATATCCTCCAGTATTTGATTTGTCCGTTCAGTCTGTCCTCCAGTTTGAGGATGGTATGCGGTACTAAAATTAAGATCTGAACCTAATCTCTTATGCAAGTGCTTCCAAAAAGCTGAAGTAAAGATAGATCCTCTATCTGAAACTATTGTTAAAGGTACTCCATGCTTACTTACTATCTCTTTCACATAGATTTCAATCAAAGTTGCCGCTATATCTTTCTGATTGATAGCAAGAAAATGAGCACTTTTGGTTAATCGGTCCACAATCACCCAAATTGCATCCTTATTTTTCCTTGTTTTGGGTAATCCTGTGATAAAATCCATACTGATGTCTTCCCATTTCCATTTGGGAATAGGCAAAGGTTGTAATAATCCAGCTGGTCTCTGGTGTTCAGCCTTCACTTGACTACAAGTATGACACTCTGCCACATATCTTGCAATTTCTCTTTTCATATTGTTCCACCAAAATATCTTTTTCAAATCCATATACATCTTAGTACTCCCAGGATGTATAGAATAAGGTGTTTCGTGGGCTTCCTTAAGTATGATACTCTTAATTTCCTTGATATCTGGAACACAAATTCTCTCATGATACCACAAAGATCTATCTTCAGTCTTTAAAGTAAACTTAGATCTTCTCCCTTCCTTAATTCTCCTTATCTCTTCTGCTAGGAATTCATCTTCTTCTTGATGAGATATTATGTTTGCTTTCAAATCCATGTTAATCTCTCCAACAATATCCATTGCCATAATGCTATTTAGTGCTGGTCCGTCCCAAATCTCTATCTGGAACCTCTCTATCTCCCTTCTAAGTTCTTTGGGCATCCCTTGTTCCATTAAAGGATTACAAATGACCTTCCGGCTTAAAGCATCTGCTACCACATTAGCCTTTCCGGGTGTATAATTAATCGTTAAATCATAATCCTTAATCAATTCCAACCATCTTCTTTGCCTCATATTTAACTCCTTCTGAGTGAAGAAATATTTCAAACTCTTATGATCTGTGTATAGCTCACACTTTGCTCCATAAAGAAAATGTCTCCACTGCTTCAACGCATAAACTACTGCGGCTAATTCCAAATCATGTGTTGGGTAATTGAGTTCATGGGGTTTCAATTGCCTGGATCCATATGCAATGACCTTGTGATCTTGCATTAATACACATCCTAATCCATTTTTGGATGCATCACAATACACCGTATAATCTTTTCCGGTCTCAGGTACTGCCAAAACTGGTGCTGTTGTTAGCTTCTTTTTAAGCTCCTGAAAACTTTGCTCGCATTTCTCTGTCCATTCAAACGGAACATTCTTTCTAAGCAACTTGGTCATGGGTCCAGCTATTTTTGAAAATCCTTCAATGAATCTTCTATAGTATCCGGCCATTCCTAGAAATGCTCTTATTTCCTTAGGATTCTTAGGTACTTTCCACTCTAATACTGCTTTCACCTTCTCCGGATTCACAGCAATTCCTTCTTTGCTGATCACATGTCCAAGAAATTCCACTTGGTCTAACCAAAATTCACACTTACTGAATTTGGCATATAACTGGTGTTCTCTTAATGTTTGCAGTACTATTCTCAAATGCCGTGCATGTTCTTCTTTAGTTCGGGAGTAAATCAATATATCATCTATGAATACTATCACGAACTTATCCAAATATGGCATGAAAATCTTGTTCATCAAATTCATGAATATAGCTGGTGCATTGGTCAATCCAAATGGTACCACTAAATACTCATGATGTCCGTATCGTGATACAAATCCAGTTTTTGGAATATCCTCAGCTTTGATCTTTATCTGATGATATCCTGATCTTAAATCGATTTTGGAAAATACTCCGGCTCCTCTAACTTGATCAAACAAATCTTGTATCCTTGGTAAAGGGTACTTATTCTTGATTGTAACATTGTTTAGGTTACGGAAATCTCCACACATTCTTCGTCCTCCATCCCTTTTATCCACAAATATTACCGGTGCTCCCCAAGGGGATACACTTTCTCTTATGAATCCTTTGGCTTCCAATTCATCCAATTGCTCCTTTAACTGTACCAATTCCTTGGGTCCCATCTTATATGGTGGTTGTGCAATAGGTGTTGTGCCAGGAATTAAATCTATAGTAAACTCAATTTCTCGGTCTGGTGGCATTCCAGGTAATTCCTCGGGAAACACATCTGGAAACTCCCTTACTACCGGAATCTCTTCCAATTTTTCCTTACTCAAGGAGTTTAATTGTAGATCTGCCTTTAGCAGAGTGTGTTTATCACCTTGGTATATTGTTCTAATCCCTCCGGGTCCTCTTAATGATACCGTCTTATCCGCACAATTTATTTGGGCTCCATGGTCAGACAACCAGTCCATCCCTAAGATGACTGCTATATCTTCCATGGGTATTACTAGCAAATCAGCGTTATAAACGCGATCACAGATCATAATTACTTGATCCTTTTTGACTTGTGATGCTAAAATCTTTCCACCAGCTGACATAACCATAATCGGGACTGCTAACGGTTGACACCTAATCCCATATGCTTCCACAAATTGTTGTGAAATAAAAGATGTAGTAGCTCCAGTATCAAATAAAACTTTGCCAGGATGAGATAAGATTTTGAGCGTACCGATCACCACATTGTCGTTATTGTTGACTTCCTCCAAGCTGGTGCAATTCAGCTTCCCATAAGGCTTCCCTTTAGCTTTATCTGCAGAGGTTTGACCAGAACCTCCACCTCTTGGCTTGAATCCGCCACCATTCCTATTATTACTGCCTCCATTTCCACGGCCCATCTGTTGATTTTGCCGATAAGGACAGTCTGGTTTTATGTGCCCCTGCTGTCCACATCCGAAGCAGATAATTTTTGGCTTTTGGCAATCCTTCTTCTTGTGTCCTCTTAGACCACAATTGTCACAAACGATGTGATCCATTGGATTGGAATTCCGTGGCATTGGCTTTCTCATGTCCATCCTGGGTTTAGGCTTGAAACGTAAATTTGGTGGTGACTTCTGCACTTGAAATTTCCTGGGTTCAATCCTGGCTTTCTTCCTCCTTTCCTCCTGAAGCATTTTATAATCATCCTCAAGAGTTATAGCTGCATCCACTAACTCCTGGAATTCCTTAGGTTTAGTCAACCTGAGTTGCATTTTCATGAATGGATTCAGACCCTTCATGAATCTCTTCTTTCTTTTCTCCTCCGTATTAACTTCATCCAAAGCATACCTAGATAAAGTATTAAACATGCTAACATATCTTCCAACTGGTGACTCATTTTGTCTCAGATTTTCAAACTCTCTCTTCTTGAGCTCCATAATACTTTCAGGAACATGAGCTTCCCTAAATCTCTTCTTGAACTCTTCCCAATTCATCACATATCCGGCAGGCTGTGTAGCAACAATTGCTTCCCACCATGATGCGGCTGGTCCAGTAAGCAAATAGGTTGCATACCTAACCTTCTCCTCATCTGAACATCCCACTGTATTGAGTTTCCTCTCAGTGTCTGCAATCCAATCTTCAGCATCCATAGGATCTACTGCTCTTGCAAAGGGTTCAGGCCTAGTATTCTGGAAATCCGATAGGGTTACACCTCTTGGTTCTCCATTTCTTGCTCTTCCATTTTGTGTCTCTAAAAGGTCATGCAGGAATTTATTTTGTACTTCTTGATCATGACGTCTTCCTTCTTCCACCAACTGCATATATTGCATAAAACTTTGCTCCGTAATTGGCCTTGGTGGTTGAGGTATTCCTCCTGTCTCGGCTGCATGCTTCTCTCTTGCTTCTCTTTCTTGCCTAAGCAACTCACTTTCTTCTCCGGCACTCGCCATTTTCCCCTAGTCCTGCCACAATGAATTAGAACTCATCGTTACATTATGCATATGCACTTTGAGTTCATCTTCATGCGCAAAAACTAGTCACACATAGAAATCCAGAAAAATCCAAGAAACCAAAACATTTCAAACATATACCATGTATTATACATGTAGGATTACAAACATGGGTACAGAATTGTAACACACTCTAAAGTGAGTAGGTCTCACTTATTGCTACCATACAACCACACCATACACGCTACAATACTCTATATGTTACATATGGACACTACTACTCCATTTTCTGGTTAACTTCACTTCTCAGTGAACTTCCCCGGCTTCCACCACTTGTTACGACCGGTCCTCCTCAGAAATCCTGGTAAAGGAATCTTCTTCTTACCAGATGGCTGGTAATCAGGGTCGGATGGTGATGCTTCTAAGTTCCAATCGGTCACATTGAAGTAACTGTCTAGGTATTGATACGCCTCCGCCTCATCACTAAACTCACCTCCAAAGTCCTCAGTTCCCGAAGGAATAGCACTGGTGCTACAGAAATAGCTTCGAGGCTCTTCAATGGGTTCTAACTTGGGTTGCCTTGACGTACTCGCCCCCTGGTTATACTTTGACTTATAACCACGTCTATCAACCTCATCTTCCTCATCTGAATTAATCAGAATTGGATTACCTGATCGTCCTAGCTTTGGCTTCCTTCTGGGTAAATGACTCTCAACTTCCTCCTCGCCATCATCACCTTTGATTACTATAGGATCGCTTGAAGTTCCCTGATAGGGTTCTTCATCCCACCCAGCGGAATAAGAAGCTTCTGGTTCAGTACTTTGGCGTTCCTCCACCTCTCCCACAAGAACATAGTCTGGGTGTGCTGGAGAATAAGTGGCGTAAATTGGGGTTTCAGGGACTGCATTCTCATCAACATAGGTAACTGGGGTAGATGGTGGATCAGTATGACCCATACGGGCTTCATACATGAGCATGTCACAGCGCTCCTGGATAGCATCGGGGCTCGAGAACTGCTCTACCATTATCTCCATCTCATCGGACAGCATACTAAAAGATTTGTGGTATGTCCGGATAAGCTTGACGCAACTCTCAAGGAATACGGCAGCGTCACGAGGGTTAGTGCATGCAAAGGCTAGATAGTCCACATCTATCTCTTGTCGATAGTTGGCACTTGGGATTGCATGAAACAGGGTTCCCTCCAACTCCTTGGACTTGGCTGATCTAATATTGGTAATGGCTTTAACGACTGCAATATGGAATGCTATCTCCACATGCTTGGCTTCTCCATAAGGCATCTTCAAACCCATCTTAAGCTCAGACGGAGTTTGAGTGCAACGCGATATTTGGCTAAGGCTGATCCATCATAGTAGCTAAGGGTCTTAACCACTACTTTAGTCTCAACCCCAAATAGTTGATCATTTGCTCCAGAACTACCGCCCAATTGCCTCGGAACACTCCTCTTCCTAATGAGATACTTCGTATTCGAACGCTTCGCTTGGGAAATCTGGTATCCATCCTGGTATACACAGAAAATTATTGGTAAGAATAAAGTATTATATGCATGATAATGTTATTCTCAAGTGAATAGCCATCATAACAATATAAAACTCATTACGGCATAGGAAAATATTACCCTACAGGTTTTCCCTTTAATAGGTTTCCAACCTAAGGTCTAGCAATTGCTCTGATACCATCTGCGGTGACCCCGCACACCACTGCATATTGTAGTGTACAAGTCGTTGACATAACATCCACGGAAGGACTTATCCATAAATATTGATGGGGTCGCAGCATGGAAAACAAAAAAATTTCTACGCGGCAAGCGGAATAAACCCCAAGGATCTAGATCTACGAGATGAAGATAGCAAAGGTGAGATCCAATCTCTTACCCTTGAAGATCAACAAACGCGTTTTGTCGGTGCAGGGGTTGGCTAGTCGATCCCCGCAACTAGACTCATCTAGTCGCGAGGAGATGTATTATCCTCGAGATCCAATCCGGTGAAGTGCAGCAACGGGCAGCACCTCCGCGGCGTCCACACGTACAGCTCGATGAAGACGTCGACTCCTTGATCCCGCAAGCGAGTAGACGTGGCCTTGATGATCTCAGCAGCACGACGGTCGTGCCGGTGATGATGACGATCTCCGCGAGCAGGGCTTCGCCAAGCCAAGCAAGAGGAGAGAGAGAGGTGGAGGTGGCGCAGCACCCTAGAGTTAGGGTGGTGCGGCAGCCCTTGGGGAAGGAGAGGTGGCAGCAGCCCTTCGGGGGTAAGGGGTGCGACTAGGGTTAGAGGTGGAGGGGTGGTGCGGCTAGGGTGCAAGGGGCGGCTGCTTCAAGGGTGTGCCGCACCCCTCCCTCCCCCCTATTTATAGGTGGCGGCTAGGGCTAGGGTAGGGGCCGGCCGGCCCCCTCTTGCCTTGCCCCCAAAGTTGGAGTCCATCTAGGACTCCTCCTTGGGCTCCCTTTCCTAAAGGGTGGAGGGCCCAACTCCTAGTCCAACTAGGAGTGGGATTCCCCCCCTTCCTATGCCGCAGCCCATATGGGCCATTGAGTGGTGCGGCTGGCCCAAGTGGCCAGCAGCACCCCTTTGGTCCATGTGGGCCCCATACAATATGTGGTCCCACTTCTAGAACCTTCTAGAACATTCCGGAACCTTCCGGTACCCTATAAATAATTTCCGGAACTTTTCCGAAACCTCCGGAAACCACTTTCCATATATGAATCTTATTCTCCGGACTCCTCCGGAACCTCTCGTGACGTCCGGGATCTCATCCGAGACTCCGAATCACCATTCGTTCGTTTCATCATTTAATTCATCGCAAAACCTAATTTCATCGGAACGTTAAGTGTGTGACCCTACGGGTTCGAGAATGCATAGACATGATCAAATCAATAATTAATAGCGGGACCGGGATGCCCATATTAATTCCTATACACTCAACGAAAACCTTTTCTCGATTGAACCACGATGCCAGAGATTCAATTAATCTCATATATGATTCCCTTTGTCTCACGATATTTTACTTGCCCGAGATATAATCGTTGACATCCCCATGTCTAGTTTAATCTCGTTACCGGCAAGTTCTCTTTACTCGTCCATAATATAGGATCCCGGTGATTACAACCTAATCACATGTCTGCAGACTTTTGATGCTATATTACCGAGAAGGCCTGGAGATATCTTCTCTGTCACATGGAGGGACAAATCCCACTCTCGATTCATATCACCCAACAACCCACCATCGGAGATACCTGAAAGCCACCTTTATAATCACCCAGTTACGAAGTCACGTTTGATGTCTACAAAGCATTCCTCCGGTGAACGGGAGTAGTGATATAATCTCATGGTCTAAGGAAAATATATTTGGCATATTAAAAGTGTTGACAACAAAACTTTTGTGACACGATTAATTGCAACTCTTTATTTGGGTCATGTCCATCACACCATTACCCCTAATGATATGACTCCGTTATCAAGTGACTATAACAAGTCCATAGTTAGGAAACTCTAACTATCTCTTGATCAACGAACTAGTCCTGTAGAGGCTTACTAGGGACTCCGGGTGTTTATATTCCACACATGTATTATGTTTCCATTTAATACAATTATAGCATGGATAATAAACTATTATCATAAACGTGAATATGCTTAATAAACCATTTTATTATTGCCTCTAGGGCATATTCCCAACAGTCTCCCACTTGCACTAGAGTCAATAATCTAGTTTACATTTCCTCGATCCAACACCCATGGAGTCTCACTCATGAAGTCTCAGTGCTGATCATGTTTGCTTGTGGAAGAGGTTCTGTCCATACTCTGTACTTTACAGCTGTCTATGTCCTTTGCAAAATTGTAACTGTCACCTAATTTGACATTACTTTATCATCACATGATAAACTTCCTATCATCCATGATAAANTATATATGCTCTCTTTACAGTCCGTGAGTGTTATAGCCAAGGCTCGGGACATCCAGCCATGTGGAGCTTCTCCCAAATCAACACACATCCGCCCATTTATGATGCGGTAGGGGAATCATGTTCCACGCATACCCATCACCCCTCCCGAGCTTCCCCACCAATTACCCCATCGGGCAGGAAGAGCACACGCTTCCACGCTGTTGGCCGCCGCAACGACCCAACCCGGTGTAGGCCTGCCGAGGATATGCGGATGAGAAAAGAAGCCTCTGACTGACCCCGCCCATACAAAGTCCGTTGGTTGATGCTTTTACTACGGCGAAAGGATCACTGGAACAGGGGTTATTAGTTCCTAAGGATATATACCTTCCCATATGATGGAACACCGTACCTATTCATCTTACCATTGTTCCACCGCCACCAATAGTATATACCACATCATTCGAAAATTCTTTTCTTTTTGATGCAAGTGAAAGGAACGTATAAGTAACTTTGCAAGTACTTTGATAAAAATACATCAAACGGTATGCAAGAATGAACTTGCCTTGAGACTGACAAGTAGTGCAGTCTAAAGCTTCCGGCGATTCGTGAACCTCGTGTTCTGAAAATCAACATCATTGTCTTTATAAGACAATGTTTAAAATCCAAATCATGCTATTATGCATAGATGAAATGATTTTTGGAGGTTTTAGAAAATCCCCCCCCCTTCATATTTTAAGATGATTTTCCTTTTTTTTGTGTGTGTTTTACCTAGGATGAGTTACGGGACCGTCATTTACAGAATGGTAATTTATTTTTCTTTTAGAAAGATAATTCAATTCATTTCCACTGAAGGATCCTTGAATATTTTGATAATAATTCAAATCATGTCCACTTAAGGATCTTTGAATATTTTTAAAACAATTCAAATCATTTCCACTTAAGGATCTTTGAATATTTTGGAAAATAATTCAAATCATTTCCACTTAAGGATCTTTGAATTTTTCACTCAAGAAATATTTCCAATAAATCAAGTAAAAATCATTTTTGAAATCCTTGGAAAATTTTGAGTTAATAACATATTTTTATTTGATTTTTATGATTATTATTTTGGGATTAAAATTTGAATCATAACTTGACTTTGATTTGAATTCAGCAATTTTTTTAATTGCACTTAGGTCCTCGGGTACTTGGTTGAACCAAGTCAACCCGGACCGGTTCGATCAGACCGAACCACTCTTCTCTCCCTCTCTTCTCTCTCTCGCTCCCGTGGTCGACGCGATCCCCTTTTCGCCTTCACCGTCGTAGACCGATTCCGGCGTGCTCCGACCAACTCCGCCGTCGTGCTAGGGCGCAATCGAAAGCCCTTTCGACACTCTTCCTTCGCATCCCCTTCGATCTTCTTTTCTCCTTCTGGTGTGATTGTGCACAACCCAACATTAGGGTTAGGGTTTCGGTGACGGCGCCGCTCCGCCGAGCTTCTCCTTCTTCGAGCTGCTTCGCCATGACTAGGTGCAGAGCTCTGCTCTCTGACTCCACCTAGCTGTTCTCCTCCTTCTCCACCGACGCGTTCATGCAGGACCTTTCCCCTGGTGTGGGTTTTGGTTGCAGCGCGATTTGTCGTGCTCCCGACTCCCGCTCTGCTCCGCTGCCGGTGTGGAGCTCGCCTCCGTGCCACTGTGGTGCTGGGTGGTGTTGCTGTGGTGCGGCTTCTCCCTTGGTCCTCCGTCATGACCACACGGGCACTGCCTCGTCGTCATGCCGTTACGGCCATGGCGCACGGTAAGATTCCTCTTCCCCCTCCTCTCTGCTATCTTCTTCTCCTAAATTCTTCTCTGGACTAGCTCAACTGCTATGCTGCTCATCTTCTCCTTACTGGTACTTAGCAAAAATTCACACTGGTACACTGGATAGACTTTGTTGCTGATGATTTACTTTGTCCTAGATGTTTTAGTGCTTGATTCAGTAGTGTGCAGTGAAGAGTATATTTAGAGGAATTTCTTTAGTTGACAGAGATAAGATTTGGGTGGGAAGAAAAGGGTTTTAGAATTTGGTATCATGCTGTAGCTGTGTTCTGTGCTCTGTACAAGTGTGGAATTATTTCTGTGGCTAAGCAAAATAGCTAAGCATGCTGTGATGCCTCCACTGGAGTTACACAGAAGCTGGCTAGGGAATTAGCTTGGAAATTTTCTTTCTATGCTTCCCTGTGCTTCTTCTAGTGGACAGATGTGCTAAGCTACTGGCTTGTGTGTAATTTATAGAAAACAGATGCTGCACTTTCCTCTCATCTGTCCTTAACATAATCCATATTATACATGGTTCTGATAAGAACAGATACTCCTCACTTCCTCTCTTCCCTTCCATGCATGCAAACATGCTTAGCTTGGCTCTGTCATTGTCAGAGCTAGCTGATTCTCTCCTTCTCTGCCTAAAGCACTCAAAGGATCAACCTGCTGTTGATGAGTAGCTTGGTCTTTCCGGCTAAACTGACAACCTGCATCTTGTGGTTAGCCTGCTCCTCCTAGCTGCTTCAATTTTCATAAAGTGTATAGTTCTAGCTGCAAGGTGTGTTGTGGCTAATGTTCTTGATGATGAACATTTTCAGAAATGTGTGTGATGTGCTTGGTTGTGTTGTACCTTGTGGATTCGGCTGGCTGCCCTATTTATAGGGTTTTTGGGTAAATATGGTGGTGACAGCAGGATAAATGCATGTGTTGTGTAAGCTGCTTACAGTGGCCCTCCTCTACCTCGAGCTGCTACTCTTCTGTTAAACTAAGGAGGTTCTTATCCTCTGGAGATTGAATTTCTGTGCCTGGACATTGTTTACTCCATTATGGCTAACTTTTCCACCTCTTTGATCCTATCCTTGCTCTGGCCGGCTACTGCTGTTCAATCTGGTTATGAGATGCTTCAAATCCATCTATGGATGAACTTGAGCTAAGATTTCAGTGCAGGGATGTATCCCTCCACCTCACTTGTTCTTATCTTGGCCGTGCCGACTTGCTCCTTAGCTCTGAAGTAACCTTGATGGGTTTTGGGTGGCTTTACAAGTGGGCTGGAATTATAACTGGGTTGTGAATGGATTTGACTGTGGGCTTTAGGAATTTTGGGTCCATTTATCAATTAATGGTAAATGTGACACCACAAAATAAATAAGGTTGGTTTAGGAATTATATTTGGCAGAGATGAATTATTATGTCCCATTGTTGCCTTTGAAAAAAATTGGAGTTGATCATGTTTTTATCCAGCTAGTCCCTCCAGGTTGCCTAAGTTGAAACGCTGGTTTTGCCTTTGCCCCTTTTTTACATGCTTAAATGCATGCTGAGCATGATCATGTTACCTCTGGTTGGATATTTGAGTTGGTTCTGTTTTTGAATTCAAATGCCGGCTCCAATTCATGGAGTTTGGCAATCTGCCAAATATTAAAGCAATCAGCCAGTACCAAAGTACTTGGCTACATTACTAACCTTAACAAACTCTTTTCTTTGTGAATTGTTTGATTTTGCAGGTTGAAGCTTTCAGAAGATTGCTACTTGGATTTAGTTTTTAGGAAATTTTCTTTTTTAACTTTCTGTAATAAAGTTGTATATGGACCTGATAAGGTATATTGTGTAATATTATTTATTTGTATCAGAATTGTGGAATAATTCCACTTGTAAAGTTTATTGGATGTTGTAAATCATTTAATTTGTATGAAGAATTATTTTTGGAGATATGATGATGATAATGTTTTCAATATTTTTGAAGGTTTAAAATTCAAATTGCATATAAAAAGATAGGATGAGAATTCTTTGAATGCTAAGGTATATTATGTTTGTTAAGTAAAAATTTGAATTCCAGAATTGAATCAAAGCTTGAGATTGTGAATAAGATTGAATTATACAAGTTTTGATGTCAATTGTATTAAACTTTGAATTTTACCTTTGCAAATTTTAATAGGGGTGATAACCCAATCCTTTAATTTACAAACTAAGGTTTGAAATAGATGACTAAGGTTATATCGACTAGTCTCGACTACTGGTTAGTGATATGTTTCCAAATCATCGACGTTGGTCAGAGTTCGTCTTCTTAGTCCTTTTTGCATAAAAGCGTGAAAATTATTCGGACTTTTCAAACATGCATGAATGCAAAGATGCAAACTTTCTATTTCTACCCTTTCGAAACCTATAACTGCGGGGTATTACAAACCCCGACAAGATCAGGGTCATAGAAGAGATGCAGCCTCCTCGTCGCCTCAAGAACATGCAGCGCTTAGCGGGATGTATGGCCAGCCTTGGCCGTTTCATCTCCAAGTTCGACGAGAGGGCGCTGCTATTTTTTCAAGATCATGAAGAGGTCCGGTCCTTTCAAGTGGACCCCTGAAGCGGCAAAGGCCTTCGAGGACCTGAAGAAATATCTGGCGAGCCCACCCATCATGGTTGCCCCATGCCCTCGCGAGCCTCTGAAACTGTATCTTGCAGCCACTCCTCAGACGGCAAGCGCGGTCTTGGTGGCTGAAAGGGAAGAGCCAGTACTCGCCAAGCAGAGCTCCGCCTCGCCAAGCCCGGAACTCCTCGACAGGGAAGCAGCCTTGTCAAGCCTCATCCTCATGCCGAGCCTCTACAAGTGGGGCCTCAAGAGAACCTCGACAAGGACTCCACCGAGCCTCGAGAGGAGCCAACCGCTGCCACGTCAACAACCACCCTCGTCGAGCATCCCGTGTACTTCGTCAGCACAGTGCTGCGGGACGCTCGCGAGCGCTACCCCCATGCAGCAGTAGCTCCTTTTCTCGCTCCTCAGAGCCTCCAGGAAGCTGCGCCACTACTTCCAGGGTCACCCCATCAAGGTGGTCACCTCGTACCCCCTGGAGCAAGTCCTACGCAACCCAAACGCAACAGATCGCGTCGCAAGCTGGGGCATCGAGCTGCAGCCCTTCGAGCTGGAGTTTGACACCACAAGGGTCATCAAGGGCAGGGCGCTGGCTGATTTCATGGCCGAATGGACGGACACGCGTGAAGAAGAGCCTCAAGAGGAGGAAGCCACGGCCTCAGGAGGGTCGGAGCCCAGCTACTGGACCATGCACTTCGACGGCGCCTTCGCAGCCCGGAGTGTAGGGGCTGGTGCTGTCCTGACCTCGCCAACAGGCGACAAGCTCTACTACGCCGTCCAGTTGTGCTTCAAAGACAGCGACAAGGTCTCCAACAACATTGCTGAATACGAAGGCCTCCTCGCCGGGCTCAGAGCTGCCATTGCCCTCGGCATCAAGCGCATCCTCATCAAGGGAGACTCTCAGCTCCTCGTCAACTTTTCCAACAAAAGCTACATGCCTAAGGACACCTACATGGTAGCCTACCTTGAAGAGGTACGAAAACTCAAGAAGCACTTCCGCGGCATGGAGCTCAAGCATATCCCACGAGGGGAAAATCAAGAAGCAGATGAACTCGCCAGGCGAGCGGCAAGAAGGGAAGCCCATAAGCCTGGAGTGTTCGAGGAGAGACTCGCCAGGGCCTCGGTCAAGCAACCAGCAGTCAACATGAGCATCAATGAGGAGCTCCCACCAGCCCCATTAAGTGGAGCACCAAACTGCGGGCTGCCCTCAGGCGATTGCCTGCTGATGACCCGGGTACGCCAAGACACTGGTTGGATCGACGAGATCAAGAGCTACTTGCAAGATCGAGTCCTTCCCGAGGAGGATGCAGAGGCCGAGAGGGTTGCTCGCCAGGCCAAGTCCTGCTGCCTCCACGACGGAGACCTGTACCGTAAGCGCCCCAATGGGGTTCCGTTGCGGTGCGTCCCTACCGAGGAAAGCAGCCAGCTCATCAACGACATCCACAGCGGAGAGTGCGGCCACCATTCATCCTCACGCACCCTCGTAGGCAAGGTCTTCCGGAGTGGCTTCTACTGGCCTTCAGTGCTTCAAGATGCAGCCGCAATCGTCCAGTCCTGTGACGCTTGCCAATTCCACGCCAAGAAAATTCACCAGCCCGCGCAAGGACTCCAAACTATCCCGCTCTCCTGGTCATTCGCGGTCTGGGGGCTGGACCTCCTGGGACCTTTCCCACGAGCGCTCGGGGGCTACCGCTACCTCTACGTCGCCATCGACAAGTTCACCAAGTGGCCTGAGGTGGAACCCGTGCGCACCATCCCGGCGAAATCAGCGGTAAAATTCATCAGGAGCTTGGTCTGCCGCTTTGGCGTGCCCAACCCCATCATCACCGACAACAGCTTGCAATTCATCAGCGGTGCCTTCAAGTCCTACTGCGGTAGCCTCGGCGCCCAAATCTGCTATGCCTCGGTGGCTCACCCACGAAGCAACGGGCAGGCTGAGCGAGCCAACGCCGAGGTGCTCAAGGGCCTCAAGACGAGAAGCTTCAATCGCCTCAAGGCCAGCGGCAAGCAGTGGATCGATGAGCTCCCCTCGGTGCTCTGGTCCATCCGCACCACGCCAACGAAGCCAACTGGCGAGACGTCGTTCTCTCTTGTCTATGGCGCTAAAGCCGTTCTCCCCAGCGAGATCACCCATGGCTCTCCACGAGTCTTGGCATTCAAGGAGGCTGAGCTGGACGAACTCCGCAACAACGACCTGCTGCTGCTCGAGGGGCTCCGCCGCAATGCGGCCCTAAGAGCGGCAAGGTACCAGCAAGACCTCCGTCGCTACCACAGCCGCCACATCCGCCCGCGCACTCTCGAAGCAGGAGACCTTGTCCTGAGGAGAATCCTCTCCAGGGCGGGCCTGCACAAGCTCTCGCCAATGTGGGAAGGACCCTACAGGGTCGTGCACATCGCCAGGCCTGGCTCCACATGGCTCGAGATGGAGGACGGCATTCCTGTCGCCAACCCCTGGAACATCCAGAACCTACGCAAGTTCTACCCCTGATAGTCCTAGACGAGCAATTTTTTGCATCAAGGGAGAGCTTCGCGCCTTCATCCTCCATGAGGAAAATATTCGAGCTCCCCTCTGTACTATACATTGCCACGGGCCGTTCGAGAAGACTCTCAAGCCACCACGCCTCGGCAAGGTGACTTCTTCAAGCACCATTCCTTGGCAAGGTGGATCCCCATGCCCAGTCATGGCGGACCTCAGGCTCTACGAAGTCACCCCCGCATAGGGGCCCCCTCTGAGCTCTCTCTACATGCGTCGCCTCGGGCCGTGAGAGTCTCAGCCACTCCATGTGGAACCCCATGCCCAGACATGGCGGATTTTGTCCTTCTGGCCACGCCAGTGTAATGGACCCTTGTTTCAGGTCACTTTGAACCTTTGCGCTTCGCGCCAGCATATGTTGTTGCTTCGGTAAGCAGTTATATTATTGCTTTTCATCCTTGCTCGTATGATCCCTCTTGTGTATCTCATGAGCGGGGGCTGAGCATGGTGCCTGTGCCTCGGGAGCATCCCAGCAGCGCCTCAAAACCAAGGGATCCGAGCTCTGAACTCACGGGTCAGCTCTCATGTACGTCAACTCCCAAGGAGCTCTGAACTCATGGGTCAGCTCCTGTGCACGTCAACTCACCAAGGACCTTGGTGCCTGTTCTCCTCGCGAGACACACATGAAGGAACCTACGAGCACGCATGAGTTATCTAGCTATGTATTGCTTGTGGGCATGCCTATCTGTCCAAATGCAGGAAAGCAGGTTCAAAACAAGCCTCAGGCAATCTCGGGAGAAAAATGCCTCGTCAGGGAACCAACACCCTCTCCAAGGCAAAAATGCCTCGTCAGGGAACCAACACCCTCTCCAAGGCAAAAAACGCATCGTCGGGGAACCAACACCCTCTCCAAGGCAAAAACGCCTCGCGAAGCTAAGTCCAAACACTTGGTTAAATTTCCTCTCGCTGGTTTTTGTCCCTCGAGCCTCTTTTCTCTCTCCTATGCCTCATGGGCTGCTTGCGCGTTAAAGGGGAGCCCCGAGCATCGCGCCTCAGGAGCTCTTACTTCTCGAGGCCTCGCGCACCCCCCGGCCTTGTGGAGCCCTGACTCTCACATACCGAAGCGGCGGTGGTGTAGCGCTAAGAGAGGGTCCTAAGACGTAGAGCGAAAAAGACATGAAGGGAAAGATAAAAGCCTCCCGAGGGATATTCACAAGCGCGTTCAGATAAAACTTAAGCAAGTCTTTACAAGGTTTTTCAAGCAAAATACTAAGATAATATGTGCCCCATGCACATCCAGCTGCAGGAGGGAGCTCAGGCCGTCGGGCCTCCAGAGGTGCCCACATCGTCCGCAGCGGCATTTTCCTCCTCCTCCGCGGCGTCCTCCTCGCCATCGTCCTCGTCCTCCTCTACCTCGACCTGGTCGAATTTCTTGGCATACGCCTCGGCGGCCTTCCGCATCCTGTCGCTCACCGCGACGCGGTAGCTGAGGTCGACGGGCGCCGTCACGGCCTCGAGGTCGAGGGAAGGCTGAAGCCTCACGAGGTTGGCAAAGATGCGGCAGGTGGCGAGGACGAGGAGATCGCGGCTCTCCTCCACGACGCGTTCGTCAAGGCTCGTCGCGGTCTCTTCAAGCTTCGTGAGGAACCGCTCAAAGAAGAACGCGTACCCGGCCTCATCATCGTTCCCCTCTGCGGCGAGGGAGGGGACCTCGGTCCCCAGGCGATCCCCAACAGCACGCACGCAGGACACCAGGTCTTGGAGCATGCGATGGCGCTGGCGCGACATGGTTCGCGCGATTTGCGCGTTGCGCTGTGCCTCCTACGCGGCGTCCGCAACCGGCCCCACCTGCTGGTGGAGCTCGCTCAGGTCCTTCGCCAGGGCGGCGGCTTTCTCTTCCGTGCGAGCCTGAGCATCCCTAGCGCTCTGAAGGCGGGAGGCCATCTGCTTCTCCCCCTTCTCGAGCCCCTTGATGCGGTTCTGGAGCTCATTGCGCTTCGCCGTGAAGCGCTCCTCCTGCTTCTTGGCCTTCTCATCAAAACTCTTGGCGAGATCTTGGCGGATGAGCTTGACCCTGTCGTCGGCCTCCTCCTTCAGTTTCTTCTGCTTCGACGCGAGGCTGGCGTTAGCCTTCTCGAGGCGCTCCGCATAGGTGGCCTCGTCCTGGGCCACCTGACTCTCGTGAGCCCGCAACGCCTCCTCGGCGGTGGCCTGATCCCTCTCGAGCTGCTGGACCTGCTCCTCGTGCCGGCGCAGTTCCTCCTCGCGGGAGGAGAGCTCTCCCTCGCGTCGCCCCTGCTCCGCTTCGTGCTGTGTCAGCTGCACCCCGCGAGCGTCCAGTCTCTCGCGGAGCTCCTTCAGGCTGTCCTCGATGACTTTGGAGTCCATGATGAATTTTTGCTCGGCGGCCCAGATCTCCTGTTGCTTGGAGGCGGTTTCCGCCTCGAGCGCCTCCCGCGCGGCGTCCATCTGCTCCATGGTCTCTGCCGCCTCCCGCTTCACGCTGTCGCGGGTCTCCTTAGCGAAGCGCATCGCCTCTTCGCGCGCCGCCCGGGCCGCCGCATCCTGCCGGCGGCAGCTCTCCACCCTCTCGCGGAGGAGGGCCCAGGCTTCGTCAAGTTTCGCCCGCTCCTCCGCCCTGGCGAGTTCCTCTTCGGCATACTGCGTCTCCAGATCATCGAGCGTCTACCGCGCTTGACTGACGACAGAGCTGCGGCGAGCTGCGTGACGGCGCGGCTCCCGCAGCGCCAAGGCCCCCGCATCACCGCGGGGCGCAGAGGCCTCGACGCTTGGCGAGGCACCCGAGGCACCTTGCCTCGGGCTCACAGCCCCTCCTGGTGCGACCTGGGTGCTCGTGTGGGCGCCTCCTTCGCCGCCCGCGTCAGGAGCCCTCTGGGGGCTGGGCGTCCTCTCGCCCCCGGCTCCGGCGTCTGTGGACTCCGGAGGCGTTTCCTCCTCCTGCTCTTCGGGGGCAGATTCCGCCCCTCCCGTGGTGGCCGCGCCTGCCGCGGCCTCGGGCTCGTCAGCCCCTCTTGTGGAGGCCTCTCCCTCCGGAGGCGGCTCCACGGTGGCCTCTTGGGCCTCCGCCTTGTCCGGCCTCTCTGATCGGGGAGAAGTTCCGCTGCCATCACGAACCCTAAATTCGAGGTCTAGGATCGCTCTTCCGGCACCCTGCCGGAGTGGAGATCACCGCCATCATCACCGCCAACGCCTCTCCATCAACCATCCATGTCGTCCCCCTCCATGTGTGAGTAGTTCCCTGCTGTAGGCAAGGGGATGGAAGGGATTGAATAAGATTGCTCGTGTAATTCGATGCCAAATTGTTAGGGAACGATGCCTAGTATCCTCTATTTGTGTTAATAATCATTGGTGCAACGAGTTATGCTTAATGCTTGTCACTTTGGGCCCGGGTTCCATGTTTTCAGATCTGAACACTTATGTTTGCATGAGTATAATTGTTGTTTGGATCCTATCTACTAGTTGTATGCACTTGTTGTCAACCGGAACCGGAGACCCCGAGTGACAGAAACGGGGACATCGATGGGAATGGTTGGCAACTCGAGGGCTGAAACCGGATGGCAGGACAAAAGATGTCATGCAAGTTCTTATTGTACGCACATACGGCTAAATTAGGAATACATGCCTATGACTGTTTGATACTTGGATGCTATTTATATATTTATTTACTTCGTGCTTAGTTATATTCATTTCATGAGCTATCTTATTCATGCAACACCCGTCTATCTGTCCCTATGCCTACGGTGTTTTAATCCCGCTGTTTAAATCATTACTTTTACCGTCATCATTGCTGTCTTTATTTTATTACCGTTGTTACTATTCTACTGCTGCCATCAAATCACTGTTACTACTGATAAATTGCTTCGAGAGAAATCCTTTTCAGGTGTGGTTGAATTGGCAACTCAACTGCTAAGGCTTATAAATATTCTTTGGCTCCCCTTGTGTCGAATCAATAAATTAGGGTCAAACTACCCGCGAAGACTGTTGCGATCCCCTACACTTGTGGGTCATCAAGACTATTTTCTGGCGCCGTTGCCGGGGAGCGTAGCTCTATTTGTAAGTTCACCTAGGAGTTTTTCTGTCTGCTGTAATTTACTCTTCATTGTGAAGGGTAAGCGAGATCCTAAGTTTCCAATACTACCTTCCACCACAAGGAAAGGTACTGCTCTGAACTCTAAAGCTACTCTTGATTCACCTACTATTTTAAGTCAACTTCTTACACCACCTGTGAACGCTCGTCCTACTGTTGATGCTTTGCTTTCTGAGTCTGCTACTGCTTCTGATGAATTTGATGATGCTTCTGATGTGCTTGATGATGCTAGTTCTTTAGGATCCTTTTTGAATCTCTTGTCACTAGGTCTAAAGAAATTACAATGCTCAATGAAAATCTTACTACACCTGTTAGCTCTCCTACTCTATATACTTATGAGAGTAGGTATCCTAATGATTCCTACATTGATGTTAATGATGAGTTTATTAGACAATATATGGATTGTTCTGCTTCTAAAGATCCTGATGCTTTGAGGAAATTGCTTGAAAAGCATGCTGTTAAGAATTATTTTACACCTGATCCTGAGTTTGCTACCTCTCCCATATGCATTAAAGATGACGATTTTAATTTCTCTGTTGATCTTTCACTCATATCTAATGTTGAATTTGATCCTTTTTGTGGAACTAAGGATGACAATGCTGTAGAACACATGAATAAATTAGCTTCGCTTAGCCTTCTATTTTCTGATGATAAAAAGATACAACGTTACTATTTAGTAAAGCTGTTTCCTTTCTCATTAAAAGATGATGCCAAAGTGTGGTATAATACTTTACCTTATGGATCCATAAAAAGTCCTCATGAATTTCTTGATGTTTTCTTTGCAAAATATTTTCCCGCTCACATGCAGCATGAGGCTTTGTAGAGAATTTTCAATTTCAGACAATTGGAGGATGAGCATCTCCCTAAAGCTTGGGGGAGATTCGGATCATTACTCAGGGCTCGGCCAGGGCATGATATTCCGAAGAATGAACTCCTTGATATATTTTATAATGGACTAACTGTTGAATCTAGGACATACCTTGTCGGAGAACTATCCCAGGAACTGGGTGTGTCTCACTGAGTAAGGAATCGAGTAAGGAGCTGAACACGGAATCAAACAACCCTCAACGTGCCTCGGCGACGGAGCTCGTCGAGAATCGCTGCGGGACGGCACTGCAGAGATGAACACACGATGTTACCCAGGTTCAGGGTCCTCTGGGAGAGGTAAAACCCCTACGTCCTGCCTTGGTTGTATTGTACTTGCTTGGAGAGGTTTTAGTACAAAGGGAGCTTGGCGAGCTCAAGGTGGCTAACAATGGCTAACCTTAGACTGAAGAAGAACCGGTATCGAACCAACTAGCTATCAACCGAAGAACCCTTTGCCCGAACGTGCTCCCCCTCCTTTTATAGGTGTCTCGGACCTCTTCCCCCAAATATCTTGGCGGGAAGGGTTACCACATGGCGACGAAGGAGGAGGACGGGTGCACGATAAAGGAGGCGTCCATGGACGCGGTCAATGGCAGGGAGCGGTGTCACCAAAGCTGGAAAAGCCACCGTCCAGCCAGGACGGTGGGCTGGCGCCGCTGAGGTGGGATGTGTCCCACGGTGACGTCGCCCTTGGAGGGTAGCTGCAGACGGTCCCCTTATCACCAAAGTGGCAATTCTTGGAGCTCCTTTGCTTGGTGCAGCATTGTTGACTGCTTTATACACGAGAACGGCAACTGCGGCGCTGCCGTCACCGCGCGCTGGCGCGGTCGTCACCGCGCGCTGGCGCGCCCGTGACTCTGCGGAGGGTGCAGAGCCCATGTGCGCTCTGCCGCGGAGGCAGAGCTGGCTTCGTGGGGAAGGAAACCCTCACGAGGTTGGAGGCCTCGCCGAGCCCCTTTTACTTGATCTTTGGAGATGCCCTCTCGAGGGGAGGTCCCTCGCGAGGAAAAAGCCCTCGCGTGGAGGAGAGGTCCCTCACGAGGCTCGCCAGGTCCTTAGCGAAATCTTCTGAAGAATGTTGTGGGCCCTGGCAGGCCGGCCCGTGGTACCCTGGTTTCCACTGTGCCGACAGTAGCCCCCGGGCCCGCGATGGGCACGCCAAAGCCCATGGATGCAGGCGAAGCGTCGAGGGCCCAACGATGCCTGCCGGGCCGTGACACGTGGGGCGCAGTGGTTGCGCCCGAGGCCACGATCTCCTCGGCTTCAACGGGCGGCCCGGTGGGGCCCGCCACGTCCTTGGTAACTGGCCAATAAAGCCTGCGCGCGCAGACGGCGCCCATCACTTCGTCCATTACTCCGCGGCACACTTCCCCCAAACGCCTCCTTCTTCCCAGAGCACACCACCTCCAAGGTCTCCTTCTCCTGCGACCATGGCGCCCAAGAAAGCAACCGCTGTCCAGAAGGGCAAGGCCACGATGCAGGCCGACAAGTCTGCAGCGGCGTCGCGGGGTGCTGAACCCCAGGGGGCGCTGCCGAAGTCCCGCGTCCACTCGGCGGCGATTGAAAAGGTGCGCCACTTGGCGGCCGCGAAGACCAACGAGCTCGGCGCCACAAGCATGGAGCCGACTGGCAGCAGCAAGCTCTGTGCGGGGTACTACCCCATCTTCCTTCACACTCTCTACGCCAGTCTCGTTCCTCCTTTCTCCAGCTTCCTCATGGGGATTTTGGAGGCATATCAGATCCAACTCCTCCATCTACATCCCAATGCCATCCTCATCCTCTCCATCTTCGCCTACCTCTGCGAGGCGTACGTCGGCATCCGCCCTTCTGTGGCCCTCTTCCGCAGCTTCTACGCACTCTGGTCCACCGCGCAGAACGAGCGAAACGGGTGCGTCTCCTTACGTATCGCCGACGCTAGGAGCAAGGACTACATCCCCATCGCGTGGTGCGGTGAGAATGCCATCACCAAGGTGACGAAGAAAGTGGAGGACTTCCGCCAGCGGTGGCTCTTTGTCGACACCAAGACGTCGAACCACCTACTGGATATACCCGTGGCGCCCCCGAAGAAGTGGGCGCGTTGGGCGAGCGGTGACTTCGAGGGCCCAAATCTTGACGCGGTGTACGAGTGCATACGGGGGCTCCGCGAATCCGGGCTCACCGGCCAGATGGTGGCAAAGGACTTCACGAGGCGCCGCATCGCCCCCCTCCAGTGGCATTCAGAGCCGATGTGGGCGTACACAGGCCGGGGGGATGGGATGCGCCTGTGCACAGACAACTTCTCTCTGGAGGTGTTGAGCCAGGTCATGGGAGTTTTCTTCGCCACGACGGCCATCCCATCCCTAGCCGTCGACGATGCCCGGCCGCTCTTCACCTTTGTGGACGAGAGCGTGCGCGAGCATCGCAGAGGCCTGCCCAGATTCGACGAAAGGGGCATCGTGCCTGAGAGACTCCGCGGGCCCCGCAGCAACCCGTGGGCAGCGAAGCTGGAGCAGATGGACGAGTCGCCGGAGCCGGACGAGGTTGAGGACTCTGGCGAGGACGAGGACGAGGCCTCGAGGGGCGCTAACCCCTTTGGCGAGGACGAGGCCTCGAGAGGCGCTAACCCCTCGGGAGGCTCCGTCGGCTTCCTAAGGAGCGTACCGCCTGAAGAGGACCTCCAGGTGATTTCCTCCAGCGGCGACGAGGATGCCTTTCGCGTAGCTCCCTCCCGACGCACCGCAGAGGAGGAGGAGGAGGAGAGCGGCAGCAAGGGAGGACGCTGCGAGCCCCGCTCCAAGGCCGTCCACGACAGGAACGCCGCAGCCGCGAGGGGCGCTCCTCGCGAGGAGGCAGGAGCGCCTCGAGAGGAGGCCAGAGCGAGCAGCCCCCAGCCGCCAAAGGCGAAGAAAAGGGTGTGGAGGATGGCCGACGAGTAAGCCTTGGTCCTTCTTCTTTCCTTTAGCATTTTGCTTTCGAAAACCCTCTTGACGGATCTTCTGCTTGTCTTTCTTTTCAGGAACCTTGCGGCGCCGAAGAGGCGGCGGCTCCGCAAGCTTGGGGAGACCGTTGGTGCCACCGCGGCGACGCCTGCGGCTGGCGAGCCGCAGCATGTGGCTACTCCTTCCGCGGGTGAGCATCGCGCGGAGGAGGTGGTTGAAGAGGTGGCGCCGTCGCCAGCTCGGGCCGCCACTCCTCCCGTACTGCAGGAGGCAACGGAGGAGGAGGCGGCGGCCGAGGCCGCACGAGCCTCAGCAAGGCCGGACGAGGAGGAGGAGATTGAAGAGAACATCGTGGAGCCGCCTCCGGAGGAAGAGGCTCCCACAAGAGGGGCTGACATGCCCGAGGCCGCGGCAGGCGCGGCCACCACGGAAGGGGCAGAAAACGCCCCTGAGGAGCAGGAGGAGGAGGCGCCTCCGGAGCCCATGGACGCCGGAGCCGGGGGCGAGAGGACGCCCAGCCCCCAGAGGGCTCCTGACGCGGGTGGCGAAGGAGGCGCCCACACGAGCCCCCAGGCCGCACCAGAAACGGCTGTGAGCCCGAGGCAGGGTGCCTCGGGCGCCTCGCCAAGAATCGAGACCTCTGCACCCCGCAGCGGTGCGGGGACCTTGGCGCTGCGGGAGCCGCGGCGCCACGCGGTTCGCCGCAGCGCCGTCTTCAGCCAGGCGCGGCGGACGCTCGACGAGCTGGAGGCACAGTATGCCGAAGAGGAACTCGCCAGGGCGGAGGAGCGGGCGAGACTCGACGAGGCCTGGGCCCTCCTCCGCGAGAGCGTGGAGAGCTGCCGCCGGCAGGATGCGGCGGCCCTGGCGGCACGCCAAGAGGCCATGCGCTTCGCCGAAGAGACCCGCGACAGCGTGAAGCGGGAGGCAGTGGAGACCATGGAGTAGCTGAATGCTGCACGGGAGGCGCTCGAGGCGGAAACTGCTTCCAAGCGACAGGAGGTTGCGGCCTTGGAGCAGAACTTCATCACGCACTCCAAACTGTGGAGGGCAGCTTGAAGGAGCTCCGCGAGAGGCTGGACGCTCGCGAGGTGCGGCTGACCCAGCGCGAGGCGGAGCTCACGCGACGCGAGGGAGAGCTCTCCCCCCGCGAGGAGGAACTGCACCGGCGTGAGGAGCAGGTCCAGCAGCTTGAGGCGGACCAGGCCACCCGCGAGGAGCAGCTGAACGCTCGCGAGGGCCGGGTGGCCAAGGACGAAGCCTCCTACGTAGAGCGCCTCGAGAAGGACAACGCTGATTTCGCGGCATAGCAGAAGAAAACGCAGGAGGAGGCCGACGACAAGGTCAAGCTCATCCGCCAAGATCTCTCCAAGGATTATGGCGAGAAGGTCAGGAAGCAGGAGGAGCGCTTCACGACGAAACGCAACGAGCTCCAAAACCGCATCAAGGGGCTCGAGAAGGAGGAGAAGCAGATGGTCTCCCGCCTTCAGAGCGCCAGGGCCGCCCAGGCCCGCGCAGAAGAGGAGGTTTTCGCCCTGAAGAAAGACCTGAGCGAGCTCCACCAGCAGGTGGGGCCGGTTGCGGACCTCGTGGAGGAGGCACGGAGCAACGCGCAGATCGGCCGAACCATGTCGCATCAGCGCCAGCGCATGCTCCAAGACCTGGTGCTCTGTGCGCGCGCCGTTGGGGACCGTCTGGGGACCGAGGTCCCCTCCTTCGCCGCAGGGGGAAGCGACGACGAGGCCGAGTACACGTTCTTCTTCGAGCAATTCCTCGCGAAACTTGAAGAGACCGCGAAGGACCTTGACGACCGCGTCGTGGAGGAGAGCCGCGATCTCCTCATCCTCGCCACCTGCCGCATCTTTGCCAACCTCGCGAGGCTCCAGCCCTCCCTCGACCTCGAGGCCGTGACGGCGCCCATCGATCTCAGTAGCCGCGCGTGGTGAGCGACAGGATGCGGAAGGCCGCCGAGGAGTACGCCAAGAAATTCGACCATTTCGAGGTAGAGGAGGATGAGGACGATGGAGAGGAGGACGCCACAGGGGAGGAGGAAAACACCGCGGCGGACGGTGTGGGCACCTCCGGAGGCCCGATGGCCTATGCTCCCTCCAGCAGCTAGATGTGCATGGGGCACATATTATCTTAGCATTTTGTTTGTAAACCTTGTAAAGACTTGTTTAAGCTTTATTTGGATGCACTTGTGGATATCTCTCAGGAGGCTTTTATCTTTCCCTGCATGTCTTTTTCGCTCTACGTCTTAGGACCCTCTCTTAGCGCTACACCACCGCCGCTTCGGTATGTGAGAGTCAGGGCTCCACAAGGCCGGGGGGTGCGCGAGGCCTCGAGAGGTAAGAGCTCCCGAGGCGTGATGCTCGGGGCTCCCCTTTAACGCACAAGCAGCCCATGAGGCATAGGAGAGAGAAAAGAGGCTCGAGGGACAAAAACCAGCGAAAGGAAATTTTAACCAAGTGTTTGGACTTAGCTTCGTGAGGCGTTTTTGCCTTGGAGAGGGTGTTGGTTCCCTGATGAGGCGTTTTTCTTCCGAGATTGCCTGAGGCTTGTTTTGAACCTGCTTTCCTGCGTTTGGACAGATAGGCATACCCACAAGCAATACATAGCTAGATAACTCATGCGTGCTTGTAGGTTCCTTCATGTGTGTCTCGCGAGGAGAACAGGCACCAAGGTCCTTGGTGAGTTGATATGCACGGGAGCCGGTCCATGAGTTCAGAGCTCCTTGGGAGTTGACATGCATGAGAGCCGACCCGTGAGTTCAGAGCTCGGATTCCTTGGGTTTGAGGCGCTGCTGGGATGCTCCCGAGGCACAGGCACCATGCTCAGCCCCCACTCGCGAGATACACAGGAGGGATCATTCGAGCAAGGATGAAAAGCAATAACATAACTGCTTACCAAAGCAACAACATATGCTGGCGCGAAGCGCAAATGTTCAAAGTGACCTGAAACAGAGCTTCATTACACTGGCGTGGCCAGAAATACAAAATCCGCCATGTCTGGGCATGGGGTTCCACATGGAGTGGTTGAGACTCTCGCGGCCCGAGGCGACGCATGTAGAGAGAGCTTAGAGAGGGGGCCCCTATGCGGGGGTGGCTTTGAGAGCCTGCGGTCCACCATGGCTGGGCATGGGGATCCACCTCGCCAAGGCATGGTGCTTGAAGAAGTCACCTTGCCGAGGCATGGTGGCTTGGGAGTCTTCTCGAACGGCCCGCGGCAACGTATAGTAGAGAGGGGAGCCCGAAGTTTTTCCTCGTGGAGGATGATGGCGCAAGGCTCTCCCTTGATGCAAAAAATTGCTCGTCGAGGACGATCAGGGGTAGAACTTGGGCAGGTGCTGGATGTTCCAGGGGTTGGCGACACGGATGCCGTCCTCCATCTCGAGCCGCGCAGAGCCAGGCCTGGCGATGTGCACGACTCTGCAGGGTCCTTCCCACATTGGCGAGAGCTTATGGAGGCCTGCCCTGGAGAGGATTCTCCTCAGGACCAGGTCTCCTGCTTCGAGAGTGCGCGGGCGGATGTGGCGGTTGTGGTAGCGACGGAGGTCTTGCTGGTAGCGGCGGAGCCCCTCGAGCAGCAGTAGGTCGTTGTTGCGGAGTTCGTCCAGCTCAGCCTCCTTGAAGGCCAAGACTCGTGGAGAGCCGTGGGTGATCTCGCTGGGGAGAACGGCTTCAGCGCCATAGACGAGGGAGAACGGTGTCTCGCCAGTTGGCTTTGTTGGCGTGGTGCGGATGGACCAGAGCACCGAGGGGAGCTCATCGATCCAGTGCTTGCCGCTGGCCTTGAGGCGGTTGAAGCTTCTCGTCTTGAGGCCCTTGAGGACCTCGGCGTTGGCTCGCTCAGCCTGCCCGTTGCTTCGTGGGTGAGCCACCGAGTCGTAGCAGATTTGGGCGCCGAGGTTGCCGCAGTAGGAGTTGAAGGCGCCGCTGATGAATTGTGAGCCGTTATTGGTGATGATGCGGTTGGGCACGCCAAAGCGGCATACCAAGCCCCTGATGAATTTCACCGCTGATTTCGCTGGGATGGTGCGCACGGGTTCCACCTCAGGCCACTTGGTGAATTTGTCGATGGCGACGTAGAGGTAGCGGTAGCCCCCGAGCGCTCGCGGGAAGGGTCCCAGGAGGTCCAGCCCCCAGACCGCGAACGGCCAGGAGAGTGGGATGGTTTGGAGTCCTTGCGCGGGCTGGTGGATCTGCTTGGCGTGGAATTGGCAGGCGTCGCAGGATTGGACGATTGCGGCTGCATCTTGAAGCACTGAAGGCCAGTAGAAGCCACTCCGGAAGACCTTGCCTGCAAGGGTGCATGAGGATGAATGGTGGCCGCACTCTCCGCTGTGGATGTCGTTGATGAGCTGGCGGCCTTCCTCGGCAGGGACGCACCACAACGCAACCCCATTGGGGCGCTTACGGTACAGGTCTCCGTCGTGGAGGCAGTAGGACTTGGCCTGGCGAGCAACCCTTTCGGCTTCTGCATCTTCTTCGGGGAGGACTCGATTTTGCAAGTAGCTCTTGATCTCGTCAATCCAACCAGTGTCTTGGCGTACCAGGGTCATCAGCAAGCGATCGCCTGAGGGCAGCCCGCAGTTTGGTGCTCCACTTGATGGGGCTGGTGGGAGCTCCTCGTTGATGCTCATGTTGACCGTTGGTTGCTTGACGGAGGACTTGGCGAGTCTCTCCTCGAACACTCCAGGCTTCTGGGCTTCCCTCCTTGCTGCTCGCCTGGCGAGTTCATCTGCTTCTTGGTTCTCTCCTCGTGGGATATGCTTGAGCTCCATGCCCATGAAGTGCTTCTCGAGTTTGCGTACCTCTTCGAGGTAGGCCACCATGTAGGTGTCCTTAGGCGTGTAGCTTTTGTTGGAGAAGTTGACGAGGTGCTGAGAGTCGCCCTTGATGAAGATGCGCTTGATGCCGAGGGCAATGGCAGCTCTAAGCCCGGCGAGGAGGCCTTCGTATTCAGCAATGTTGTTGGAGACCTTGTCGTTGTCCTTGAAGCACAGCTGGACGGCGTAGTAGAGCTTGTCGCCTATCGGTGAGGTGAGGACAGCACCAGCCCCTGCACTCTGGGCCGCGAAGGCGCCGTCGAAGTGCATGGTCCAGTAGCTGGGCTCCGTCCCTCCTGAGGCCGCGGCTTCCTCCTCTTGAGGCTCTTCTTCATGCGTGTCCGTCCATTCGGCCATGAAATCAGCCAGCGCCCTGCCCTTGATGACCCTTGTGGTGTCAAACTCCAGCTCGAAAGGTTGTAGCTCGATGACCCAGCCTGCGACGCGATCTGTTGCGTTTGGGTTGCGCAGGACTTGCTCCAGGGGGTATGAGGTGACCACCTTAATGGGGTGACCCTGGAAGTAGTGACGCAATTTCCTGGAGGTGCTGAGGAGCGAGAAAAGGAGCTTTTGCTGCATGGGGTAGCGCTCGCGAGCGTCCCGCAGTACTGTGCTGACGAAGTACACGGGATGCTCGACGAGGGTAGTTGTTGACGTGGCAGCGGTTGGCTCCTCTCGAGGCTCGGTGGAGTCCTTGTCGAGGTTTTCTTGAGGCCCCACTTGTAGGGGCTTGGCATGAGGCTGGAGGCTTGACGAGGCTGCTTCCTTGTTGAGGAGTTCTGGGCTTGGTGAGGCAGAGCTCTGCTTGGCGAGGACTGGCTCTTCCCTTTCAGCCACCAAGACCGCGCTTGCCGTCTAAGGAGTGGCTGCAAGATACAGCTTCAGAGGCTCGTGAGGGCGTGGGGCAACCATGATGGGTGGGCTCGCCAGGTATTTCTTCAGGTCCTCGAAAGCCTTTGCTGCTTCAGTGGTCCACTTGAAAGGATCGGACCTATTCATGATGTTGAAAAACGGCAGCGCCCTCTCGCCGAACTTGGAGATGAAACGGCCAAGGCTGGCCATACATCTCGCTAAGCGCTGCATGTCCTTGAGGCGACGAGGAGGCTGCATCTCTTCTATGGCCCTGATCTTGTCGGGGTTTGCTTCGATGCCGCGATGCGACACCAGGAACTCGAGGAGCTTGCCTGAAGAGACCCCGAAAACGCACTTGGCGGGGTTCGGCTTGATGTTTACCTTGCGCAGGTTGGAAAAGGTCTCCTCGAGGTCCTTGATGAGTGTGTCCTGCTCGCGGGTCTTGACCACGATGTCGTCGACGTAGGCCTGTGCATTCCTTCCCATTTGAGCCCCAAGGCGATTCTCATGAGGCGCTGGAAAGTGGCACCGGCGTTTTTCAGGCCGAAGGGCATGCAAACGTAGCAAAACACACCACAAGGGGTGAGAAATGCTGTCTTCTCCTCGTCCTCCTTCGCCATATTGATCTGGTGATAGCCTGAGAAGGCATCTAGAAAACAGAGGAGTGCGCAGCCGGCGGTGGAGTCCACGATCTGGTCGATCCTCGGGAGGGGATAGGGGTCCTTAGGGCAGGCTTTGTTGAGGTCGGTGAAGTCGATGCAGAGGCGGCTTCCTCCGGTGTGCTTGGGGACGACCACACCATTGGCGAGCCAAGTGGGATGGACAACTTCCTTGATGATGCTGGCTTTCTTCAACTTTTCTACTTCTTGGACGATGAAATCTTGCTTCTCTGGCGCCTGGCGCCGCGCCTTTTGCTTCACGGGGCGTGCATTTGGACACACGGCTAAGTGGTGCTCGATCACCTCCCTCGGTACTCCGGACATATCTGACGGTGTCCATGTGAACATGTCAGAGTTTGCCCTAAGGAAGGCGACGAGCGCGCTTTCCTATTTGGGAGGCAAGTTGGCGCCGATGGTGACGCTAGCCCCCGAGCCGTTTGCCTCAAGAGGCACTTGCTTCGTCGCGGCCTTCTCCTGAGAGAACAGCTGCTTCTTCTTCACGGGGGGGGGGGGGGGCTCGGGAGGGGCTCCTCATCCTCGTCAGCGGGTGACGCCACCGCGGCAGCCTTGTAGGCCGCTTGCGCAGCGTACAGGGCGTCTGAGACCATGCCGCGGATGACGATGGTGCCACCCGAGCCAGGGAGCTTGACGAGGTTGTAGGCGTGGTGGGTCACCGCCATGAATTTAGCGAGGGCGGGGTAGCCGAGGATGGCGTTGTAGGGCAGGCCGATGTGCGCGACGTCGAAGTCGATCAGCTCGGTGCGGTAGTTGGCTTGTGTGCCGAAAGTGACCGCGAGCCTCACTTGCCCCAAAGGGGTGGTGAGACCCTCTGTCACCCCCGAAAAGTGCCTGGTGGGCATGAGCCGCTCATAGGGCACCTGCAGCTTCTCGAAAGTCTCGACAGAGATGACGTTGAGGCCTGCACCCCCATCGATGAGCGTCTTAGAGACTGCAATGTTGTTGATGGTGGGAGTGCAGACCAGCGGGATGGTGCCAACAGTTGAAGTGGACTTGGGGTGGTCGCTGGAGTCAAAGGTGATGGGGTACTGGGACCACTTGAGGGGCCTGGAGGCCTCTACCCCGGGAAGCGCTGCCGCGATCTCGCGGGCGAGTTGCTTGAAGTGGCGGTTGGAGCTGGGGGCCTGAGCCCCGCCGAGGATGCAAGCGGCCCCGCGAGGCACCTGGTAGCCCTCAGGAGTCTCGGCAGGGAGGTTGTCGTTCGCGGGCTGGGCGGTGTTGGCTTGAGGGTTCTGCTGGTAGTTGTCGTTGTAGTTGTTGTTGTTCCAGCGTCGCCCCCCGCGGCCGCCGCGACCTCGCTGCCGCTCGTTAGCCTCATGAGCCTCGCGAAGCCTCTTGAGGTCGTAGCAGTCCTCGGTGGCATGGGAATGCCTGTTGTGGTAGATGCAGAAAGGGCGATCATCTTTCTTCTCGGGGTCCGCGGCTGGAGCGGCAGCGCGAGGCTGCTTGGCGTCAGGTTCAGCCGCGAGGACCGCAGTGGTCTTGCGCTTCTCGGTGGATTTCTTATTCTTCTTGGATCCCTCGGCGGGGTGCCCTGGCTCGTTCTTGACGAACAAGCGGCCCTCCTCAGCCGTGGCGCACTTGTCCGCCAAGTCGAAAAGCTTGACGACGGTGGTGATGTTGTCATGGATGCCAAGCTTCTCAAGTATCCGCACATCCGTGACCCCAGCCTGGAAAGCCGAGATGACCTGCGCATCGGTGGCGTTGGGGATCTTGTTGCGCACCTGGCTGAAGCGCTGGATGTACTTGCGGAGGGTCTCGCCTGGCTTCTGGCGTACGCCGCGGAGGTCGTTGTACGTGAGGCCGCGCTCGTACGTGCCCTTGAAGTTGGCGACGAAGCACCGGTAGAGGTCCTCCCAGGTGTTGATGGACTCGGCGGGGAGGTTCGTGAGCCACGAGGACGCGGAGTCCTTGAGGTCCATGGGGAACCAGTTCGCCATGACTTTGTCATCGCCCCCTACGTCCTGGATGGCCAAAGTGTAGAGCTGCAGGAACTCCAGGGGGTTGTTCTTGCCATCGTAGCGCGGAGGAAGATCCGGCCTGAACTTGACCGGCCAGACGACGCGACGGAGGCTGCGGGTGAACGCGGCCGTCGTGCCGTAGGTGACCGGGCCGCTGGCGAGGGTGGCGCGGAGGTGGCGCCCCGCGGTGGCGACGTCCTGGACGGCGCGGTTGTGGCAATCCTGCTGGCGCTCGATGCTCACACGTGCGTCCTCCGGGGCTCGCTGCATGATTTGGCAGTCATGCGGCGATGACGTGTGCGATGCAGCGCGGTTGTCGCGAGGAGGAGCCCCGGCTGGGGCGGGTTGCGGTGGAACTGGTGGAGCTGGAGCGGGCGTGGGATGACGAGGAGGTGCATGCGGCGCGCCGTGCGCCACGTCCCCTGCGCGTGCAGAGAGAACCAGCGAACGAGACGGTACAGGAGCGGCGACGCGAGCGGCGCCGATGAGCTCGGAGAGGCAGTTGAGCCAGGCTTCTTGGGCCTCCGGCATGGGATGGTATTGCAACAGCTCCTGCGCCATGAGAAGCGCAGTTGCCGGGCTGGGCGCAGGGCGGCCCAGCGAGGAGGCAGCACGGTCCCGCGACGGGTGCAGGGAGGAAGCCTCCTCTTCGTCGTGGTCGTCCTTAGCGTGGTCGTTGTCGTCGTCCTCCGGGTGCTCGACGCGGCGCTCCGGAGCAGCACTTCTGCGCGGGCGGCCACGCGGGTTGCCAGTGGGAGCGGTGGCGGCGCTGGCCATCCGGCGAGCGAGACGTTCGGCGCGAGAGCCGGCCATGGCGGTGTCAAGGTTGAAGATGCGCATCAGCCCCCTACCTGGCGCGTCAAATGTCGGAGAACTGTCCCAGGAACTGGGTGTGTCTCACTGAGTAAGGAATCGAGTAAGGGGCTGAACACGGAATCAAACAACCCTCAACGTGCCTCGGCGACGGAGCTCGTCGAGAATCGCTGCGGGACGGCACTGCAGAGATGAACACACGATGTTACCCAGGTTCAGGGCCCTCTGGGAGAGGTAAAACCCCTACGTCCTGCCTTGGTTGTATTGTACTTGCTTGGAGAGGTTTTAGTACAAAGGGAGCTTGGCGAGCTCAAGGTGGCTAAAAATGGCTAACCTTTTTTTTGAAAGTATAAAAAATGGCTAACCTTAGACTGAAGAAGAACCGGTATCGAACCAACTAGCTATCAACCGAAGAACCCTTTGCCCGAACGTGCTCCCCCTCCTTTTATAGGTGTCTCGGACCTCTTCCCCCAAATATCTTGGCGGGAAGGGTTACCACATGGCGACGAAGGAGGAGGACGGGTGCAGGATAAAGGAGGCATCCATGGACGCGGTCCATGGCAGGGAGCGGTGTCACCAAAGCTGGAAAAGCCACCGTCCAGCCAGGACGGTGGGCTGGCGCCGCTGAGGTGGGATGTGTCCCACGGTGACGTCGCCCTTGGAGGGTAGCTGCAGACGGTCCCCTTATCACCAAAGTGGCAATTCTTGGAGCTTCTTTGCTTGGTGCAGCGTTGTTGACTGCTTTATACACGAGAACGGCAACTGCGGCGCTGCCGTCACCGCGCGCTGGCGCGCCCGTGACTCTGCGGAGGGTGCAGAGCTGGCTTCGTGGGGAAGGAAACCCTCGTGAGGCTGGAGGCCTCGCCGAGCCCCTTTTACTTGATCTTTGGAGATGCCCTCTCGAGGGGAGGTCCCTCGCGAGGAAAAAGCCCATGCCTTTTCCAATTCGGATGCTGAAACTGAAAGTGGTAATGAGCATGATAATGATACTAATGAACCTAAAGAACAGGAGGAGGAGACTGCACCTCCTGTTGCTAAAAAACATGGAAAAGAGAGAGAGAGCCATGGGTGCAAAAACCCATGCCTTTTCCATCTAAATCTCAGAAGGCTAAGGAAGAAGAACACTATAATAAATTTTGTGAATGGATGAAGCCCCTCATTTTGCAAATTCCTTTGACAGATGCTATTAAGTTGCCTCCCTATTCAAAATATATGAAAGACATTGTTACTAACAAAAGAAAAATCCCTAATGAAGAAATCTCCACTATGCTTGCTAATTACTCTTTCCATGGCAAGATTCCTAAAAAGCTTGGTGATCCAGGTATACCTACTATTCCTTGCTCCATTAAAAATAATTATGTTAGAACTGCTATATGTGATCTTGGTGCAGGAATTAGTGTTATGCCATTTTCTCTTTATAAGAGACTTTTATTAGATAAGCTTATTCCTACTGATATTTCCCTACAAATGGCTGATAAGTCCACTGCTGTGCCCATCTGTATCTGTGAGGATGTTCCTGTTAAAGTTGCTAACTGTTTAATCCTAACTGACTTCGTGGTATTGGAAATGCCTGAAGATGGTAATATGTCTATTATTCTTGGGAGGCCTTTTCTTAATACTGCAGGGGCTGTTATTGATTGCAATAAAGGAAAAGTTACTTTTAACGTTGATGATACAGAACACACGGTGTACTTTCCAAAGAAGATCAATACCAAAATTGCTTTGAACTCCATTGAGAATATTGAATCCATCAAGATTGGAACTATTGATTTTCCTATTAATACACATTCAAGAAAATATGAAACTCTCATGATTGGGACAATTCTTATTCAATATGAGGTAACTTGATTGTCTTTTGAATATTGAATAATTTATGTCAAATAAATTTGGTGTGGTAGCAAGAGTTGATCAACCTTGCTAACAAACCAACTTTAGCAACATAAAGATATCAAGATTCATTAAATTTTCTTTTATTGCTCATCTTTAATTTTTCTGTAATTTTTATTTCTTGCTTAGTTTGTCCTTTTTAAATACCATTATCCTGTTTTATTAGCTTATTTTGATCTCATTTAAGTTCCTCTGTAAAAGTTTTCGAAAAATTCTAGAAAAATTACATAAATTTTATTATTTTTAAAGAGACACAGGAGTGCTTGGGGCTGACCTGGGGGACACCCCAGGCGCACAGGCGGGTCCCACCCGCGGGTGAGACCTTGGCCGCGGCCAAGGGCCGCCTGCCCCTAGAGGGCCCCACCAGGTGAGCTGCCTCCCACACACTCCCTCTCTCTCTCTCTCTCTCTCTCTCGAAAAATCACTCCCCCATTGCTCAAACCCGCGTTTTTGATCTTGAGTGCTGGGATTTTCGATCTCTTTGTTCAGCCCATTATTCTTGCTGAAATTTGGAGCAAATCCTCTCTGGTATGTGACTCCTTCACTCCTCCAATTAGAATCTTGAATGGTTCTGTATAAGTTGAGTATTTTGCGTGTTGTTTATGACTTTGAGTATGAACTTGCATGCTTGATTTGTGACTTGTTAGATGGATTTGATGCATGTACTAGTTGATATTGAGTTGTAGGAATAGTCTAATGCACTTCCTATATTTTATGTTCTAGTTTTATGAGGTTTGTTGAAAATTTTTAGAAAAGGAAGAACATGCCTAAGTTCAATTTAGGTGGGATCTTTAAGAAGAAGGAGCCCTCTTCTCGTCGAGAAACGAGAGGGTCAAGTTCTAATGCACCAATGAGGCCTTCATATAATGAAGATTTGGAGCCACTTGGTGTTATTGTGCTTGCTCGAGAGACGGATGTGCGTTCATCGGTATACGCATGTTATGAATTTTTACAAGCTGCAGGGACGGATATTCTTTTCACGAGGAGGTGCTGGATGAGTACCTCGCATCATTAGTCCCTGAGGAGGAACCGGAGGAGGAGCCACAAAATATGCAGTGGCAGCCACAGGCGGGCGCTAACTGTTGCGTGCCACCACCATGGTAGATGAGCCTCACTTAGGCCAAAAGCCTAAGCATGGGGGAGTACGTATCTCTCACTGACACCTTTTTACTATGTTCACTTAAATGCTTTATGTCGGTGTGTTCATCATTCCTTTGTGTATCCGCTAGTGTGTTCCTTTTGGTTTCTTTTCGCTCTTTTCAATTTGCTCAGTCGCCTCGTTGTTCTTTTTGTTTATTAATCAAAAACCCAAAAGATTTCCTCTTTGTTTGCCTCTTCTTTCTCATAATCAAAAAGACCAAAAATATTTTGTTTTGTTTCTTGTTTGTTTGTTTTCTACTTCGTTTTTAGTCGCTTCTTTCCAAATTGAAAACAGCAAAAGATTTCTCTTCTAGTTCTGCGCTATTCCTTTCGCTATTCGAAAAACACAAAAATATTTTCTCGTCTTCTTCGTTTTGTAGTTGTTTCAGAGTTCAACCAGTGTTTGTGACGACACTTGCACATTTTTCCATATCTTTCGGTTGTGCAAGTGTCTATGCAATAATGATGATATTTGGCGAAGCGGATTTGTTGAGGAAATTCGGTATGAACTCTATTTGTTTTCATTTTTGTACAGATGCTTATCCTTATGCTCATGTTTTAGTTTGCTATGGTAGAATGTTGCGTAGATGATATTACTTAGTTTTTATGGATTCCTATGCTTAGCCTCAACTTGTTAAGAGTGGATAATTTGTCATGTAGATGTGAGCATGTTTTGCATTGTTTATAATATGGTATGGTGAAGTGAGATCCTACTCCAAAAGATTTATTTGGATTGACTTGGCACATGTTCACACATGTAAAAGACTAAAAATAAAGTCTGTTAAGACTTGAGGGTTTATTGTGCTTAGAATTGTAGTATCACTCTTATGCTTTATTCATTGATTGATTTTGTCACAAAGCATGATTATGATAGTAGTGCTCTTGATCGGTCGCTCCCGAGTCTTTTGCTAGCCTCCTTTTGCACTGGGTGTAATTGTCCATCCGTGCATCCATTTTCCTTAAGCCAAAGTATTCCATTTGCGTCCACTATATCTTCCTAGATATAGTATTTCACCGCCATTCCAAGTAAATTTGTCATGTGCTACCTTTAAATCATTCAAAAAAAATGCTTCTTTTCATGTCTCTGTTTTTAGCTCATGAGGAAGCAGTAGAGGGCTAGATATAACTTGTGACAAGCAAGGTCATTTTCCCCTTTTTCACTCGGTGTTGATGGATTACGTCTTCACTTGAATCAACCCGAGAGCAGCTTAAGCAAAATATAAGTATAACTCACCATTCTCATCCGCGCAATGCAAAATCTGAGAAATCAGCTCAAACATTGGACAGTGGTGAAACCAAGGAGAAAGAGGAGCGTACTCGCTCCTCTAAAGAACCAGCTGCTCTCACAAGTCTAAAAGCCTTGCTTGTTATGAGGGACTAGATAGCCTCTCTGTTGTGAAATCGTTGACAAAAGCATGCATCTCTCAAAACTGTTTTACTTCTGCTTACAAAAATAAAAAGCTCTAGCACATGATTAATCCCTGCTTCCCTCTGAGAAGGGCCTTTCTTTTACATATTAATGTTGAGTCATCACCCTTCTTTGAGCACCATCTTATAGATCATTGCTGTCATTCTGAGTATAACGTGCTTTGTCCCAAAGTTTTAATAATTGGTGCATGTTTGAGATACTTCTCAATTCTGATAACTTTACATCCAGTCACCGTTTAATGTCTCAAGAGGTGCCCAGTGATGTCTACTACATGCTTCTATTCTTGTAGACTTGTTGGGCCTCCAAGCGCAGAGGTTTGTAGGACAGCGGCAAATTTCCCTTAAGTGAGTAACCCAAGGTTTATCGAATCCACGGGAGGTAGAGGTCAAAGATATCCCTCTCAAGCAACCCTGCAATTAAGATACAAGAAGTCTCTTGTGTCCCGAACACACCTAATACAATTGTAAGTTGTATAGATGCACTAGTTCGGCGAAGAGATGGTAAAATGCAAGTGATATGGATGGTAAAAGGTAATTTTGTAATTCTGTAATAAAAATGGAAGCAAGCAAACAAGTGACAAAAATGACTAAAAACGGTGTATCAATGCTTGGAAACAAGGCCTAGGCTTCATACTTTCACTAGTGACTACTCTCAACATCATTAACATAATTAAACACATGATAGTTCCCACAAAAATACATGCATGGTAGACATTACTCGGAGATAATTCTTTTTTGGATCAAATAGGATGAGAATTGCGTAGGGCTATGAAAATCACACCTTAAAGTTCGTACTCCACATCTATGGACACTTCATGCTGTCACTATCCGCATCCAAAGATAGTACTAACAAACACCACAACCTATTTCTTGAATAGTCTCTTTTCTTCAATAACACAAGCATCAAGAAACCTCATGATCTATTCAATCCAACAAATAAAGAACAAACTCATGATGAAGATCCTTCCAATCTATTATCCATAGAGTCACACACGGCACCCATCCTGTCACCGAGGTACCATGATCACAATGGTGGCTTCGGAAATTGTACTAAATAACACCACTTGAGCAACATCATATCCATTACACATAGGGAAACATCATGTATTCAACAATACTAATAAAGCTCATGATCACAACGAAGATCACATCATGGGAGAGAAAGATAACCACATAGCTACTTGTATAAGCCTCATCCCCGGTGAGGAACTACTCCCTCCTCATCGCGGGAAGCAGCGGTGTCAATGGAGATGGCTACGGCGGTCGATCCCCCCTCCAGTAGGTTGCCGGAACAGGATCAATCTGACCCTTGAAACTTGTCGGCGATGGTGGCGGAGCTCTGTTGCGTATTTGGGAAAATTCTTCGAGGGTTAGGGTTTTTTCGTCGGGGATAATTTTATAGGGGTCGGAAGCGGCCGAGGGGTGCCCCACAGGGCAGGGGCGGGTCCCACCCGTGGGTGGGCCCTAGGCCGTGGCAGGGGGCCGCCCCTGGCCTGTGTGGGTCCCCTGGAGTCGCCCTTCTGGCTCCCTTCCTCATTTCTTCAATAAAAAATCTCCGTAAATTTTCGTCCAATTCCGAGAATATTTCCAGAAGTAACTTTCTGCAACAAAAACAACACAAAAACAGGGAACTGGCACTGGGCATCTTGTCAATAGGTTAGTCCGATAAAATGCATAAAAATAATATAATTGATAGTAAAAACATGTGACAATATCACAAAACTAGCATGGATCACTCAAAAATTATAGATACGTGTGAGACGTATCACCCGACATTTATGTTTTGCCCCACAAAAGGGGCAAGCGAGAGATCACTTTACCATGCCTAGTTATATGCATTGCATCGGTGCTATTTGTCTGCATGTTTAAATTATTACTTGTTAGCATATTGTGAGTTTTGCATAAGTCTTCGTGATTGCTTTAGTTCTATTGTTTTTGTAACTTCTCTCTTGTTCTTATTAAAATACTGATCATGGTTTAAACTTCTATGCTCTAAATGAAGCAAATGTGTTTGTCAAAGTTTCTTTTATCGCGTCCAGTTTGTCAACTGAATTTCTTGAGGACAAGCATTAAGCTAAGCTTGGGGGAGCTGATACGTCGCAAACATATCTACTTTTCCAAATACTTTGCTATTGTTTTGCCTCTGATTATTAATGAATTTGTTTGGAACTAACCTGAACTGACGTTGTTTTCAGCAGAATTGCATTTGGTGTCTTTCTTTTGTACAGGGTTCAGAAGTTCGCGGAAAATTCCAGAAAAATTAAAAAAAGGATTTTTTAAATAGAATAAGACTCGGAAGCGGAATACCCCGAAGGGGGGCCACCCCAGGAGCAGGGGCGGGCCCCACCCACGGGTGGCCCCTAGGCCACGGTAGGGGGCGCCCCTGCCCCTGGGACCTCCTCTGGCGATCCCCCTTCGCTTATAAGCTCCCTCTCGACCTAAAATGACGAGCCCCCGAACACTTTTTCTAGAAACCTTACGGAGCTCCGCCGCCATCACGAACCCTAAATTCGGGGTCCAGGATCGCTGTTCCGGCACCCTGCCGGAGTGGAGATCGCCACCATCGTCACCGCCAACGCCTCTCCATCAACCATCCACGTCACCCCCCTCCATGTGTGAGTAGTTCCCTGCTGTAGGCAAGGGGATGGAAGGGATTGAATAAGATTGCTCATGTAATTCGATGCCAAATTGTTAGGGCACGATGCCTAGTATCCTCTATTTGTGTTAATCATCGTTGGTGCAACTAGTTATGCTTAATGCTTGTCACTTTGGGCCCGGGTGCCATGTTTTCAGATCTGGACACTTATGTTTGCATGAGTATAATTGTTGTTTGGATCCTATCTACTAGTTGTATGCACTTGTTGTCAACCGAAACCGGAGACCCCGAGTGACAGAAATACATGTATTCATTGTGTGTTAATGCTTTGATCCGGTGTTCTATTAAAAGGAACACCTTAATTGCCATTTGTTCCTTAATTGGCCCGGCTAAAACCGGATGGCAGGACAAAAGATGTCGTGCAAGTTCTTATTGTAAGCACGTACGGCTAAATTAGGAATACATGCCTATGACTATTTGATACTTGGATGCTATTTATATATTAATTTGCTTCGTGCTTAGTTATGTTCATTTCATGAGCTATCTTATTCATGCAACGCCCGTCTATCTGTCCCTATGCCTACGGTGTTTTAATCCCGCTGTTTACAATCATTACTTTTACCGTCATCATTGCTGTCTTTATTTTATTACCACTGTTACTATTCTACTGCTGCCATCAAATCACTATTACTACTGATAAATTGCTTCGAGAGAAATCCTTTTCAGGTGTGGTTGAATTGACAACTCAACTGCTAAGGCTTATAAATATTCTTTGGCTCCCCTTGTGTCGAATCGATAAATTAGGGTCAAACTACCCGCGAAGACTGTTGCGATCCCCTACACTTGTGGGTCATCATGCATCGACAAAATATTAAGGACAACGACCAATGCACCGCCTTCATGATTTTTATAAATTATTTTTCTCTTTTTCTTTTTCTTTTTTTCAAAATATGTATTGTGCTAAGCAGGCAAGCAAGCAGGTGGATCGATTGAGCAAGCTAGATCACGAGGATAAAGTTGTTCGCGCGCGCGTCTGTACTGCAACACGTGTTGTACGCGCACGCGCCGGCCGCGCGCCCGCTGGGCTTCCCGCGCGAGGGGGCGCTTTTCCTTGACGCTCTCAAATAACATTCATAATTGTCTTTGTCCAAACGTGAAACACTAATCAAGTTTCTGTGTAATGAAGGAACATATAAAACATCTCTAAGCAGAATCGAGAATCCATCAGCTAACTCCAGGGAGATGTCGCCGGCAGCTTCAATGTCTGATTGGACTCCATTTGCAGCTTCAATACATCTTTCGCTTCTTTGAATAGTCCGCGTCGAATGGAATCTCTGTAAAGAATTTGCAACATGAATAGTTGCACCTGAGTCAATCCACCAAGTAGATTTTGAAAACTGTGTATACAAGGATTTATTTACAAAGGAAACAATGTTGTTACCTCTCTTTTCCATTATTGACTTTAGCCAAACAGGGCAATCTTTCTTGTAATGCCTAGTCTTCTTGTAGTGGAGACATATATCTTTGTCCACTGGGAGAGACTTTTGCTGATTCTGAAAGTGTGTGGGAGCTTTTCCATGTGCCTTTGAAGGGGGGCCATTGTTGCTTTGGTTGTAGTTCCTTTTCTTGTTCTCCTTCACATAGTTCAGAGACCCACCATTTGAGGTTTTAAGTCTTTCCTCTTCTTGCACACACATGGCTATTGTCTTTTCAATGTCCCATTTTTCAGGCGACAAGTTGTAGTTGACAACAAAAGTGTCAAACTCTTTCAACAGTAAAGCCATAATAAGGTGGACAAGGAGTGTAGGCTTGAGCTCCAAATTAGCATCCATGGGCTTAAGCTTAGCTGCCATGTTGCTCATCCTAGGGATATGCTCTCTTATGCCTTGTTCACCTCCTGTGTACTTTTCTGTCACCAACTGTTTTAGCAACTGGGTAGCATATATCTTTGAAGAACCAGTGAACTGGATCTTTATCTTTTCAAGAAACTCCCCTACGGAAGTACACTCTGCAATTGAGCCCACAATAGCGTTCTCAATTGTGTTCTTTATAAAAGCCATGCACTTTTTATTGGCGGTGAGCCACTTTTGGTTGCTGAGGGTATATGACATCTCCAACGGAGTATGGTCCCTCTTCTTTTTCTCCCAAGCATCATCATCATCTTTTGCATCTCTAACTGGCTCTGTTGGCTTGACTGGCTGTGGAGTGTCCACAACCCAGTCCACCTCAGCACAAACAAAAGCCAAGTCGACCTTCTTTCTCCATTCAGTGTAGTTGTCACCTCTGAGGGTTGGAACATCCTTGATGCTGCTCATCAAGTAGTACCCTCCTGAAAACCACAATGAAGTGAGATCATAACAACAATTGCATGCAATAATCCAACGTTTGTCAAAATTAAAACATACAACTGTTTATGCAATTAAAACTATATCACCGTTGGCTAGAAAATAGAAATAAAAGCATATATTACAATAATGAATCATGATTATGTTATTAATAACGTTGGTCAGAAAATATAAGAATCATAATTGTTTCAATAATCACTTTAACATGCTCTTTAAAATTTAATTCTCACTTTAATTCTATTTACCTTTTAAAAGAGCACTTTTATTTATTTGCAGCGGAAAACATGAATAAAAATTCCATGAACTTTATATTTTCAGAAACATTTCTATCACTTTTCTATTTTCTAAACAAAATTTCGTTGGATAATTTTGAATAGGAAAAAACTAGATTAAATTTGCCCGAAAATTGGACAAAAAACAAACAAAACATGCTTCTAGAAAAAAATAATAGAGAGAAACGGCGGCACAGTGGCCTCGGCCCACGGCCCGGTCCAGCGCGCGCGGCAGCGGCCTGGTCCGCGGCTCCGCTGACCCATCCACTTTCAGCCCAACGGCCCGAGAAGCGCTAGGTTTTGGATCCTAGCCGTCCGTTTAGATCCAACGTTCCACCGCGCTTGTAGCCCAAACAAAACAGCCGGACCGGCCGCGGCGAGGAAACCCTAGGCCATTTTCGCCCCTCGCCCGCAGCTTTGTCCGTCGCGGCGGCGGGGAAAAAAGCTACGCCGGCCGCCGGAGACGGCGATGAACGCCACCGCGCCACGTGATGTCTACTACACGCTTCTATTCTTGTAGACTTGTTGGGCCTCCAAGCATAGAGGTTTGTAGGATAGCAACAAATTTACCTTAAGTGAGTAACCCAAGGTTTATCGATCTCAGGGAGGTGTAAGGTGAATGTATCCTCTCTCAAGCAACCCTGCAATTAAGATATAAGAAGTCTCTTGTGTCCCCAACACACCTAATACAATGGCTAATTGTATAGGTGCACTAGTTCGGCGAAGAGATAGTAAAATACAAGTGATATGGATGGTAAAAGGTGATTTTGTAATTCTGTAATAAAAATGGAAGCAAGCAAACAAGTGACAAAAGTGACTAAAAACGATGTATCAATGCTTGGAAACAAGGCCTAGGCTTCATACTTTCACTAGTGACTACTCTCAACATCGCTAACATAATTAAACACATGATACTTCCCACAAAAACACATGCATGGTAGATGTTACTCGGAGATCATTCTTTCGTGGATCAAATAGGATGAGAATTGCGTAGGGCTACGAAAAGCACACCTTAAAGTTCTTATTCCACATCTATGGACACTTCATGCTGTCACTATCCGCATCCAAAGATAGTACTAAGAAACACCACAACCTATTTCTTGAATAGTCTCTTTCTTCAATAACACAAGCATCAAGAAACCTCATGATCTATTCAATCCAACAATAATAAAGAACAAACTCGTGATAAAGATCCCTCTAAGATTTTATCATTAGAGTCACACACGGCACCCACACTGTCACCGAGATACCGTGATCACAACGGTGACTCCTGAACATATACTAGATGACACCACTTGAGCACATGTAGGGAAACATCATGAATTCAACTGTACTAGTAAAGCTCATGATCACAATGAAGATCACATCATGGGAGAGAAAGATAACCACATAGCTACTTGTATAAGCCTCAGCCCCGGTGAGGGACTACTCACGCATGGTCATGGTGAGTAGGAGCTTGATGGAGAGGTGCAGCCCGGAGGGGAGATGGCGGCCGGCGGCGGCGGTGATACGTCGCAAATGTATCTACTTTTCCAAACACTTTGCTATTGTTTTGCCTCTGATTATTAATGAATTTGTTTGGAACTAACCCGAACTGACGCTGTTTCAGCAGAATTGCATTTGGTGTCTTTCTTTTGTGCAGGGCTCAGAAGTTCGCGGAAAATTTCAGAAAAATTATAAAAAAGATTTTTGAAGAAGAATAAGCCTCGGAAGCGGAAGACCTCGAAGGGGGGCCACCCCAGGAGCAGGGGCGGGCCCCACCCGCGGGTGGCCCCTAGACCGCGGCAGGGGGGCGCCCCTGCCCCTGGGACCTCCTCTGGCGATCCCCCTTCGCTTATAAGCTCCCTCTCGACCTAAAACAACGAGCCCCCGAACACTTTTTCCAGAAACCTTACGGAGCTCCGCCGCCATCACGAACCCTAAATTCGAGGTCCAGGATCGCTGTTCCGGCACCCTGCCGGAGTGGAGATCGCCGCCATTGTCACCGTCAATGCCTCTTCATCAACCATCCATGGCGTCCCCCTCCATGTGTGAGTAGTTCCCTGCTGTAGGCAAGGGGATGGAAGGGATTGAATAAGATTGCTCATGTAATTCGATGCCAAATTGTTAGGGCACGATGCCTAGTATCCTCTATTTGTGTTAATCATCGTTGGTGCAACTAGTTATGCTTAATGCCTATCACTTTGGGCCCGGGTGCCATGTTTTCAGATCTGAACACTTATGTTTGCATGAGAATAATTGTTGTTTGGATCCTATCTACTAGTTGTATGCACTTGTTGTCAACCGGAACCGGAGACCCCGAGTGACAGAAACGGGGACATCGATGGGAATGGTTGGCAACATGAGGGTTACATGTATTCATTGTGTGTTAATGATTTGATCCGGTGTTCTATTAAAAGGAACACCTTAATTGCCATTTGTTCCTTAATTGGCCCGGCCAAAACAGGATGGCAGGACAAAATATGCCGTGCAAGTTCTTATTGTAAGCACGTATGGCTAAATTAGGAATACATGCCTATGACTGTTTGATACTTGGATGCTATTTATATATTTATTTGCTTCGTGCTTAGTTATGTTCATTTCATGAGCTATCTTATTCATGCAACGCCCGTCTATCTATCCCTATGCCTATGGTGTTTTAATCCCGCTGTTTACAATCATTACTTTTACCGTCATCATGGCTGTCTTTATTTTATTACCGCTGTTACTATTCTACTGCTGCAATCAAATCATTGTTACTACTGATAAATTGCTTCGAGAGAAATCCTTTTCAGGTGTGGTTGAATTGACAACTCAACTTATAAGGCTTACAAATATTCTTTGGCTCCCCTTGTGTCGAATCAATAAATTAGGGTCAAACTACCTGCGAAGACTGTTGCGATACCCTACACTTGTGGGTCATCAAGACTATTTTTGGCGCCATTGCCGGGAGTTTTTCTGTCTGCTGTAATTTACTCTTCATCATGAAGGGTAAGCGAGATCCTAAGTTTCCAATACTACCTTCCACCATAAGGAAAGGTACCGCTCTGAACTCTAAAGCTACTCTTGATTCACCTACTGTTTTAAGTCAACTTCTTACACCACCTGTGAATGCTCGTACTACTGTTGATGCTTTGCTTTCTGAGTCTGCTACTACTTCTGATGAATTTGATGATGCTTCTGCTGTGCTTGATGATGCTGGTTCTTTAGGCCCCTTTTTAGAATCTCTTGTCACTAGGTCTAAAGAAATTACAATGCTCAATGAAAATCTTACTACACCTGTTAGCTCTCCTAATCTATATAATTATGTGAGTAGGTATCCTGATGATTCCTACATTGATGTTAACGATGAGTTTATTAGACAATATATGGATTGTTCTTCTTCTAAAGTTCCTGATGCTTTGAGGAAATGGCTTGAAAAGCATGCTGTTAAGAATTATTTTACACCTGATCCTGAGTTTGCTACCTCTCCCATATGCATTAAAGATGATGATTTTAATTTCTATGTTGATCTTTCACTCATATCTAATGTTGAATCTGATCCTTTTTGTGGAACTAAGGATGACAATGCTGTAGAACACATGAATAAATTAGTTTCGCTTAGCCTTCTATTTTCTGATGATAAAAAGATATAGCGTTACTATTTCGTAAAGTTGTTTCCTTTCTCATTAAAAGATGATGCCAAAGTGTGGTATAATGCTTTACCTTATGGATCCATAAAAAGTCCTCATGAATTGCTTGATGTTTTCTTTCCAAAATATTTTCCCGCTCACATGCGCATGAGGTTTTGCAGAGAATTTTCAATTTCAGACAATTGGAGGACAAGCATCTCCCTAAAGCTTGGGGGAGATTCGGATCATTACTCAGGGCTTGGCCAGGGCATGATATTCCGAAGAATGAACTCCTTGATATATTTTATAATGGACTAACTGTTGAATCTAGGACATACCTAGATAGCTGTGCTGGTTGTGTTTTCAGGAAAAGGACTGTAGATGAAGCTGAAGAACTAATGGCTAAGATTGCTAAAAATCATGATGAATGGAGCATTCCTGAACCTCCTCCATTACCAACTCCGAAGAAAAGGGGAGTGCTCTTCCTAAACCCAGAAGATATGCAAGAAGCCAAAATATCTATTAAGGAAAAAGTTATTAGAGCTGAAGATGTGAAGAATTTACCTCCAATTGAAACTTTATGTGAGCCTACCACTCACCCACCTATGGTAGAGGTACACTCTCTTCATAATTTTACTGTTAATGATATTCCTTATAGTAAGCCTCCTAGTCAGTGTTTGGATGAATTTGATAACTTTATTGTTAAACAAACTCATTTTACTATGCAATTTCAAGAACAATTAAATGATAACACCCTGGTTATTAAAAATTTGCATTTTGTCTTGGAGAAAACTTCTAATGATGTCAAAGGTCTTGTTAAGCATTTTCATATGGTCCAAACTCAACTTGAACAAATTACTAAAGTGCAAAAAGATTTGTTTGCTGGAATTCCTACACAAAGTAATAAACAAACTTGTGGTGTTTTAACTAGAGGAGGTATCTCTACTCAAGATCCTCTTTATCCTGAGGGACATCCTAAAAGAATTGAACAAGAATCTCAACTGGTTGAAAATAATATTACTAGGTCCCCTAAAAAGAAAAAGAAAAAGAAGAAACATAAAGAATTAGGAGAAGCTAGTAATATGGAACTTGATAAAGAACCTACAACTAATAATCCTAATGTTGTCTCTAATTCGGATGCTGAAACTGAAAGTGGTAATGAGCATGATAATGATACTAATGAACATGAAGAACAGGAGGAGGAGACTGCACCTCCTGTTGCTAAAAAACATGGAAAAGAGAGAGAGCCATGGGTGCAAAAACCCATGCCTTTTCCATCTAAATCTCAGAAGGCTAAGGAAGAAGAACACTATAATAAATTTTGTGAATGGATGAAGCCCCTCTTTTTGCAAATTCCTTTGACAGATGCTATTAAGTTGCCTCCCTATTCAAAATATATGAAAGACATTGTTACTAATAAAAGAAAAATCCCTAATGAAGAAATCTCCACTATGCTTGCTAATTACTCTTTCCATGGCAAGATTCCTAAAAAGCTTGGTGATCCAGGTATACCTACTATTCCTTGCTCCATTAAAAATAATTATGTGAGAACTGCTTTATGTGATCTTGGTGCAGGAGTTAGTGTTATGCCATGTTCTCTTTATAAGAGACTTTTATTAGATAAGCTTATTCCTACTGATATTTCCCTACAAATGGCTGATAAGTCCACTGCTGTGCCCATTGGTATCTGTGAGGATGTTCCTGTTAAAGTTGCTAACTATTTAATCCTAACTGACTTCGTGGTATTGGAAATGCCTGAAGATGATAATATGTCTATTATTCTTGGGAGGCCTTTTCTTAATATTGCAGGGGCTGTTATTGATTGCAATAAAGGAAAAGTTACTTTTAACATTGATGATAAAGAACACATGGTGTACTTTCCAAAGAAGATCAATACCAAAATTTGTTTGAACTCCATTGAGAATATTGAATCCATCAAGATTGGAACTATTGATTGTCCTATTCATACACATTCAAGAAAATATGAAACTCTCATGATTGGGACAATTCTTATTAAGTATGAGGTAACTTGATTGTCTGTTGAATATTGAATAATTTATGTCAAATAAATTTGGTGTGGTAGCAAGACTTGATCAACCTTGCTAACAAACCAAGTTTAGCAACATAAAGATATCAAGATTCATTAAATTTTCTTCTATTGCTCATCTTTAATTTTTCTGTAATTTTTATTTCTTGCTTAGTTTGTCCTTTTTAAATACCATTATCCTGTTTTATTAGCTTATTTTGATCTCATTTAAGTTCCTGTGTAAAAGTTTTCAAAAAATTCCAGAAAAATTACATGAATTTTATTATTTTTAAAGAGACACGGGAGTGCTTGGGGCTGACCTGGGGGACACCCCAGGGGCACAGGCTGGTCCCACCCACGGGTGAGACCTTGCCCGCGGCCAAGGGCCGCCTGTGCCCCCTGGAGGGCCCCACCAGGTGAGCTGCCTCCCGCACACTCCCTCTCTCTCTCTCGAAAAATCACTCCCCCATTGCTCAAACCTGAGTTTTTGCTCTTGAGTGCTGGGATTTTCGATCTCTTTGTTCAGCCCATTATTCTTGCTGAAATTTGGAGCAAATCCTCTCTGATATGAGACTCCTTCACTCCTCCATTTAGAATCTTGAATGGTTTTGTATAAGTTGAGTATTTTGCTGTTGTTTATGACTTTGAGTATGAACTTGCATGCTTGATTTGTGACTTGTTAGATGGATTTGATGCATGTACTAGTTGATATTGAGTTGTAGGAATAGTCTAATGCACTTCCTATATTTTATTTTCAAGTTTTCTGAGGTTTGTTGAATTTTTTTTAAAAAGGAAGAACGTGCCTTAGTTCAATTTAGGTGGGATCTTTAAGAAGAAGGAGTCCTCTTCTTGTCGAGAAACGAGAGGGTCAAGTTCTAATGCACCAATGAGGCATTCATATAATGAAGATTTGGAGCCACTTGGTGTTATTGTGCTAGCTCGAGAGACGGATATGCGTTCATCGGTATACCCATGTTATGAATTTCTACAAGCTGCAGGGACGGATATTCATTTCCCGAGGAGGTGCTGGATGAGTACCTCGCATCATTAGTCCCTGAGGAGGAACCAGAGGAGGAGCCACAGGATATGCAGTGGCAGCCACAGACGGGCGCTAACTGGGGCGTGCCACCACCATGGTAGATGAGCCCCACTTAGGCCAAAAGCCTAAGCTTGGGGGAGTACGTATCTCTCACCGGCACCTTTTTACTATGTTCACTTAAATGCTTTATGTCGGTGTGTTCATCATTCCTTTGTGTATCCGTTAGTGTGTTCCTTTTGGTTTCTTTTCGCTCTTTTCAATTTGCTTAGTCGCCTTAGTTGTTCTTTTTGTTTATTAATCAAAAACCCAAAAAGATTTCCTCTTTGTTTGCCTCTTCTTTCTCATAATCAAAAAGACCAAAAATATTTTCTTTTGTTTCTTGTTCGTTTGTTTTCTACTTCGTTTTTAGTCGCTTCTTTCCAAATTGAAAACAGCAAAAAGATTTCTCTTCTAGTTCTGCGCTATTCCTTTCGCTATTCGAAAAACACAAAACTATTTTCTCGTCTTCTTCGTTTTGTAGTTGTTTCAGACTTCAACCAGTGTTTGTGATGACACTTGCGCATTTTTATTATTTCCATATCTTTCGGTTGTGCAAGTGTCCATGTAATAATGATGATATTTGGTGACGCGGATTTGATGAGGAAATTCGGTATGAACTCTATTTGTCTTCATTTTTGTACAGATGCTTATCCTCATGCTCATGTTTTAGTTTGCTATGGTAGAATGTTGCGTAGATGATATTACTTAGTTTTTATGGATTCCTATGCTTAGCCTCAACTTATTAAGAGTGGATAATTTGTCATGTAGACGTGAGCATGTTTTGCATTGTTTATAATATGGTATGGTGAAGTGAGATCCTCCTCCAAAAGATTTATTTGGATTGACTTGGCACATGTTCACACATGTAAAAGACTAAAAATAAAGTCTGTTAAGCCTTGATGGTTTATTGTGCTTAGAATTGTAGTATCACTCTTATGCTTTATTCATTGATTGATTTTGTTGCAAAGCATGATTATGACAGTAGTGCTCTTGATCGGTCGCTCCCGAGTCTTTTGCTAGCCTCCATTTGCACTGGGTGTAATTGTCCATCCGTGCATCCATTTTCCTTAAGCCAAAGTATTCCATTTGAGTCCACTATATCTTCCTACATATGGTATTTCACCGCCATTCCAAGTAAATTGGTCATGTGCTACCTTTAAATCATTCAAAAAAAATGCTTCTTTTTATGTCTCTGTTTTTAGCTCATGAGGAAGCAGTAGAGGGCTAGATATAACTTGTTACAAGCAAGGTCATTTCCCCCATTTTCACCCGGTGCTGATGGATTACGTCTTCACTTGAATCAACCCGAGAGCAGCTTAAGCAAAATATAAATATAACTCACCATTCTCCTCCGCGCAATGCAAAATCTGAGAAATCAACTCAAACATTGGATAGTGGTGAAACCAAGGAGAAAGAGGAGCGTACTCGCTCCTCCAAAGAACCAGATGCTCTCACAAGTCTAAAAGCCTTGCTTGTTATGAGGGACTAGATAGCCTCTCTGTTGTGAAATCGTTGACGAAAGCATGCATCTCTCAAAACTGTTTTACTTCTGATTATAAAAATAAAAAGCTCTAGCACATGATTAATCCCCGCTTCCCTCTACGAAGGGCCTTTCTTTTCTATATTAATGTTGAGTCATCACCCTTCTTTGAGCACCATCTTATAGAGCATTGCTGTCATTCTGAGTATAACATGCTTTGTCCCAAAGTTTTAATGATTGGAGCATGTTTGAGATACTTCTCAATTCTGATAACTTTACATCTAGTCACCGTTTAATGTCTCAAGAGATCACTTTACCATGCCTAGTTATATGCATTGCATCGGCGCTATTTGTTTGCATGTTTAAATTATTACTTGTTAGCATATTGTGAGTTTTGCATAAGTCTTCATGATTGCTTTAGTTCTATTGTTTTTGTAACTTCTCTCTTGTTCTTATTAAAATACTGATCATGGTTTAAACTTCTATGCTCTAAATGAATCAAATGCGTTTGTCAAAGTTTCTTTAATCGCGTCCAGTTTGTCAACTGAATTGCTTGAGGACAAGCATTAAGCTAAGCTTGGGGGAGCTGATACGTCGCAAATGTATCTACTTTTCCAAACACTTTGCTATTGTTTTGCCTCTGATTATTAATGAATTTGTTTGGAACTAACCCGAACTGACGCTGTTTTCAGCAGAATTGCATTTGGTGTCTTTCTTTTGTGCAGGGTTCAGAAGTTCGCGGAAAATTCCAGAAAAATTATAAAAAGGATTTTAAGAAGAATAAGCCTCGGAAGCGGAAGACCCCGAAGGGGGGCCACCCCAGGAGCAGGGGCGGGCCCCACCCGCGGGTGGCCCCTAGGCCGCGGCAGGGGGGCGCCCCTGCCCCTGGGACCTCCTCTGGCGATCCCCCTTCGCTTATAAGCTCCCTCTCGACCTAAAACGACGAGCCCCCGAACACTTTTTCTAGAAACCTTACGGAGCTCCGCCGCCATCACGAACCCTAAATTCGGGGTCCAGGATCGCTGTTCCGGCACCCTGCCGGAGTGGAGAATGCCGCCATCGTCACCGTCAATGCCTCTTCATCAACCATCCATGTCGTCCCCTCCATGTGTGAGTAGTTCCCTGCTGTAGGCAAGGGGATGGAAGGGATTGAATAAGATTGCTCATGTAATTCGATGCCAAATTGTTAGGGCACGATGCCTGGTATCCTCTATTTGTGTTAATCATCGTTGGTGCAACTAGTTATGCTTAATGCTTGTCACTTTGGGCCCGGGTGCCATGTTTTAAGATCTGAACACTTGTGTTTGCATTAGTATAATTGTTGTTTGGATCCTATTTACTAGTTCTATGCACTTGTTGTCAACCGGAACCGGAGACCCCGAGTGACAGAAACGGGGACATATATGGGAATGGTTGGCAACTCGAGGGTTACTGTATTCATTGTGTGTTAATGCTTTGATCCGGTGTTCTATTAAAAGGAACACCTTAATTGCCATTTGTTTCTTAATTGGCCCGGCTGAAACCGGATGGCAGGACACAAAGATGCCTTGCAAGTTCTTATTGTAAGCACGTACGGCTAAATTAGGAATACATGCCTATGACTGTTTGGTACTTGGATGCTATTTATATATTTATTTGCTTCGTGCTTAGTTATGTTCATTTCATAAGATATCTTATTCATACAACGCCCGTCTATCTGTCCCTATGCCTATGGTGTTTTAATCCCGCTGTTTACAATCATTACTTTTACCGTCATCATTGCTGTCTTTATTTTATTACCGCTGTTACTATTCTACTGCTGCCATCAAATCACTGTTACTACTGATAAATTGCTTCGAGAGAAATCCTTTTCGGGTGTGGTTGAATTGACAACTCAACTGCTAAGTCTTATAAATATTCTTTGGCTCCCCTTGTGTCGAATCAATAAATTAGGGTCACACTACCCGCGAAGACTGTTGCGATCCCCTACACTTGTGGGTCATCAGGCGGCGGCAGCCTTGGAGGCGGCGGTGGCCCTTGGGGCAGCGGCCCTTGGCTGCCCTTCTTCCTTAGAGATGGTGCTGGTATGGAGGACGGTCTCCACCTCACGGGGGCTGCCTTGGAGGAGGAAAATTCGTGGTGGCTTGTGATCTAGGTTTACTCTTTTTATATAGATTCCCGAATTCCCGTCACCAGATTTTTGGGCTTCATTAAAACGGCGATATCTCGACTTTCCGTACTCGGATTGGGCCGAAATTTAGGTCTAGAACGATTGGCGGAACATTCCCCACAATTTTCGCGACCAAACTTTTTTGATTTGACGTCTTCTTCAGGTCAGTACAGGGCCATCTTCGAAAATAATTTTCATTTTACAGATTTCAAGAAAGTTCAATTCGACTCCAACACGGTTTCCTTTTTGCACTCTTGTCAATTTCCAAGTAATTCCTACACATCAAAGTGTAAAACAAAAACATTGTGCACTTTTGCCACTATTAATAGGTTAGTCCAATAAATCCATAAAATGATATAAAATTATAATAAACACGTGTGGCATTTGATATAAAACAGGCATTGAACATAAAAAATTATATATACGTTTGACACGTATCAGCATCCCCAAGCTTAACTCCTACTCGTCCTCCAGTAGGTAAGTGATAACAAAATAATTTTTGATGAGACATGCAAACAACACAATCATGATCAAGATAGTAATGTAAAGCATAGGATGTGAATAAAGTGATACAAAACAATTGTCTATAGTTGATAGAAAAAAAAATGAATAATCAAGTTGAATTATTCAAGCAAAACCTTTCATAAATAGTACGTTAAAGACATGAAAGCAATGTAACCCACATATTTGATTAATTCTCAAAGTTAATAGTTCCACAACAAAAGTGTTTGAGAATCAACACAAGGAAGATGTAAGTATTAGCAAAAAGCTTCAACTTCCAACTGCTTATCTTATAGACAATGTCAATATAAAGATTCATGTTTAATCTGACGATGCAATATGATCAATGATACCCAGGGTCAATGCTATATGTTTGCTTCGATGGAGATAGAAGGAAAAGGAAAACTGACTCAACATTAAAAGTAAAAGAAAGGCCCTTCGCAGAGGGAAGCAGGGATTAGTCATGTGCTATAGCTTTTTGATTTTGAAAAATAGAGATAAAAACAATTTTGAGAGATGCATGCTTTCGTCAATGATTTCACAACAAAGAAGCTATCTAGTCCCCCATAACAAGCAAGACTTTTAGACTTGTGAGAGCAGCTGGTTCTTTAGAGGAGCGAGTACGCTCCTCTTTCTCCTTGGTTTCACCACTGTCCAATGTTTTTGAGCTGATATCTCAGATTTTCATTGCGCGGAGGAGAATGGTGAGTTGTATTTATATTTTGCTTAAGCTGCTCTCGGGTTGATTCAAGTGAAGACGTAAACCATCGACACCGGGTGAAAGGGCGGAAATGACCTTGCTTGTCACAAGTTATATCTAGCTCTCTAATGTTTCCTCATGAGCTTAAAAACAGAGGCACAAAAAAGGGTATTTTGAATATTTTAAAGGTAGCACATGACAAATTTACTTGGAATGGCAAGAAATAACATACATAGGTAGATATGGTGGACTCAGCTGGCAAGATAGTTTGGCTTTGGGATTTGGATGCACGAGTGAACTCTACACTCAGTACGAATTTTTGGGCTTAGCAAAAGAGGTATTTGAAGCAAACATCTAACATTAACCGGTAACAGAGTAACATAAGACATTAGTCAATCATAACCATAAATGCTCCATACCGTCTCCCTTGTTGACCAAAGAGTTCTTTTGATGGAAAGATTAGCTTTATGAATTAACAACTACGAAACACCACACAGTTTCAAGCTTTTAAATGTGTTTCTTCACAAATCAATTCCATTCAAATAATCAGCAAGTTTAAGCATTCATCTTAATATCTCAAAACAATTGAGAAGCATCGAATATCCACAAAATGATCTACAAGACTATGCAGGCTTTCATTTCATTCCAATGTCACATGGATAGCATTTTGTCACTTTGATGATTCAAGCAATTTATCAAAAACAACTCTCCAACAAGTATAAGTGAAGAACAAGAGAGTTTAACATCAACAACTAGCAGCCCTATATAAGATAAAAGCTAAAAACGAGAGCTTACTAGCAAACAAATAGTAACTAAGAATACTCAACAAGATATAAGCGAAGCAAAGGAGTATTCAAATGAAAAAACGGAGTGTGTCTCTCTCCCACACAAATAAAGCTAGGATCCAACAAGGATATGACCAGCAAACAAACAAACAAACAAAACTGAAAGCAAAAAGACGCTCCAAGCATAGCACATAATATGTAAAGTGATGAACTTAGTTCAACGAAGACGACCTCGTGATAGTCGATGCATGGTAGACGTTACTCGAAGATCATTTTTTCGTGGATCAAATAGGATGAGAATTGCATAGGGCTACGAAAAGCACACTTTGAAGTTCGTATTCCACATCTATGAACACTTCATGCTGTCACTATCCGCATCCAAAGATAGTACTAACAAATACCACAACTTATTTCTTGAATAGTCTCTTTCTTCAATAACACAAGCATCATGAAACCTCATGATCTATTCAATCCAACAACAATAAAGAACAAACTCGTGATAAAGATCCCTCTAAGCTTTATCATTAGAGTCACACACGGCACCCACACTGTCACCGAGATAACGTGATCACAACGGTGACTTCTGAACTTATACTAGATGACACCACTTGAGAAAAATCATATCCATTACATGTAGGGAAACATCATGTATTCAACTATAATAATAAAGCTCATGATCACAACGAAGATCACATCATGGGAGAGAGAGATAACCACATAGCTACATGTATAAGCCTCAGCCCCGGTGAGGGACTACTCACGCATGGTCATGGTGAGTAGGAGCTTGATGGAGAGGTGCAGCCCGGAGGGGAGATGGCGGCCGGCAGCGGCTCTTGGCCGCCCTTCTTCCTTGGAAATGGTGCTGGTATGGAGGAGCCTTGGAGGAGGAAAATTCGTGGTGGCTTGTGACCTAGGTTTTTTCTCTTTATATAGATTCCCGAATTTCCGTCACCAGATTTTTGGGTTTCATTAAAACGGCTATATCTCGGCTGTCCGGACTCGGATTGGGCCAAAATTTAGGTCTAGGACGATTGGCGGACAATTCCCCACAACTTTCGCGACCAAGCTTTTTTGATTTGACGTCGTATTCGGGTCAGTACGGGGCCATCTTCGAAATAGTTTTCAGACAGATTTCAAGAAAGTCCAATTTGACTCCAACAAGGTTTCGTTTTTGCACTCTTGTCAATTTCCAAGTAATTCCTACACATCAAAGTGTAAAACAAGAACATTGTGCACTTTTGCCAGTATTAATAGGTTAGTCCAATAAATCCATAAAATGATATAAAATTATAATAAACACGTGTGGCATTTGATATAAAACAGGCATGGAACATCAAAAATTATAGATACGTTTGACACGTATCACCGCGCCGTTCCAGCTCCTTCCCCTTCCCCCTCCTCTTTCTTTCTTTCCATCCACAGAAAATCTGGCGAGAGAGAGAGAGAGAGTGGCACGGCTGTGACCACTCTGCCCCCTTGCGTCCGACGACGTGTGCTTTGATGGAGTGGCGGCGCCCTCCCTGGCCCTCTTGTCGGCGAGCGCGTGCACCCGACGGTGCGCGCGCCGCTGTCAAGTGGCTCAGTGGCGGTGCCCTTTTCCGGCGAGCCCGAGGCCTACCCTGTGAGAATTTCTTTACCCCTTTTCTTTAATTTTTTACAATTAGGGTTCCATCGAGGGGAAGAACTTTCTTTCAATTCATTGATCTTTCTGTCAATTCATTTGCTACCCGAAAAATCTAAGACTAGCACCTTGCTCTGATACCATTGTTATATCCTCTAGATCATCTAGGCTAGATATTAATCGGTAGCAACAACTATATGACGAATCTGTCTAGCATTTGTGAGAGAGAGAGAACAGAGAGAGAGAGGAGCAAAGGGGGCACCTTTGTAACGGCCCCAGTTTGGTACCCAAAAATATGGGCCAAATTTTCACTTTTTATTTTCATTGCATCATGGCATACATATTTAAATTACTAAGTTAATAAAGGAACATTTGGAAACAATAAAATGGGAAGCAAAACCTTCCCAAAATTTCAAACCAAATACTTTACTCAAGTTGGCAAACCAATTGTTCTTGAGTCTCCAATTTGTCTAGGAAGCCCAAGGATGTATTTTATAAATATTTGTCAAGGGCAATGTCTTAACAAGCAAAGAAATAAATTTGAGAATTCAAAATAGGCTCAATTCAAATTCTATTTTTGAAACCAAGTTAAACTTTCCAAAACTACAAAATAAAATTATGGGGAGATTCTTTAATATATTGGGAGCCTCCATGAATAATTTCATTATTTTTGGAAATGCTTAAGTGCTCCAAATAATATATTTTGGAAATTATCAAAAATGACTATAATCAATCCTGTGAACAATTGTTGTCCAAAATAATTTAAACTGCAACACCATTTTTGTGGAGGTGCTAAATGTTATGGGGAGCCTCTATGAAATTTTCCAGAATTCTTAAGAATGTTCCAATGTCTTAATTAAATCCCTAAACACTACTGGTTTTAATTGAAAAAGACAACAAAGGGAAAAAAGTTCCAAACCCTGACGTGTGGACCCCTCCTGTCAGCCTCTCTCATCTCCTTCTTCCTCTCCCTGTAGCGACCGCGCGGGTCGGCCGCACTGGCGCCATGCCGCCGTGCTCGAACTGCTCCCACGCGCTGCCCCCCCCCCCCCCGGCTGGATAAGGGCACTGACGCCCACCTGCTCTCCCCATCTCCCTCACCTGCTCCCTCCCCGCTTTCCTCCCCCTCTCTCTGCTCACGCCGTAACGTCCGCGCCCGAGCTCGCCATGCATCGCCGTCGATTGCGAGCTCCAAGAGGAGATCGGAGCGGGGCAAAAGATGAGCCTCGTCTCCCTCTCCGTCGTGGTCCAAGCAATCGTTCGGGGGTCGCCCAAATCGACCGTGCCGTCCTCGTCTTACCCAACACCGATCGAAGCATCCCCTCGCCGCCGCCGCCGATTCCGACCACCTCCGCCTTCTCCGAGCACAACCATGCGTCGAGGGTGAGCGTGCCGTCCTCCGGGACACCTCCATACTCCTCCTCCCCCCTAGGTTGTAGGTGCCCCGTAGGCCGACGCCGGCCGCCGCTCGTCACCGAGGTACACGCCGCTCCAGCGACCGTTAGGTGACGGCGCCGCCGTCTTTTAGTTGCACGTGACACGGCACACCGAACGCGACCCTCCCCGCCCCCCGCGCGTGCTCGCCCGCGCCTGCGCCGTGCCCGCTCGCCATCGGCCCGCGCGTGGTCACCGCGTCGGCCATGCCGGTCGCGGCATTTGACCGGCCACGCGTGCCTGCCTGGCCTGGCACCGGCCTGTCCGACCCGGAGGCCGGGAGCCTCGGGTGGGAGCCCGGCCTTGTGCTCGGTCTGGGCCGGCATGAGGCCGGCAGCCTCTGGAACCCTACCGGCCTGGAAGCCCAGCCTGGGCCGGCCAAAGGCTGGACCCTTCGGGAGCCTGCCCGGCCTGGCCGGCTGAAGGCCGGCCTGCCAGGGTTTTGGTTTTTCTTTTTGGAGCTAAAACCAAATAAAATAATTAATATCTTTTTAAATAATGCTCCAAATTTAGTAATTCAAATATCAAATTGTTCAGAAAAACAAACTCTACATGTTAGAATCATTGCCATGCTCTTTTGAGTAAATATTTTTGCCTTTAATTAGGAAATCCTAAAATGGCATAAATAATACCTAATTTAGGAAAAATCATAACTTGTTAAATAATTAACCAAAATTTGTGAATAAAATATCACAGTAATCAGTAATTCAAATGCTATCAAACCATGCTAATATCATGTCATGATCACAAATTTTCCTTTGATGTTATTCTTAAATTGATTAAAAGAATTAAATTCAATTAATTATTTAATTCACCTTTTATTCATCAATAATTGGAAATTCACGAATGAGGTACCAAAATGATCCGAAGAACAAAACCTAATTAATCATGTCATGTTCATGCATATCTAAGCCATTTTTAGTGAAGTAATAAATTGTAAACAAGGTGGACACTAAGGTAAATATGGTGTTGCTTCCAAATAATTGCACTAATTATTTGGCGGTCCATTTAATATTGTTAGTTAAATCATATGATGATAGTAATGCATAACCTTGACATGTCATCATGATTGTGCATTGCACCTTGTCTTCGTGTGATTTATTTGTTCTTCTATATTTGCTTGGGTATCAATAGATTCCGGAGTTGAGGTCACCCCTACCTATCTCGACGAGCAGTACTACACGTCGCGTCAGCAAGGCAAGAGATAACCTAACCTTCTTGGCATCTAGCATCCTACTATTTTATAAACTTATTTTATCCACCATAATATTGCATTCGATTCTATGTCAAGTTTGGTCAATACTAGAGTATCCTATGAATGCATGTTTTCCCCGAACCATCACATGCTTCCCCTCCTATGAACCATAGGCTTGTTGTGTTGGCCGGTGACAAAGATATAATAGTTGTTTACATATGCTTAGCTATGCTTAGCCATGCTTAGTCAAATGCTACATTGTCCGGTGATTTAATTCCATGATATTTGATGTTGATGGAATGTTCGGACATGGTGGTTACCGTTGGTACTTAATTAATTTGCTTAAAAGGCTTGGATGAGTTGCCATCGGGGATGGTGTTTTGCCTCATTCTTTCCCCCAAGTGCGAGTTCTTGTCTTCGGAACCAAGGTCTGAGTGTGCTGCCATTGGTGGGGACATATTGAATCCCCTTTAACTTAATAACTTGTGCGGGCGTATCCAAGGGTCCTCTAGTTTGTTATTTCCATTTGCGTGTGGGTGTGTGAGTGGAAAAAAAGAAACGATGAGTATGATGGTGTTTAGGACGTGGCGATGGGGGCATGGGCTGAAATAGGCTGGGTAAGCTTGTCCTGTCACCACAGATGACTATTGGATATTCTCATACAAGGTAAAGGTTTAACCGCGCCCACCCGCCGGCCTTCCCCGGAAGAGGGCCAATCAGGTGAGCCGGACGGTACCGGTGGGTAAATTAGTACACCCCTGCAGGGTAAATCTTTTCGAAAAGCCGTGTCCGTGGTTATGGACGCCTTGGGAATGGATTTACGAGATCATAGACAACCTTAACCTTAACTAAAATTTGGCAGCTAGAGTTTGCATTACAACATGTGGTAAAATGTTCATTTCCTCGAGGGTGATTCGAGGGAGTGCCTTGGTGGAGATGAGAGGTTCTGGTTACAAGTTGGTTCAATGAGAACCGAAGATGAAAGTTTACTCTCTTATCCCTTTTATGAAAAACACTCTGAGTAGTCGATGCCATGGGTCGTTTAGATCTTTTTAAATGAAAACTAGCTTTATGCAAAACAACTACTATACAGCTTTAGAGCCCCCGTCATCATTGGGCCTATATCGCCCTACTAAACTTGCGAGTAAGTCGTACTCAGTCTCTTTTTGCTGTTTTTATAATTTGTTTCAGAGGAGGACGACACCGAGCAGACAGGTGGGTTCTTCTTTGACATCGACGAGTAGTTCGGGGTTCCCAGGTGGCAGCTTGGGACGTCGGAACAAGCTGGCTGGGTTGTGTTTATGTGTAGGCCTCTTAGGCCATATATTTGGATCTTGTTGTACTAGACAACTACTTCGCTTCCGCATGATGTACTGATGGGTCTGTGACCCCTTTTGTGTAATTTGTATCTTTCTCATATATGAGTTGCTATATGATCTCTTTGTGTCGTAGAGTCTGTTATGTGCCAGTTGTTCCGCAGTCTTGATCTCTCTACTATACAAGATAGCTATGTCTGAGCTTATGGCATGATCGAAGTGTTGCGTTGCCGATGATCCATTCCGAGCACGCCTGCCAAAGGTTTTGGCCTTGGATTGGTAACCCCAGTAACCTTCGATTGTGTAGCATGACCGGTTGCACAAAGATTCATTGTATAGTTCTGGGGTCGGGGTGCTACAACCTTCTCCTTGGCTCGATGAGCCCACCGTGCCGGCCATGATGGAAAGGTGGCCGGTGATGGTGAGTGGGCAGTGGCGGTGGCGGAGCTTCCCGTCACTACTGCGCGAGACCTAGATCGGTAGGTGATGTCGGTGGGGTGTGCGGCGCATGACGAACCTCGTGAGGCGTGCCACCGGCCCCCACCACTTTATATAGCGCAGGTGACAGAGGCCCGTCAACCATAGTGGGTTGAGCGCCCCCGATCGGAGCGCAGGTCAAAGGGCCCGGTGGGCCGTTGGGCCCACACGGGAGGAGATCAACCTAACACACATAACCTGCCTATTTTTTCCGTTCGTGTTTGGTTTATATTGATAAATCATGCACCTTCTTCTGCCCTTCTATCGCTGAATTGTTTCCCCCCAATTTTTCTTTATAAATCAAATCAATTTCCCCTCTGTACCATGGACCTTTTGCTGATTAGAGTGCAGCCAGTGCGGAACAAGTGTGGAGCACCTCCAACATATAATTTTGTTGCTACTTTATCTTCATATTGTGTATGGTATTTTATTGAATCTTTTCCAGTCTAAGATGCTATTAGAACTGATTACCTATTGTGTATACATGTGAATTGATTTACCAAATAAAAGGTGTTTGGATTTAATCGGAGGAAGCAATCAGTTTCTTTCGTCCGCGACTATTGACTTTTTTTTATAAAGGGAATATATTAATATCGAAAAGATACCAATTACACCCAGCCTCTGCACCAACAAAATATCGAAAGACATCCAGGATGCACACAACCAAGAAATAAAAAAAAGAGAAAATTAAAACAAAGACCCCGTCGGAGTGATGAAACACTCGCAACAGCAACACTATAACCACCACCAAAATACAACACCCGGATCGCAAATAGCTTCTTCAAAACAATGTCTTCAGCAAGACCATTGCCAGGTACAACAAATGAAGGCCAGACCTTGAGCTTTCACCCTGAACATCACGGCTCGGTACTTAGTACCACCAGAATGCTGTCCAACTGTGTTGCCGCCCTCTCTTGCCAAGGCCGCTGCTGCAAGTCCCCAACACCCGACACACAGAAAACCTGTGCCTAGAGTCTTCATCGAAACCAAACCTCCTCTTCACCAGCACAAGCATCCGATCACAGCCACCATGACTTTCTTCACTACTGTCAATATCATGGAAATCTATTTTAGACATATCGCATGACCACGACAAGCGCCTCGCCCTCATGAAGCATCTCTGGCCATAGATGAGAGCGCGCACGACCGGATCAATTCCGATCTAGATATTCAAAGACGCCATACGCCAACCGCGGAGAACTCCAATGGAAAGCCCGGAACACGTCGTCAGCTAGATCATGGAGAAGCACATGTAGCAGATCGATTGTTTGGTACTCGAAGACCAGTAGGGCCACACCTAACGCCAAACTGCGCAATGGTGAACGCACCCCCCGGAACACCGGCAGAGGCTCTCCAACAGCCCCTCACCGACCCTCTACGCACCACCGGCCGGCCAAAACCATACCGGCGACGGATCTGGACGGGGATCAGATTCACGGCCGACCGCAACCAACCATAGCCAGGACAGCAGCCGGAGACGCCATCGGCCATGGAGAAGACGGCCGCCGCCGCACGGCCAAGGGACACCGCCCTGACCGCTGCACGAGTGCATCTACGCGGACACCGCCCCATCCGCACCCGCGGAGCCGCCGCAGCAAGCCTCCCGCCCATGCGCCTTTGACGCCAGGGGCGCCGCCACCGCGGCCAACGCCGGCGGCAGCGGCAGAGGGGAATCCGCCGTTTTGAGGCCTTCGGCGGCTAGGTCTTCGCCCCTGGCGCCGCCCTCACTACAAGAATGAGCCTAGGTGCCGACGGCCTTTTGCCGTCGGCCTAGCACCTTTTGCCGTCGGTGTAGACCTACGCCGACGGCTGCCGTCGGCGTAGTACCCCGTAGGCGCCGCCCTCACTATAGGAATGAGCCTAGGTGCCGACGGCCTTTTGCCGTCAGCCTAGCACCTTTTGCCGTCGGCGTAGACCTACGCCGACGGCTGCCGTCGGCGTAGTACCCCGTAGGCATAGGTAAATATACCGTCGGCGTAGGCTACGCCGACGGTTTTGCCGTCGGCATAGATCCCCATACGCCGACGGCAAAGCCGTCAGCTTAGGTTTTCCAATTATTTTTTATTTTTGAATTTTTTGAATTCTTTTTATTTGTATTTCGAAATTTTCGACTTAGTCACATACTTAATCCTTAATTGCACACTTAATTATTATAGGTCAAAGTACTTACCCTAGTCAAACTTCCCAGTCGGTCACCCATCCTCCAGCCCGAGCACGCTTAACTTTTGAGTTCCTTCCAACCTAGCTTCCAAATGGGAAATTAGAACTTACTGATATTAGTACCCTATCAATCATATTAACCCCTCGGTTATGATGTTACACTTTTCATTGTTTAAATTTTAAAAATTTGTTTGAGTAAAGTAACAATGATTATATAATAGTATATTTTGAATAAATAACAATAAAATGAATTTTACTTTATTTTTTCCTTTTTACATTTAATATGGAATAATTCATATCTTTAAATCCGTAAATCGAAAATTGACAAATAAAATACCTAAATCGATTAGAAAAATGAGAGGAATTCAAATATTTCATCCATATCATCTTTTGCATCAGAAAAACCTTTGGATATAAAAACATACTTAGGTATTTCAAAATTTTAAATAAGTTTCTACCGATTTCGCTAGAAGTGGGTCTCGGTTTCGGGCTAGGGTTAGACATAATTAATTCAAAAAAATCAAAAAAAATAGAAAACCTTCACATGGCATCCTTTTATGTGACCTATCACCTGGAAAAAATTATAAACATGAGTTATGGAGGTTTTTATAAAAAAAAAACTTCACAGAAATGAGCTTCGAGGTATAAAGATGTATGATTTTCGACTGAAATAAGATAGGGTATGACATTTAACATAGCAAAAAATGTCAGAATGAGGCAATATTTGACACACTTGTGTATCTTGGTTGTAGAATAGTATTAACTAAGGGGTTTAGGGTTTTTGTTAAATAAAAAACCCATTTTTCATTTTTTTAGAGTCAAAACAGGCTTTTTTGTGAAGCAGCTACCAAAACGGCTCACCGAAAGAGGAACATCCAAATAGATAGAAAATATTAGACCATCTTATAAGTGCATTTAACCCTGGGTTTCAATATAAAAACATACTTAGGTGTTTCAAACATTTCAGATAAGTTCCTGCCGATTTCGCTGTAAGTGGGTCTGATTTGAACTACGAGTGCCACATAGTTTGGTCATGATTTTTTTTTAAAATCACTTTTAGATCCACAATGTATACTTTCTTTAGAGATCTTTTACGGTTTTTGCTATATCGAAATTACGGTTAGGTTTAGGTTTATCGTTAGGGTTTACGGTCTCGGTTTCGGGATAGGGTTAGACATAACTAATTCAAAAAAAAATCAAAAAAATGGAAAACCTTCACATGGCATCCTTTTATTTGACTACCACCTGGAAAAAATTATAAACATGGGTTATGGAGGTTTTTATAAAAAAAATCTTCACAGAAATGAGCTACGAGGTATAAAGATGTATGGTTTTCGACTGAAATAAGTTAGGGTATGACATTTAACATAGCAAAGAATGTCGAAATGAGGCAATATTTTACACACTGGTGTCTCTTGGTTATAGAATAGTATTGACTAAGGGGTTTAGGGTTCTCGTTGAATAAAAAACCCATTTTTCATTTTTTTAGTGTCAAAACAGGCTTTTTTTGTGAAGCAGCTACCAAAACGGCTCACCGAAAGAGAAACATACAAATAGATAGAAAATAGTATGCCATCTTATAAGTGCATTTACCCTGGGTTTCGATATAAAAACATACTTAGGTGTTTCAAACATTTCAGATAAGTTCCTACCGATTTCGCTGGAAGAGGGTCTGATTTAAACTACGAGTGCAGCATAGTTTGGTCATGATTTTTTGAAAAAATCACTTTTAGATCCAAAATGTATACTTTCTTTAGAGATCTTTGACGGTTTTTGCTGGATCGAAGTTACGGTTAGGTTTAGGTTTATCGTTAGGGTTTACGGTCTCGGTTTCGGGCTAGGGTTAGACATAACTAATTCAAAAAAAAACAAATAAATGAAAAACCTTCACATGGCATCCTTTTATTTCACATACCACCTGAAAAAAATTATAAACATGAGTTATGGAGGTTTTTATAAAAAAACCTTCACAAAAATGAGCTACGAGGTATAAAGATGTATGGTTTTCGACTGAAATAAGTTAGGGTATGACATTTAACATAGCAAAAAATGTCGGAATGAGGCAATATTTGACACACTGGTGTATCTTGGTTATATAATAGTATTGACTAATGAGTTTAGGGTTCTCGTTGAATAAAAAACCCATTTTTCATTTTTAGAGTGTCAAAACAGGCTTTTTTTGTGAAGCAGCTACCAAAACGGCTCACCGAAAGAGCAACATCCAAATAGATAGAAACTATTAGACCATCTTATAAGTGCATTTAACCCTGGGTTTCGATATAAAAACATACTTAGGTGTTTCAAACATTTCAGATAAGTTCCTGCCGATTTCGTTGGAAGTGGGTCTGATTTGAACTACGAGTGCCGCATAGTTTGGTCATGATTTTTTGAAAAAATCACTTTTAGATCCACAATGTATACTTTCTTTAGAGATTTTTGATGGTTTTTGCTGGATCGAAGTTACGGTTAGGTTTAGGTTTATCGTTAGGATTTACGGTCTCGGTTTCGGGCTAGGGTTAGACATAACTAATTAAAAAAAATCAAAAAAATGAAAAACCTTCACATGGCATCCTTTTATTTGACCTACCACCTGAAAAAAATTATAAACATGAGTTATGGAGGTTTTTATTAAAAAAACATTTACAGAAATGAGCTACGAGTAGTCCTGGCCATGGACCGGGCCTGGGTGGGCTTGGGCCGGGCCCAGTAAAGCCCACAGCAGAAAACCTAGGCCCAGGCCCGGCCCAGGCCCACTGTCGGGCCTAGAATTCAGGCCCAAGCCCGGCCCATTAGCGGAAAATAGAGGTGGGCCTCGGGCCGTGGGCCGGGCTTCTTCCCTAAATCGTCCATATGTGAAGCCCAGGCCCGGCCCTACCACTCCTTTGGGCTCAAAACGTAAGCCCAGGCCCACCAGCGGGCCTAAAAACATAGGCCCAGGCCCTGAAATTTCAGGCCGGGCCTGGGCGGGCCGACCGGGCCGGGCTTCCCATGGCCAGGCCTAGCTACGAGGTATAAAGATGTATGGTTTTCGGCTGAAATAAGCTAGGGTATAACATTTAACATAGCAAAAAATGTCGGAATGAGGCAATATTTGACACACTAGTGTATCTTGGTTGTATAATAGTATTGACTAAGGGGTTTAAGGTTTTCGTTGAATAAAAAACCCATTTTTCATTTTTAGTGGCAAAACAGGTTTTTTTTTGTGAAGCAGATACCAAAACGGCTCACCGAAAGAGCAACATCCAAATAGATAGAAACTAGTAGACCACCTTATAAGTGCATTGTTTAAGTGCCAAAAATAATTTCCAAAATATTTTCATAAATATGATTTTTCATTTTTTAAGTGCCAAATATGACTTTTTAAGTAAGCTAGTACCAAAAATATGTTACAAAAAGTCATATGCATGGTGAAAAATATTATATGGATGTCATATTTGGAATCCTCTCATTTTTCTAATCGATTTACACATTTTATTTGTTAAATTTTGATTTACGGATTTAAACATATGGATTATTTCATATTAAATAAAAATAGAAAAAAAAATCATATCTGTGCCGATGGCTTTGCCGTCGGCGTAGCCCTGTGAACCTATGCCGACGGCTTTGCCGTCCACACAACCATCCTACGCCGACGGCAAAGGTGTGCCGACGGCCAACTCGACCGGCTGGCCCGCCAGGAAGCTACGCCGACGGCCCCGACAAATTGCCGTCGGCGTAGCAGGCGGGCGTCGCCACCTGGCGTCATTCCTGTAGTGCCTGGGGAGCGACGCGAGGTTTTTTTTTTCCTTCCGCGACTATTGACTATTGACTTCAACATCGAAGAATGCCGATTTGTGTTGTTTCAACAACTACAAGCTGCATGGTATGTTGTTGTTCGCGTTCCTACAAGCTGCACGATATGCCATTGTACGTTCCTATAAACGCGTCGATGGTGGTCAATAGGGCATGCATGGGTTCGAGCCTTGCATCTGACGATGACTGCAAGTCTATACACTAGCATGGATGGTCGGATCGTTTGTTATTTTTCATGATCATGAAACTACTTTTGGTCTGTCATGTCCTATGAACTTTTTTGGGTTCGCTAATAGCTACAGTAATGTCTAGAACTTTTGTATTTATGGTTGAAAATTGCTTCGAATTTCTGTGGTCATTATTTATATCATTTTATTAGCTTTTAGATTTCGATTTATGTTGCTTAGACAGAGACGAAGAAAGAATTCTACATAATCTCTACTTATATACTACCTAAAAAAAAAGTTTTGTTCTATCGTCCGTCGCCTCCGCGTTTCGCTTCCTCTCTTCGTCGCGCACCGGCGCTCCGCTCGTCCTTCGTCACGCACGCCCACTCCCCGCCCGCAAATCTCGCCACGCCTCGCTCGCCCCACTTCCCGCACCTGCATCAGGATTGCTTCGCCCCCAAACACCATCACCACGCCACCTCTCTCTGAAGCTCTCGCTGCACCGCCCCTCACCCCTTTCCGTCACGTCACATCCCCGAAGCCGCCGCCGCCGCTCCTCCCGTCTCGCCGCCCACCTCAGAACGCGTGATGCGAAGGGCTTGAAACACAAAGGCAGGGCCGGCCAGATCCTTTCGCCCATGTCCAGGCTTCGCCGTCCAACTACACGGATGCGCTCGGTCCAAGGACTCGGTGGAGTACATCCTGCAGCTGCAGGCTCTCCGGCGCACCTGCCGCACCATGCCGTCGTCGAACCTTCATTGCACCCGTCCCACGAGAATACCCAGGGCTCGACCACGCTGCATCCCTCCCGCTCGCGCTCGCAAGCCACGCCGCCTCTACGACTCCTACTCGCTGCATTACCTCGCCGCCGACAGAGGCCTCCTGCCCCCATCCTACCTCCTGGTCACATGCGTCGGTGGCCGCCTCACAGGGAGCTCCGACGCCGCAGCCTCCGCCTCACAGGTTTCTCGCCGCCTCCGCTCCCTGATCCCGCCGCCCGCATCGCCTCTGTTCACGTCACTGTCATGCCTATGCAGCTCGGATCTGGCGGGGTGGTCTGATCCCAGGAGACGAGTGAGGAGGGCCGGCCTGATTCAGTGTGTGTTGGCTCTGCTGGGACCGAAGATCTCCCCAATCCGGACGCTGGTTTGATTTGGTTTCCAGGTGAGGAACCCTGCGACTGTTTTTTGTTACTTTCGATTTTGATGTGGTCTCTGACGTGAATCTTCGTTGCTCTCCTGTCCGTCCAAGTTAGTCTGCCGCCGATCCCATTTCTGGTTGCTGCCATGCCCCCTGCGTGATGAGATGCAGCCTGGGAGCGAGATGAGGCCCAGGCTGCGGCGGCCGCTATTGTCTCGGCCGGGAGCCGCACGCAGCCTACCCTGGACTCGGTTCGTGCCTCTATCCATACAGTCCTGTGTGAATTGCATTACCGTCCATGTCTCTGTGCTACAATTTCGTATGGTTTAATTGAGTCATGATGTGGCGACAGGGTTCATGATTCCTTAGTAGATACACTATCGGTTTTTGGACTTTGGAGTAGGCTTTTGGTTGCATAGTTTCTGTGCTGGGTGCAGGATTAGTAGAATTAGTAGAGTTCACCAAGTGACTGAAATTATGCAAATGTTTTGTCTTAAGTATACCCAAGCAAATATAAGTGACTTTTGCTGTATCATATCATAAATGGTGAGAAAAAAGTTTAGCAAAGTATTTGTCGTTCCTCGACTAAAAATTATTCTTGATTGTAGTGATAAGACTTGCCTAGCAAATATTTGTTGGCATTAGTTTCAAGAGTTTGGGGGCTAGAATTCCCAACGAGGTGGTTGCCTGCGGTATGTTTTGAAGTTTTGGTAGGCTCTTATAGAGGTGATGTGAGCTTCTTGGTCATGATTCATACAGTTCAACTTCGTTTGGATCTGAATTTTGAGATGGAATTTCTCACATTTGGTAGGTTTGATGGAGAAACTTTTCGAGAGACTGCACAAGTTGACTTAGCGCTTGTTCTAATTGGGAAATCTATCTATTTACATAATGAATCATATTTATAATTGTTGTGGTTACTAATAAACACCATCAGAAATTAATTCAAAGGTATGTTTCTGTCTATTTTGCAGCTGCGAGAAAACCACCATCTGAAGAATGAGGTCAGGACATATTTTGGTCTTCTCCTGAAGGTAAAATAATAGATGTTACAATTATTGGAAGTTTGGAGTCAAAGATGAGTTTTTCCTATAGGCCTATACATGTACCATTGGTCGGATCAGGTGCAAAAGATCGGGGTTTTCTTTGTCTTCCTGTTCGTGCATGATCCAAATCTTGGGAACCAAAGAGACGCTGAGATAATTGACAAATCTTTGTGCATAAATTTTATCCTTGCTAATAAATACATATGAATCTTTTTCAGCCTTGATCCTCATAGCACGGGCAACTCACCTGTACTGTATGCTCCAAGAAGCACAACGCTGCATTACATTCTTCCACGCCATGGACTTCTAAAAGGTAGCAAAACTTCTCATATAATGCAAAGGCGCTGCTTCCGAATATGACAAAAATGTCAATAATATTTATCTGGCAGGATCAAGGTATAATATATTTTGCCCAGTATATCATGTTTGTTTTATTGTAGAAACGTTACATCGCCGCATATTGACATTATCTTCCTAGATGTAGAGTTGTAAAAGCATGCGCCAATTTTTCAAGGCCTGGCTCGCTTCTGGAGTAGAAGTTCATATACCTGTAATAACATCCAACATACCAAAGTCCTTTCTTCAAGGGGAATCTGCAAAAGATGCCCGAGGTTCGATTTTCTTTGTGTACGGTATTATATTGTTAAGTCACTTTCAGTTTGAGGGTTGTGATTCAGATCATTGTTAGTATGGCCACATGTAAAATAATTTTCAGTTACTTGTAGGCAGAAACATGAGCATGCATGTCTAGGAGTTAGCAAGAAGGAATTAATCGTTTGATTGATGTTGACAATGCAGTGAATCATGATAGCACTATGAGCTCAGGCAACTGTCCCCTTTCCTCAGTCATCCGCTACAGTGTGCAGCTCCTTTCATCACGCCGCCTCTCCCGTTCGTCTTCAGGTGGTTGGCGCCACAGCAGCCATTAGATTGTTATCTCCTTTCATCACGCCGCCTCTCCCGTTCGTCTTCATGTGGGAAAATGGCCTATAGGTTAAAACCGACGGATACAGTGCTGAGCACTTATGTTAATGAGATATATAGATTTCTTAATTTAGTTGCTGCAAATTAGAATTTTCTTCTAATACTCCAGGAAACCTGAAAAAATATCTACTGTTTAGGATTTGGCACATAAGTGTGGTAAAAAATTGATATTTCTAATATACATGAATTTTCTCTAAAGAAGTTCTTGGATCTAGAGTCGCATAGTGATGATTTGGATGAATTATAAGTAGTTCAAAGATGATGTTTTTTTTTTCTATACCCAAAAACTTTGCTGAAAATCAAACTTTTACTGTCATTCCAGCTCAGTGTTGTAGAAACCTTTGCTGATGCTAATATTTTTTTGAAAGGTGAGGATTATGCATCGGCTCCATCATCCAAATATTGTTCTCTTTACATGCAGTGTGAACTGACTACATAATAACTGACAAATAACTTGGTACTCCACAACATTTCAGAGCATGGTATGTGCTTGCTATTTATTCTGATTGGGTCTGCTTATCAGTGTGGTAAAAAATTGATGTTTCTAATGTACATGAATTCTTTCTAGAGAAGTTCACGGACCAAGAGTCCCATAGTAATGCTTTGGATGGATTTTGTTCCGAAGTAGGTCAAAGATGATTGATTTGTCTTCATTGCCAGATGGTCTATCAACATCTAAATACATGCATTTAGAGAATCCATTTACTTCATGTTTTTGAGCTACATAGTTAATATATTTACTCTGTTAGATGAACATATGTGAATTAGCCGTTGCTCAGTCTTCTTTGAGCTACCTTGGATCCATCTAATGTTACGTTCCTCTTTAGATGACATACAGGCATACAATCATTGGAAATTCACAAAAGAGTCGGAGCTTTTGCCATGGCACTTCTCAGACAGTAAACAAGTGTCTACTGGATGCAATATGTGCCATGGCACACAATAGGTTAGATGACGAAAGCCATTCTATTGCTCTAATTTAAATCTGGTAATGATATTTTGGAGATAGCCTCTGAAGCTAGGTTAATTATCTTTTCTTTCCTGATTTGACACCACATGACTGTACTCCACAGGCAAGCTTAGCTCTGCACTGCTGCGGTCGTGGGCATGCGACAACACTGTCGGGGAGTATGGTGTGGACGAGGATGAGGAGATGGGACTACTTGCACGCCGACGACAAGATGCAATGAATGGAATGGCACTGAGTTGTGACCATGCTAATGCTTCTTCGGACTCCAGGTCTATCTTCTGAAGTTGAGTTGAAATGCATCTAGGTTCAGCTCAGGTAATACAGGTGTGTTGCATTTGATGTCCAACAAATGTTCCAGTGAGGGTATTGATGAAACGCCGTTAAAGATATGGGATATATCTTAGAGATTGTGCTGCTTATGAATTGCTCAAAGTTGACAATTAATATTACAATATTATCTCTTAGATTGTCATTTGTTGGTACCTATGATTCTTGTTCAACCATCAAAATATATCTCACCGTAGCAACGCACGGGCATTTCGCTATTCTCCTCCTATTTGGTTCCTTCGTCCGACCTTTTCACTTCGTCCTTCGTCACACTTTCGTCCGTCCTCCCACGGTCCCACGCCCTTCCCCGTAAAATTCGCTTGAGGAAAATTAACTGCCTGCGAACGTGTCTGTCGTAATTCTCTTGTTTTCAATCTCCTAAACTTCAGCCACGAACCAAACCAACCCCCAACCAAGATCCGGTGGTCGGTGCACGCCGAATCCCTCATCGAGGTGCAGCACGAAGGAGCGGATGTACTACCGGCCTTGAGCTGTGCGTGGTCACCATCAGAGTGTCGCCGAGGCGACGAGCCACCTGCAGATCTGGAGCAATGGCCAACACAAGCCCACGCTGGCCATATCAAAGCAGTTGCATGCGGCCGTGACCGCCTCGCCGGTGACCAGGACGAGGGCGCGAAGCTAACTTGGATCCCCCGCTCTGAAAACGTCATCAATCAGCATGCCTTCGGCGGGGGCGGCCACTTCCACGCAGTAGGGCGTCGAACCACACCAGGAGGCGTCGGGACGGTGCCACAACGACTCCAAGGCCAAGAGGCTCTGCTGCAGCTTCTTCGACAACATCTGACATCTCCATCAATCCTTCAGTCCTGGCGCGGATGACTGAATTTTCAGTCCTATAGGTATTTTTACCCTGAGGATTGAATCGGTTATTAGCAACACCATTTCAAGATTTGTTGTCCAGAGCTATGGCTAAGGGATCTCTGTCCTTTCTTGCTGCGTGTTCTGGGTTTCATCGACAATTACTTGCAGCATATTCAGGACATTGGCATCCCTGCTGCAATGGTTGCTACCGGTGAACTACTATGGCTGCTTCATCTTAGCCTTCCGACCCCTTTGATGATTTTTCTTTAAGTAAGTACTGAAATATTGTGTAATCCTGAACATTGATAATTTAACCTTAGTGATGGTATTTTTATTTCAAAGCTAAAAGTTTTCAAATCTTTGAATACATTTTGACAATTTATGTAATCCTGAACATGGCACACACCTCAGGGAGATGGCCTGAAACATTCGTGCCGACGTTAGGTCCCTCGGCTCGCTGCTGTGCTTCTTTCGTGATGAGGTCCTCGGAGCAAGGGCCGGTCATTGTTTTGGCAGCAATCGTCACCGGACATTATCTCATATTTTTGTACAGCTTAAGTAGCTTAAGTGCAGATACACGTGGATATGAAAGGTTCACTACGGCATCGAGAAGCGACAGTTCTACAATCTCAAGCAGAAGCCACACCCAGCCAACGGCAAGTTCACCGCAACATCGAGGTGCGACAACGGCAGGAGCAGGCGACCAGCGCCATGGAGAGTATCAGGAAGCACGGAGCAGGGCTCTTCACTGATGGTTTTGGATGCGGAAGCGTATCAATGGGTTTGGAATCATGTAGATATGGTATTGCTCTGGATTGTCAAATCTTGAAAGCAATATTTCCAAACAATATTAATTAGTACTCTTCATTTCCAGCTTGCAACGTAAAATGGCTTGGCCAACGAGGAGATGATCTGCAACTTATCCCTCGCATTCCAATAACGGAAGCCTCGTGATATGCAGATCGCCAAAAGTTTGCTGTCATCTAAGTTTCTCCAGGTGCGTCTGCTATTCCACAACTTTTAGAGCATGCAGCGTGTTTTCATTTATAGCTACATTTTCGTGCTTTCCTTTCCTTTGGTAGCAGAACTATTCCAGAGTAACCTAAACATATCCAAGCTCTGTCGGTGCTAATACGTTCTATATTCACGTTTTCAGGCTGTGAATGCTAATCGCTGTAAGAAACAATTACTTTATTTGGACTCCAATTTACTGTGATCCGTTCAGAACAATTACCCCTCTTCGAGAATACACGAAAGCCCATTATGTACTTATATGATCATATCAATCAATAAAGTATTCTTTCTTTTTACAGAACTCAGTAGTTTGTTTGAACATGTGCTTTTAGGAGGATTTTATCCACCATCAGCGTGCTTCAGTTTTATTTGTATTTTAGATATGGACATTGCTGATGACTTACTTCATCAGTGTGCTTCATCTTCACTTCATTAAGTCTGTGGATTGCACCCCTGGAGCCGGTGTGCAAGTGCAGGTTCGCTCTAGCTTTCGTCGTTATTTCTGCTGGTCCAGATACCTGTGCTTTTTTCTTCATTGATCAAATGTACACCGAGCAAGCACCATTGAAATGCTAACGTATTTAACATTTTTTTTTAATAAATAGGCCATGCCGATTAGTACTGGTGATGAGCCAGCACTAGCTGCTTGGTTATGATACTGCAAATACTATGTCTCCTTTCTCTTTCTAGACAAACCTTGACCAGGAAGCAAGAATTCTGAAGATACAAAAGAAGAGCTATAGAAGCATCTTAGAGGTATGATGCGTTCATGCAATGTGAAAATTCTAGCAGCTAGCTCTCTGCTACACATGCGACGAGAGTAGTTTTGTTAACACTTTCATTATGTCTAATTAGTTGAGTATACATTCATTCAAATGTTGAGATGTGAATGTTATAATTCAACATGGATATTTGAGAGAAGTCAGTCAGGGTGTTTGTTTGTCTGGTACTCACAATCTGAAAATCATCATAACTAAACTTAGAGGTCACGTTAAACCATCTGACTTTAACTATGATTTTTTTCCTTCGACATTTACTACTTAAACACCGTGTCAGATCTATCTTCTTAAAATAAATGCTGAAGATCTCAGATGAAGAAATTAAACAACATGCACGGTGAAGTCATGTTAAAAAAAACACATGATTTTGCATGTCACATTCTGCTTATTACCTTATGTTGTGATAATCTTTATTGACATTTGTGCTGAACGAGCTGGTATAGTTGAGATTTTTTTAATTGTGCACACTGCCACAAAGCAAAGGTATAGGTTCATAATTGTTATTGTGGAATATCAATTTAATCATTTTGCCATGGGAATTCCTACGATGTTATCTCAGAGTTGGAGAGATCATTGGCATGCAGTAGGAGTGAGACGTTGGAGTGTAGCGAACTAGCGAATACGAAGTACAATATGTCAGTGTTGCTGTAGCAGGGTTGCTATGAAGCACAATGACAACATAATAAATCATCACCCGTAGCAACGCACGGGCATTTGGCTAGTGTAACAAAAACTCGGGGTTCTGCGCACTATCAGCTATCAGTTAATTGGCGCTACGCGCGACTTCAGTTGACAAAAGCGAACCCGCTGAGAACTTTCGTTTGTTCGCCTTATAAAAGGTCTCTACTAACCTGCCGGTGAAAAACCGGTTCAAAAAAAAAGGAAAAGATCATCAACTGTCCCTTTGTAGGTTCACTTATTTGTATGATCGAACAAAGGACCACAAGAGTTTTGTCAATCTCATATATGCATGCTCTGTATTTCCTTTGCTAATCAGTTGAGGAAGGAAAAATAGAGAGAGATAACCACCAAAGGTAAAACTCTAATCTCTTTTGGCCGTTTCTTAATTTTACATTGGTGTCGGATTTAATTAATATATGCCACGGTCTAAAGTTAGCACTGAAGCTACATCCTGTAACTATGTTGTGAATTGACCAAATAAATTTACTGGCTGGATATACCACATTTCATTTTCTTATCCGGATGCAAAAGCTACACAAAATATTCATTGTTTGTTTCGAAACAATTCGGCAACAGTGCGGGGTATTTTCTAGTTCATAGTATAAAAATTCAACATACCAGCGCAGTGTTCCCGTTCAGACTTCAATTTTAGTGACAGCATGACGTACATGGTACCGGCCGGGCGTGGTATTAGCAAAACATAAATATCATCGATTGGTGACGTACTAACTATAGCTGACCATATATATCATCGTTCCTGTAACGTAACTCTATTTTTACGTGAGGTGAGTAGCAACGTTTCCCAGTATCTAGCTCATTCTCGATATTTCACCTTCCCACTGCATACATTAATTCAGAATTTACAGATCGTGCGAGCAACCGGCAAAGGTACACCAATCATGCCCCTTACATCTCCCAGCTCATGTCGTATATGGCAGCAGTCCATAATCGACTTAGTTTTCATTTTTCTTCTTCTGCTTATTAATCTTCTGCACTGAAAGTGAACCGGGAAGAAGCAAGAACAAGATATGATGGTCCTACACAAGCTGAGATCATAAGATAATCCACCTCAAGAACAAATTCTAAGTACTTCCCAAAATTCTCTTCAGCTATCTACTCGAGAGATACCCGGTTGACAACCAACACTTGAATAAACAACGCAGCCAAGGCAAGTAAATAGCAATATACTCTCACTTGATAACAGTATATGCAAGCGAGCATTATTTGCATAGAATTTTGATGATATTTTTTGCACGCGTGAAAATTATCTCTAATGTCCGCGGCAACGCGCGGGATACCAACTAGTATCGAATACAGGGGCGTTACAGACATCTTACAACTCAACACAACAAATAAGTCAAAACAGTAGAATCTCAAAAGAAGTCTCTCAAGGAGTTTCTACAGACTTCTCCCTCCCCACCACAATTTCTCCCCGCCGAAACTCATAAGATAGCTTATGGAGAAGCACAAGTGAAAAAAAAAAAGTGTGCATAAGTCACATGCGAGCTAGAAGGAGGCTTCCGGTGCACGAGTAAAGGTGTGTAAAAGTGAAACACTGACAAACCGGGAAACCACCGGCGGAGCTACGTTAGGGCCAACCCGGGCCGTGGCCCGACCAGGATTTTCACACGGAAAGGGTATACATATGCATCGATGGCCAAATCCATCAGAACCAGCGTACAATGGGCTGCCCACGAGTAAAGCCTTTCATGCACGGAAGGCTGCTTGATATTGACAACAAAGCCCAATAAGAAAATAGCAAAGAAGACACACCCTCACAACCAACACGATGGCTTCTTCGTCCTCAGAAAAAGCTGGCTTCATTGTTTTTCCTTGATGGCCAAATAACTGCCGGTAGCTAGCTAGCTACGTTTAATCCATTTACAAGATCTTGTATCTTTGAACATATAATTGTTATTTCTTTGTGCAAATTTTTTTGGTTTCTTAGTCGGCAATTTGATGGCTTGAATATTTTTTCACTCTGTTTTCCCTCTAAAGTCTTACTCAATGAAAAAAATCGGTAGACCGTTTTAGTTGGCCCGCCCAGCTATTTGTTTGAAGCTCCGCCACTGCGGGAAACCATTCTATACAACATTTTGTACTATTAGATTATTTTTCCGTTAGGTAATGAAGGAAAATGAACTAGCTTTTATAGCTGGTTTGAGCGGTTTAAGTCAAACCCTGTTCGCCCACCTCCAACAAGAAGAAAAAAAAAATCAAAATTGAATATGCTTTTGACTTTCTCTCGACATTTACGTTGGCCTCGCATGTGAGCCAGATTATCACTGTTGGGAAACCGACCCGTACGGTCACGTAGGTGGCCCACCCTTTTTTGGGTGGGGTTTTTTCTCTAGTGTTTGGTCCTCTCCACCTACCCTTCTCGTCTATATATACCCTCTGTATTGTATGGAGAGAGAGACAATTTGATTAATAAAGATCAGTCCAGACTATATTTCCGTGTCTCCTTTTACTTTTCGTATCTATGATTGTGCCGCGTATACGACTATTTCGACTACGCTCTCGCTCCACGATCTTGGACCGGACTCGCTGGCAAAGGTTGTGTAACACGTTATCAGCACGTACCGCTTCACCAACTGATCTGCATCGAGCCTCCCTCAAGCAGGCTCTCGTCGTTGATCGCGGAGGTATAATCCAGATCCGATCGCAAAAACAATACCCCCATCTCTTATGATTTTGTTTTGCAATTCGTTTTATTCGGATTATCTTTGCACCTACGATGTGGATTTCCCTCGAGAGATCTGAGCAGACCTGATGTCGCCGACCAATGTCGATGGATCTCGCAAGATGAGCGGATTTGATGACTACACTGTAGGGAGTCGGTACACGAACGTGATCCAGATGATCACGGTACCGCCGCGATGCACCAGTTGTGCCACGCGCTGTCTGGTTCCAGATGAACGGACGATGAAAATTGACATCCGAGGTGTTCGTCGTCAGTGTAGAAGACCTTGTCGGCCGTAGAGCCACTCGTGTGTTGCCAAGGTCGGCCGAGCCGCCAGGCAGCACGTTGAGCACCGCACTACGTTACGCCTATGTCGCTCTTCTGTGCAGGTTGCAGGTCCAGCTGACCGCGCCCGCCAGGCACCACGACAACAACCACTGTGCAAGTTGTGCGTATCACAAAGTGGCTGCGCTCGCCGACGACCCCGCTGGTCGCACGCCGCCGCATGTTGGCTGCCATTGCACCGCCGGCCCTGCTGGCCATGAGCCTTGCTGGCGTCAATGACGTCGCCCGCGCTCGTTGCGGTGTGGTGGTCCGCCCGCCGCGCACGCCGCACGCGCGCCGTGCTCACCGCTGTTGCGAGGCCCCCGCCCACATGCCACGGACCAAGCTGGTCCCAGACCTCACGCTACCGGCCCTGCTGGCTGTCGCCTCACCCTGTCCCTACTCGCCTATTGCCGGCCGCCGCGCCTCGCGCCCTACTGGCCGCGCCACCAGAGCCGCCGCCCGAGCTGACCCGGCTGGCATGTGTCGTCGCGCCGCAAAAATCGAGCCCGCCACGCGGCACACCGGCCAGTCGCCGCCGGCGGACACCGCGCCTGCCCCTCGTGCTCGACCTGTCGAGCCGCGTGTGGCCGCCGCCGCGGACTCGAGCTGGACTCATCCGCGTGCGCGCGCGCCTGTGTGGCCGCCGCCGCTCTAAACCGGGCCAGGGAAACCCTAGCGCCCCGGTGACCTGGCCCCAGATGGGCCGCAAGTGTGGGCCGCGGGAGGCCGGCCGCGAGTGTGGGCCGCGCATGGGCCTCATGCTAGGCGCGTTGACACCGCGCTATAAAAAAAATCGGGCCGGCGGGAACTTGCATTTTAGCCCTCAGATTTTTTCAGTTTTGCGCATATTTTATTCATGCTGAATAATTTTGCCTGTATGCCCCTGAAATCGTCTATTTTTGCTGAAACTGTATATTTTGACTTAAGTAGCCTCAGGAATTCAATTTTTAGGGCAATTTTTCACGATTGTGATGCGCTTAACATGTTTCTGTCATTTCTTTTAAATATTGGAACGCCATGTTAATGACCAAATGTATCTTCATCACATTTATGCAATGGATTACCTGCTGTAATCTAATACATCTTGCATAAATCGCAGATGGCCGGAATCGTCAACCGTGAGTTCACCGAGCTAGCACAAACCGGATTGAACTACCTGACCTGGGCATCGGATGTGGATATCTTCCTCACGTCCAAAGAGCTGAAGCAGGCTATTAGCATTGGAGCTGATGGCGTCGAAAGTGATGCCACCCCCGCTAAGAATGCCCGAGCTCTGCATTTTCTGCGTCATCATCTCTGTGGTACTCTGAAAAACGAGTACATGGCTGAACAGAGTGCTTTGGACCTCTTGTCTAAACAAGTTATGGTTAGAATTTTTGATTCCTCGCATTTTTGTTTGCCAATGTTGGGATGGTTTAATGATGAGCATTGCAGTATCAATGTTGTGAATAAATGCTTCACTTATATGTGCAAACTGAGTTGCAATAGTTTCGTGTGGTTAAATTCTTGTGATGTTTCTTTGGCTTCATATTTCACAATGCATGGCAATCACCACCGGATAAATATGTCATATGTGCAATAATTAAGGGAAATGAAAATGGATGACATATACATCTATCACGCGTACACCTTGTTTCTTTTGTTATCCCTGTTTCAGAAGAAACAGCGCCGAGGACGGCTTAATTTTCAAGAAAGGGAGAATAATGAGGCCATGATAAGCCCGGATACGACCAAATCTATTGGTCATGAATATATATTTCAGGTGATTTCTATTAACAATTATAAATCATATTTTAATATTATCTGGGACAAAAATACGACACATCTGTTTATCATATGCAGAATTATCAGAGATCTGTACAAACCACACGTCAAGATGCGAGTTCAATTACTGGACCGTCCGTCGACTGAAATAAGCAACGGCTGAATACAAGTATATGCATGGTCGCACATGCATGTGCCATTCTATTCAAGATGGTGAGCAGCGTGCATGCCATGGTGGGGCCAAGTCAACGCATGTTGAAGTCCAAGTCCATGCATGCTGCCTTTTGTTTAACATGGAGGTGGGGCCCATATGCATGTAATGCGCACTGCCGGCCCAGCATGAAGACCTGACCTATGCATCCATCTGGGGAGATCACACGCCGCCGTCTCTCTCCTAAATAAATAGACTTCGATCTAGGATTTAGACTCGGATTTTGTTTAGTTCAAAGACTGCGTAGCGAACCACTGCATCTTCGTGTACTCGATTAGTGTTCAACAGCCAGATCAAGACCGCTTACGGAATCCCACCTTTTGCAATAAAGCTCATACTTCATCCGCAATATCGTGATTGCATCTTTGGTTCCTACTTATTCCTCGATCGCAGGTAGAACTAGATCGATTGGTCAGGCTGATCGTGCTGCTGCAGGATCGGTAACTCCCGGAGATTGGTTTAGCGATTGCATTGGCGCCGCGTACTTGTACGTGGAAGTCGGATCGCCAAGGTCGAACTCCACCAGAATCGATGTATATCTATCTCATCGAAAGATCGGACTACCTTAGCCATATCAGCTCTCAAAAAGCGTTTCGAGCGACTGAAGTACACTGTTGGCCCGCAGGCAGAGGCGGAGTGGATTCGTCTGAGGTTTCAGGACTTCAAGATGGTGGGAGAGTATAATTCGGCTCTGCACCGGATTTGCACCTCTCTTCAGCTGTGTGGTACCATGATTACCGACAGCCAGAAGATTGAGAAAACTCTTTCTACCTTCCACCCCAATGCTGTACAGTCCTTGCGGAATTACCGCCAGGGGAAGTACACGCAGTATGCAGAGCTTATGGACATACTCCAGGTGGAGGAGGCGCAGGATGAGCTCTTGCGAAAGAACTCTCTTGCGCGACCACTTGGGGCGAGTTCTCGTCAGGAGGCCCATGCTAATGCCTTCAAGGTCCGCGCACCTCTTAAGAAGAAGAGGGGCAGGAAGGGCAAGAAGGCACCTTGCCCTTCTCGCCAGGCTCAGCAACATCAGCCAGGCAAGGGGGAGCAGAGGCCCCAGGACTGCTATCGATGCAGCTCTACAGAACACTTCTCACCTCAGTGCTGTGCGCCGAAGGACGTTGTGGCTGCATACAAGGCTAGTAAGAAGGTGCGTGAATTGCACCTCGCCTCAGTTCAGTGGGAGGCACCACTGGCACCCCCGGCACCCCCGGTGGCGTCTGAGCTCCTTCCACCGTCACCACCTCTGCCTGCGGCTGCATCAACCATGGTGCCCATGGAGACGACCCCGACGGTCCCGTCGGACGTCGGCATCTCTATGGAGGTTGAGCACATGGTGCTCCCTGGCGCACCAAGGGTTGGCACTGATGATGATCCTATACTCACTGAGGAGCAGTTCTCAAAGTTGGAGATTGAGTGTGAAGTGAACGGCGCGTTCTCTTCGCCCGTCTAGACTCCACTCGTTTTATCTATCACGATTCCTTAGGCTATTTGATATACATTTGGTTTTGTAAGCTCTATAAGCGCAAAACATATTCATTATTTTGGTGCTTGAATGACATTTGGATATCGTTCTTTAATTCCTCTATTTGAATGTGATGGCATCTTATGTTCTGAGATATGTGTGCATGTCTTATGTAATGTCGCTACTTCCTCGCTTCATTATGTTAACTTGATGCAAATATTTTAGAACACGTGTGGCGCCCCCAATGAAAGAAACGTGCCTTGCGGACAGTGGATCAACAAATACCATCTTGAGAGATGATAAGTACCTCAAGTCAATTCAAAAGTCTCTGGGTAGTATTACGACGATCACCGGCTGCGGTCCGAAAATAGTAGGCTCCGGAAGAGCCACTATTGTACTCCCCATGGGAACGACTTTGGTCATAGATGACGCATTGTTGTGCCTAGAGGCTACTTTCACTCTCTTGAGCTTCAAAGCTATCCGCGCCAATGGTTTCCATATTGGGACCGATGACGAGGGTGGTAAGGAATACCTCCTCATCACAAGGTGCGATGAAAATGGTACCCATGTCCTCGAAAGGCTTCCTTCATGGGACATGGGGCTCTACTACATGAAAATTGTAGCACCGCCCGTGTACACTACCTTAAAGACTGTTTTCCGAAGCTCTGAACTATTTTACCTATGGCATGATAGATTAGGTCATCCCGGTCTGGGAATGATGAGGAATATAATTAACAACTCGAATGGTCATAATGTTAATGTGAAGAACTTCCCAAATCCTGATGATTTCGTGTGCTCTGCATGCGCTACGGGGAAATTAATCATTAGACCATCCCTTTTAAAGGTGAAGGATGAAATCCCCGCGTTCTTGGAACGTATCCAAGGGGACTTATGCGGTCCGATTCAGCCCCTATCAGGGCCATTTCGATACTTTATGGTACTCATCGACGCTTCCTCTAAATGGTCCAATGTTTGCCTGCTGTCAACACGGAACCATGCATTTGCAAAATTGATCTCGCATATCATACAAATGAGGAATAGATTCCCTGATTATCGTATTAAGTCCATCAGAATGGACAATGCTGGAGAATTTACTTCAAAGGCATTCGATGATTATTGCATGGCAATGGGAATCACAGTCGAGCACTCAGTACCGCATGTCCATACGCAAAATGGACTTGCAGAGGCTTTGATTAAAAGGATTAAATTCATTGCCAGACCGCTCATTCAAGGTTGTAATTTACCAACTACATGTTGGGGGCATGCTGTGTTACACGCTGCTAAACTCGTAAATTTTCGACCATCGGCCTACAACATCCATTCTCCAATGCAGCCTGCGTAGGGGTCGGCACCGAAAATTTCCCACCTTCGCAGGTTCGGCTGCCAGGTATATGTACCGATACCACCCCCCCAGCGATTAGCAATGGGCCTGCTCCGTAAGTCGGGAATATACGTTGGTTATGAGACTATGTCCATAATCAGGTATTTGGACCCCATGACAGGTGATTGTCATACAGTCCGCTTTGCTGATTGCATATTTGACGAGGATCTTTTTCCGACTTTAGGTGGAGGAAATCAACTCCTTGATGATAAAACTCAAGAAATCACGTGGCAAGCCACGCGGATCCACGCTCGTGACTCACGCACTGCTGAGACAAATAAAGAAGTCCAAAAGATAATAGATTTGCATGCATTAGCGAATCAACTGCCTGATCACTTTAGTGACTTGAAAACTGTGACAAAGTCGCATGTGCCAGCGCGCAATGCACCGGAGAGGGTTGAGATACCGAAGTTAACTAATGGTACACCCACCCCCGTCCAAAGGCCTAAAAGGACGCGGAATCCGGATTCTCAAATCCCAAGTACTCGGGGACGCACGGCGAAAAAGGATAAGAGAGATTTATCACAGCCAGTCACCAAAGCCCCTAGAAAGAGTAAGGGGAGCCACTTGAGACCTGGCACAAGTACGAAAAATCCTGTGCACGGGATTCCGGACTTGAACGTCCCTATTGAGGGAACATCCAGCGGACATGTGAGTACACACATCGGCGCGGAAAAGCTAAAGGACCTCGCTCCTGTAAGGGGAAATACGGTAGAGCAAGAGGCAGCGCCAGATGCGCCCCATGACGAAATGGCCATAAATTATATCAGTATGGGAGAGTCAATAAACCGAGCAATGGCAATTGTCAACATTAACTTTGCTAAGAAAATTGCCTCAATCATAGATACTGACCCTGAGCCGCTGATTTTAAAAGGAGGTCGGATTGGAAAGATTGCCAGGAGGCAGTTACCTCAGAATTATTATCTCTCAACAAGAGGAAGGTGTTTGGACCGGTTAGTCTAACTCCTCCCCACATTCGCCCAGTTGGCCATAAGTGGGTTTTTGTTCGTAAGAGAAATGAAATAAATGAGGTGGTTCGGTACAAAGCAAGGCTCGTTGCTCAAGGGTTCACTCAACGACCAGGTGTCGATTTTGAGGAAACTTACTCCCCGGTCATGGATGGTATAACCTTTAGATACTTGATCTCGATGGCAGTAAATCTGGACTTGACAATGAAATTGATGGATGTTTTCACTGCTTACCTATATGGTAACCTTGATTCGGACATTTAGATGAAGGTACCGGAGGGTATCCCCATTCCGAATCAAGATAGAGCAAATCGGGGTCTATACAGTGTTCTTCTCAAGAAGTCACTATACGGACTTAAACAGTCTGGTAGGATGTGGTATAATCGCTTAAGCGATTTCCTTCATCAGAAGGGCTACACGAGCAATGAGGACTGCCCATGTGTCTTTATACGGCAATTCCAAGATGGATTCTGTATAATAACGATGTACGTGGACGATTTGAATATAATCGGTACACCTAGAGATATTGAGGAAGCGAGTTCCTACCTGATGTCGGAATTCGAGATGAAGGATTTGGGTAAAACCAAGTTCTGTCTAGGTCTGCAACTAGAACATTCCCCTGCTGGGATTCTAGTGCACCAGTCTGCCTACACCCAGAAGGTGTTAGAGAGATTTGGATTTGATAAGGCATATCTTTCTAAGACCCCAATGATCGGGAGGTCTCTACAGCAAGATAAGGACCCGTTCAAGCCTAAGAAAGAGGGGGAGGAAATTCTGGGACCGAAATTCCCCTACTTGAGCGCCATTGGAGCACTCATGTACCTCGCGAATTGTACACGGCCGGATATTGCTTTCGCCGTCAATTTGCTTGCTAGGTACAGTTCTGAGCCTACCAATAGACATTGGAAAGGCATCAAGGACGTCTTCCGATACCTGCAAGGGACCAAAGATCTTGGGCTGTTTTATAGGAGGAATCAAGACCTATCATTGGTAGGCTATGCTGATGCAGGGTACCTGTCAGACCCGCACACTTCCAAGTCACAGACTGGGTATGTTTTTCTTTTTGGCGGAACTGCAATTTCCTGGAAATCGTCTAAGCAAAGTCTTGTACCGACTTCGACGAACCACTCAGAAATCATAGCGCTATATGAAGCATCACGGGAGTGTGTGTGGCTTCGACGGATGATTCACCACATTCAGCAGACGTGTGGATTAAACACCGTACAGACCCCCACCATTATCTATGAAGATAATGCAGCCTGTGTTGCACAAGTACAGTCGGGTTATGTGAAGAGTAATCTCACAAAGCATATCAACCCCAAGTTCTTCTATGCACATGAATTACAGAAGATGAACGAAGTGAGGATCTTGCATACTAAGTCGTGTGAAAATCTTGCTGATTTGTTCACTAAATCATTACTGGCATCATCTTTTGAGAGGTGTGTTCGTGGAATCGGTATGATGAGACTTAGAGAGATGCCAGACTCAGGGGGAGATTCTTCACACCCCCGTCTGTGAATCTCGATCCAGATGATTGAGTACTCAACCTGATGATTGAGTGAATTGTACTCTTCTTCCCTTATGTGAGTTTTCCAGATATTTCTCACATTGAGGTTTTTTATGAGGCAATTCGTGCAACATGAGAAGACGTATACTATGTGCTCTTTCTCCATATTTTTCCCACTGGGTTTTTCGGAGTTTTTGAGACATAGACAATATGGGATGACGGTTGGGAAAGCGACCCGTACGGTCACGTACGTGGCCCACCCTTTCTTGGGTGGGGGGTTTTCCTCTAGGGTTTGGTCCTCTCCACCTACCCCTCTCGTCTATATATACCCCCTGTATTGTATGAAGAGAGAGACAATTTGATTAATAAAGATCAGTCCAGACTATATTACTGTGTCTCCTTTTACTTTTCGCATCTGTGATTGTGCCGCGTGTACGACTACTTCGACTACGCTCTCACTCCACGATCTTGGACCGGACTCGCCGGCAAAGGTTGTGAAACAATCACAACATGGGGTAAAATATAGCATGACAATAAGGTAATTAGTGTTAGAGAAAATCATAAATGGAGGGTAAAAATGGAATTTAATATAAAATAAAAAGTAGTATATTTAGAGTTTGCATGTACCAAGGAAAGGCTTGGAAGGGCTAAATTCAAACTTCAAGAACTTACTCTAAATATACTGCTTCCAAAAAATTAACTGTTATTAATAGATTCAGTTTTTATACTATTAAGAACATGGAATCAAAACAAATCTTGGAAAGTACTAATATGGTCTCTTGTTGCTTGAACGCTTATTGGCTATCACGGTTCTATCACGGTATGATCCATATCTCTAAGAAAAACCTACAACATGTAAACCAAATTAATTATGAATCTAAATCTCGACACAAATGTGACAACAATTATGGATTTTGAAAACGGCGGTGACGGTCGACGGTGGCTTCTGTTGGTTGCCTGGTTTTGGTTCGGGGCGTCGAGATGAGGCTGGAATGTAGGGATTAAGGCCAAGATTGGCAGCAAAGTTTTTTTAAAACCAAAGTATTCTAAAACTATAGTATTTACATGCCTGGGTAACTAATGGTTTGGAGATCCTGATCATAACTAGCACAACGTTTTGTCTGTTGTAAAAGAAAAATGGGCCTAGTAGAACTCACTTAAGCCCACTACTCTCCAACCGTCCAAGCCCATCTTCCCTTTCTTCCACCTCACGAGCATATACCTCTTCATTGGCAAACCCTATTTCACGCCCGTTGCATCAAATAGCGGGTTGACGCGTACCTTCTTCTTCTCCTACGGATGTATTTGGGCCGGCCCATTTATACCTCTGTGTGTGGCTGCAGTTCTATGTTTTCTTTGTCGGAGAGTGGAGACGCAAAAACCGCCCCGTATTTTTCTGGCATCTCCCGTGGATTCCGTCCGTGTTTTGTTGTTCTAGTTTTTTCAACCTTTTTGCTTTCTTTTCCCTTTTCAGATTTATTTTTTGTTTCATGTTTTATATTTTTTTGTCTCTTTCCCTTTTTTATTTTCATTTTTCTACTTTTATGTTTTGCCACCCTTTTTTATGATTGTATAAATATGCTTTTCATAGTATATGAAACTTTTTATCTCGTGCCACGTCCATAAACAATTATCCTAAAGTGGATGAATATTTATTTTATTACCCGTGAACAATTAAATTGTTGTATGATTCAATTTTTAATGTAGTCAAATTCCAAGAGACGGACATAATAATTCATGTTTCATCAGTTACATTTTTTGGCCTCCAAAGTTATCTTTTCGGTTCACTAATCTCTTTCAGTTCACCCGCCTTATATATTTTTGGTTCATTCATTTCTCGGTTCATCGCCATAGTTTCTTGGCTCATTCTTTCCGGTTCATCGATGTTAGACATTTTTTGGTTCACTCTTTTCGGTTCATCGACTATATATTCGGTTCATCGCCTTATATTTATGGTTCATTCTTTTTCGGTTCACCGTTTTAGATATATTTTTGTTCATTCTTTTTTTGGTTCGTCGCTTATATTTTCCGATTCAATCCTTTTTGAACTCATCACCCTATTCCTTTTTTTGGTTCATCGCCCATATTTTAGGTTCATCGCCTTGTATTTTTTGTTCATATTTTTTTGGTTCATTGCTTTAGATATATTTGATTCACACTTTTTGGTTCATTTTCATAGACTTTCGGTTCATTTGCCTTAGATATTTCTGGTTCATTCTTGTTCGGTTCACCACCTTATATATTTCTGGTTCACTTTTTTCGGTTCATCACCCTGCCAATTTTTGGTTCATCCCTTAGATATATTACGTTCATCCGTTTTCTGTTCATCGCCTTAGATATATTGGGTTCATCGCCATATTCTTTCGTTTCCTGGGCCGATTCTTTTTGTGGTTAATTTCTCCCTTAGATATTTTAGTTTTTTTTTGTTCATCACATTGATTTTTGGTTTGTCACCTTAGATATACTCCTTTCATTCCTTTTTGGTTCATCGCCTTTGATACGTTCATTCCTTTTCGGTTCATCGACTATATATATTCGGTTCATCGCCTTACATTCTTAGTTCATTCTTTTTAGTTCACCGCCTTAGATATATTTTTGGTTCATCGTCTTAGATGTGTTTGCTTCATTCTTTTTGGTTCATCGCCTAGATATATTCGGTTCACTATTTTCTGGTTCATCGCCTAGATTTTTTGGTTCAACCTTCTTTAGGCTCATCGCCCTATTCCTTTTTTGGTTCATCGCCTATATATTTGGTTTATCGCCTTACATTTTTGGTTCATTCTTTTCAGTACACCACCTTAGGTATATTTTTGGTTTATTTTTTTCAGTTCATTGCTTTAGATATATTTGGTTCACTCTTTTCGGTTCATCTTATAGATTTTTGGTTCATTGCCTTTGATATTTCTTGTTCATTCTTTTCGGTTAATCGCCTTATATATTTTGGTTCACTCTATTTTTCGGTTGATCGCCTTACGAATTTATTATTCATTCTTTTCGCTTCATCGCCTTAGATAGATTTCGTCCATTCCTCGGCTCATCGCGCTAAATATATTTGATTCATTCTTTTATCGGTTCATGACCATATTCTTTTTTGGGTTCCTCGGCCTATTCTTTTTTTTCGGTTCATTTTTTCCCTTTGATATTTAGGTTCCTTTTCGGTTCATCACATTCATTTTTGGTTCATCACCTTGGATATATTATGTTTATTCATTTTTGGTTCATCGCCTTCGATATATTCTGTTCATTCCTTATCGGTTCATCGACTATATATATACGCTTAATCTATGAACCCAAAATATTATCAAGACAATGATCTATAACTTCAACATAAAAGATTTCAAAGTAAGATAGGTTGATGTGCCAGTATTTTCTGTTCATGAATATTTTATGTTCATCCAAATTTTAGTTTCTTTTTGGTTCACTATTATTTTCGATTCACCGGTATTTTTGATTTACTATTATATTTTGTTTTACTATTATTTTTTATTCACTACTATTTTCGGCTCAACGAAATTTTAGTTTTTTAAAATAGTTCATATTTAAAAATATTCAATATTTTTAAATGGTTTGGAATTTTTAATATGGTTCATATTTTAGAATAAAACTTCTGTTTGAAAATATTCATTTTTTTTAAATGGTTCAGATTTTGAAAGATGTTTTAAATTAGAAAATATCCATATTTCTAAAAATCTTAAGATTTAAGTTCGTAAACTTTTTAAAATCTATGATTTTTTTTATTTCAGATTATTTTCAAAATTAACAGAAAAACGGACCCTTTGAACGAGTGTGTGATTTTACTTGGAGTGAACGATACTTAAATTTTGAAGCAGCGAACGATGGATTGAATTGATCGAATGAAGCAGGAAAGCAGTACACGTCACGGAAGAATACGACGATAGAAACGACGCGACGACGGAACGGAGCGTGCGCACAGGAAACAGTAAATCGGTAAATGGGCCGGCCCAATTTGCTGAGGGGCTGCACGTAAGCGCACTAGGTGACGCTAACGCGTAGAATAGGAGCTCCCCTCTTCATTGCAGCCACTATTTCTCACCCGCTGCGAGACATTGTTCGGACTCGCCCGCACAAGGCTCCGACATGGGCCGTCCCATATTGGTTTGTTTATTTTGTTTTCGTTTTTTCTTCTTCTTTTCTTTTTTCTTTTTTCTTTTTCCGGTTTCCATTTTTTGTTTGTTTCTGTTTCTCTTTTTCCTTTTTTCGTGATATTCAAAATATGAACCTTTTTAATTAAAATTTTCAAATATGGATATTTTTAAATTTTGAACCATTTTCAAAATTATTATTTTTTAAATATGAATAATTTTTCAAAAATCTATTTTCGTTTCACTGGTATTTTTGGTTCACTATTATTTTTTGTTGATCTGAATTTTAGTTCATTTTTGGTTCATTATAATTTTCGGTTCATCAGCATTTTTGGTTCACTATTATTTTCGGGTCATCCGAATTTTGATTACTTTTCGGTTCGCCGATATTTTTTGTTTATTGTTGTTTTAGGATCCAAATTTTGGTTTGTTTTCGATTCAGTATTATTTTCGGTTCACCAGCATTTTTGGTTTACCGACATTTCTGGTTCACTATTCTATACTCCTATATAGTGTACCAATGTTGAGCGGTCCTCATATCATCAATTCTAACCATTGATCGTATAAATCTAACGGCTTAGATCATATGGATTCGCAGTGAACAGTAACCACACAGTAGTCTCCACTGTGTTCTAGAACCATCACGTATTCTTTCCCTAAAAAAAGCCCCATGGCAATGTACGTTTTGAGCTGACGTAAGTGTACAACAGCCTGCCAAGCAAAGTCAGAAAATAAATGTAGTAATATTTAAATAAGTGTGGGTCCCACTGGATACTTCTTTGCATAGTATTCTGTTCCATGACCCAAAATGGATTTCCGGTTTACCTAACTGCTCTCTTTTATCACTGATGAATTTAAACGAGTGCATGTCTGGATACATTAATCTTTTGACATAAATTTTTTATTTATTAAAAGTTCCCTATTTATCACTAATAAATAAGGATTGTCCTTAGCATCCAATTTTTTATTTTGCCATAGAGATTAATTTCGTAAGACACTCCATGTTTAATGCCAAAACTGCTATATAATAATAACGTGCATTGCACGTGTATACATACTAGTATTTTCATATCACCGGAATTTTTGGTTCGCTACTATTTTGGCTTCATCCAAATTTTGGTTCCTTTTAGGTTTACTATTATTTTCAGTTTATCGACATTTTTGGTTCACCATTATTTCGGTTCATCCAAATTTTGGTTCCTTTTCGGTTCGCCAACATTTTGGTTTACTATTAATTTTTTGTTTACCGACATTTTTGGTTCACTATTATTTTCGGTTCACCGGTATTTAGTTCAATACAATTTTCGGTTCATAAAAAAAAAATATTTTATATTTTAAAAAAATGTTAAGATTTATAACATGTTCAAATTTGAAATTTTCATTTACAAAAATGTTCGCACATGAAAATGTTCAAACTAGAAAATTGTTTAGATTTGAAAATGGTTCATATTTGAAAAAACGCTCATATTTGAAACTGGTTCAGATTTAAAATTGTTCATTTTTTAAAAAACATTCATTTTTTAAGTAATGGTTCAGATTTCGAAAATACCCATCCTTTAAAAATGGTTAAAATTTATAAAAATAAGTTTAGATTTGAAATATATTCATTTTTGAAAATGGTTCAGATTTTAGAAAAATAGGAGTAAAAAATCTAGCATTATTCAAGAAAAAGTAAAAAAAATAAGAATAAGAATAATAAAAATTGAAAGGAAAATAAAAAATAAATAAGTCATACCTATTCATTGGCCGGACCCCAGCCCACAACTTGAGCTCTCTCGCTCTACGTGGGCGAGCCGAGCGAGGTATAGGAGCTCCCCCTCTTCAGTACTTCCACAGTGACGAGTTTTTGGTCGTCAATGACGCTGCACCCTTCACCGAAAGTCCGAAACTGACAACAACGATTCGTAGATCCACGTTGTTCCCTACTAATTTCTTGCGCACCCTATACCAAAGTAATCTGAAAGACCTTTGCTAAAAAAATAAACTATATATGATTTCTTAATATCACTCATACGGACACACGACATATACAGTAAGAAACATGCATATATATATTGACATGGACCAAAAACCTACTAATTTGCATGCCTGGTGCAGTTACGTTTATTTATATAAAACACCATATATATGCATCAGCAATCTACAACAGAAAATTGGGGAGCCCAATCTTTTTTCCTGTGACGTCTTCTTGCACCCTTCTTCGATACTCACCGAACTACCGAAGGTGAATGTCCTGTAAGGTGAAGGCTCCTCAAATGCGCCGATGGGTGAGTCGTAGGACAGGCATAGAAAGTAGGCCACGGAGTACCTCTCTGTCGCCGCGTTGGTTACCACTTTGTGCTCAGCGGTCTTGTATCTGTGGTTGCTCCATGACTTCAAGATATACAGACAATACCAAAGAAATTATTAATTAAGAACCGATCTTGTTAACAGGAACTGAAATCGGCTTGTGCATCTACATATTGTTTAATGCAATGTAGGGATTAAGGCCTAGTTTGGCAGTAAAGTTTTTTGAAAACCAAACTATTCTAAATCTATAGTATTTACATGCCTGGGCAACAAATACCTCAATTTTGGAAAAAAGTGGTCCACACCTTTTTTTCCATACTGCAAATTTAGTGTAGCTTCTGAAAATACCAAAGTTTATAAAACTGAGGTTTTTTGCTAAAGCCAAACGCTTCAAAATATTTAAAATCATGGTATTATTAGAAACCACAATATTCTTTGAATACTGTAAAAAAAACTTTGTTGCCAGACGCTAAAGTTCTACGTTTGGGTTTTTTTTTCCAAGACTCGATCCCGATCGTGACTAGCACAACGTTTTGGCTGTTGTAAAAGAAAAATGGGCCTAGCAGAACTCACTTAAGCCCACTAGTCTCCAACCGTCCAAGCCCATCTTCCCTTTTCTTCCACCTCACGAGCATATACCTCTTCAGTACTTCCACAGAAACAAGTTTTTGGTCGTCAATGACGCTGCGCCCTTCACCGAAAGTCCGAAACTGGCAACAACCATGTTCCTAGATCCACGCTGTTCCCTACTACTTTCTTGCACACCGTATACCAAAGTAATCTGAAAGAACTATATATGCACTCTTAATATCACTCGTACGGATATACAGCATATACAGGTAGAAACATGTAGATATATATTGACATGGAGCAAAAACCTACTAATTTGCATGCCTGGTGCAGCTTATATATAACACGATATGTCCATATGCATTAGCAATCTACATCAGAAAATTGGGGAGCCCAATCTTTTTGCCTGTCTTCTTGACGTCTTCTTGCACCCTTCTTCGATACTCACCGAAGGTGAATGTCCTGTAAGGTGAAGGCTCCTCGCATGCGCCGATGGGCGAGTCATAGGAAGGGCATAGGAAGTAGGCCACGGAGTACCTCTCCGTCGTCGCGTTGGTTACCACTTTGTGCTCGACGCTCTTGTATCTGTTGTTGCTCCATGCCTTCAAGATATACAGACAGTACCATAGAAATTATTAAGAACCGATCTTGTTAACTAACAGGAACTGAAATCACCTTGTGCATCTACATCTGCATACAAATTCCCTGATAATTTGTTTAATTGTTGCATGCTAGCTCAATATAGGAAAAGGTGTAGCAGTACAACGTGTGTCACGGCTCCCTAGCTAGGAAAAGTTGCAATGTATCATGTGAACACCATGAACTCATCTACAGGTCTCCTATTGTACATGCAAAAGTTGCCACGTTGCATCCGTCAAACACACCCCAAATGTTTTCTTGTCCCCTGAACTTTGCAGAATGCCGGAATCAATCCATAGGCTAGCTAGCTTTTCGTTAGCGGCGGTACACAATAAGGCATAGCACAGCGCACACAAGTACGCAAGTATGACGGGGCAGCTTCCGCTTTTAGAGCGCCGAGGTACACACACACCCGGCCTGGTATTGGTGCCTCACTTGTACGCCGCCAGCATGCTACTGGTGCGTACACAGCCATGTTTTGACCCATCGAGGTAGTGGAGGCCGGCCCGGCACATGCCGCATGTACCTTCCTTGACAAGTGTATGCTAGCTATGGCAGTGCACCTAGCTAGGCAATGCGATCGATCATAGATCAAGCTACACTACTGTATGTGGTTACCTGGAAGAGGTCTCCAATGTTGACGATGAGAGCGTTGGGGATGGGCTTGACGGCCACCCACCGGCCGGAGCCCTTCATGAGCTGCAGGCCGCCGACGTGGTCCTGGCAGAGCACGGTGAGGAAGTCGCTGTCCGTGTGCGGCACCAGCCCGAAGGCGTCCGGCGAGAACGGGCACGGCGGGTACCGGTTCAGCCGGAGGAAACACGTCCTCTCGTCACACCCCGCCGGGAACTGCTCGCCGGCCGCGTGCCCGAGGCTCTCGGCCAGCACGCGCGCCAGCGTGTTGGCCAGCTTCGACATCGCGTTCGCCACCTCCTGCGTCACATCCCTGCAGAATCACACAAACTCGTCTTAATTAGTTACACTACTGTACTGGTACTGTTGTTTCGCATTGCCAAATCTATTTGTCAGCCACCAGATACAGTTGATATGAAGTTGATCGAGACAGCATCATGCACCGACTAATTTTGCGTATCTACGTTACTAACATACTATATATACTAGCTAGTAATAGTATTATTTCCACATTCAGACACCCACGGATTTGGATCTACTTCTCTCGGCCACATCATAGCATTCCGAAGATGCATGATGTTGCTAGGCCAGCTAGCATATTCCCCATAACTAACCCCGCACCTTATTTTTCTACCGAGTACCTATCCGGCCGCACTAATCAATATCGCGATCCTATTACCATGATCGTTGTCTAGTTGATCGCTTTCGGGTATTTACTCCGCTAAACTGAGTAGTACTCCAGCCACTTCACTGGAGATTTTTTTTTCTGAATCAGGATTCAGAGATGAATGTGCACACTATATATGCTGCACGTACCTGATGGCGTTGAGCTCGCCGTAGCTGCAGCGGTCGCCGGAGATGCCGGCGAGCGGGACGTGGAAGGCCTCGGACCAGGACAGCTGCCCCGGCGACGTGGCGGTCTGCGTGCCCCAGCGGTAGGAGTCGTTCAGCAGACCGGCCGTGGTCTTGGCCTCGAAGGGCAGGCGGAAGAGGCGCACCTGCTCGCGCCGCATCGCGTCCAGGAGCTCCTGCCCGACGCCGTGGTTGACCACCTGGAAGAACCCCCACTCGGATGCCGCCGCCGTGATCGCCGCGGCGCAGGCCGCCCGCTCCTCCGGGGTCCCGCCGCCGGTTGCCAGGCACCCGACGTCGATCATCGGGAGCTCGCACTCGGACACGGGAGGCGCCTGGACCTGGCAGCAGACGTCCTTGTTGTGGTCGCTGCCGGCGCGGCGGAGCAGGGAGTAGTAGCTGTCGGCCAGCGGCGGCTCGGCGGCGCTCTCGGCGAAGGCCGGCATGGTTCCAAACGAAAGCTAGCTGTTCAAAATAATTGGCGAGGCGGGAGCTGGGAATGGCTAGGCAGAGGCGTACGTGTGCGTGCACGCGCAGGCGGGTTGGGCTGGGCTGGGGGCTGAAGGAGAGCTAGCTGTGGCTCTGTGTGGGTGTGTGTTGTTCTTTGGATGCGAGCATGGCCGAGCTCTTTATATAGAGCGCGTCCGGCGAAGCGGGGCGGGGGCAGTATAATTTGGTCTGTGATGACGCGCACTCGTGTGCAGCAAGCGACTAGTTAAGCGGGCGATCGACCTCGATTAATGGCGAGCTGGTAAGGTAACAGCGTGGCGCAGGAGGACGACACTTGGAGGCGGCAGGGGCGACGCGGGCAGCGTGGGATGGTCCGCGTTTTTTGACTGGGCCAGCGAGGGAGCCGTGCCAGTCATAGATTAGCTCACTCGGCGAGGGCGTGCATGGCGATGGCGATTTAAATCTTGTCTCGTCCTTTTTTCATTCCAGTTCATGTCTACATCCCGTAGTTAATCCCGCGCGCCGCTTCGCCGGATCGATCGATCGATCGATCGGCGGCACATCGCTCGCTGTACGCGTGTTTCGCCGCGAGCACTACGCGGGCATGCCGCGCGTCGCCCCGTGCTGCTCTCGTACGCCACAACGTTTTTTTTTGAAATACCGTACGGCATAAAGTTAACTCGTCTAACGGTTTATTTTTATTGGGAGAGAAACTGGTGTCACGTTTGGTTTGCGAGAACCAAGCAGTGGTTGGATGATTAGGAGAGTTAATTACTTCTACGAAAACAACTATACCACAATTGCGCACGACAAATCCACCGGGATTTAGGTTTTGTTTTGTTTTGAAAATCCACCAAAATTGTAGTGGCTGCATTCAAATAGCAGTGATGCTCGATTTTAGCCGCGCTAACCGGTTTTCTAACAGGGGGTCCCATTGTCAGGGTTGGCGTGGCCAACAAGGAGATGGCCGGCTCGGGCAGCTGTTAACGGCCTTGACGGCGCGATCGTAGTTGACAGTTGCATCTATGAGAGCAGCACCGAGAACAGTAGCGGGAGATGGCCGGCTCGGATAGCTGTTAATCATAGTTGACAGTTGCATCTTTTCTCTGCTCTCGCTTGCTCTCCTGTCCCTCCATTTGACGTTGTCGTCGCCAACAAACTAGCCGCCGCAGGCGAGAGCATCACCGGTGACAGTATCGGGAGCCTCCTCTCCGATTTTGAAGCCGGACGCGTGAGTTCCTCTACTTCTCTCGGCTAGGGTTAGGGTTAGAAATTTGGGATTTTGTATTTCAACTTGAAATTTGTCGATTGGATCTCGGAATAGTAAGTTGAGTGTGAATTTTTGTTACTTGTCTTTCTCTTTTAGAAGCACGAGATATTCTATTTTGATGGAATGGAGGATCAACAGATCAAAATCAAAGAACTATGTGTACTTGCGAAGAAGCTTAGCAACATGTGTGCTTTGAAGGGACAAACATTGGCATAGGGGTGTGCAAATATGGTATACAGTTCATTGGAAATTAGATTAGGTTATAATGTAGTTAAGTTAATTTTGTTAGCTGTAGAGTAGTGCGCTATATGTTTATTTAGCAACTAAATTAAATATATATTTTGAAATGGTAGTTAATTCTAGTCATTTACATACAATAGGCATTACAATACCAGATCCACACACAAATAGGGAATCACTAGTTTATTTGTCTGCTCCTCAATTCTCTTCTCATGGATCCTGCTAGCTATCAAGTACCCATCTAGCCAAATGCTAGAATAATTCTTACCTATTTTTAGAAGTTAGTAAAAATCCTCAAAAAATGCTAGAGTAATTCCTACCTATTTTTAGAAGCTAGTATAAACCATCAGAAAAATGCTAGAGTAATCCCTACCTATTTTTACAAGCTAGTAAAAATACCATAAAAATTCTAGAGTACTTCCTACCTATTTTTAGAAGCTAGTAAAATCCTAAAATATTGCTAGAGTAATTTTTACCTATTTTTAGAAGTTGATAAAAATCCTCAAAAACTTCTAGAGTAATTCCTACATATATTTAGAAGCTAGTAATATCCTCAAAAATACTGGAGTAATTCCTACCTATTTTTAGAGTCTAGTAAAAAATCATCAAAATATACTAGACTAATTCCTACATATATTTAGAAGCTATTGAAAACCTCAAAAAATGCTAGAGTAATTCCTACCTTTTAGAAGCTAGTGAAAATCCTCAAAAAATGCTAAAGTAATTCCTACCTATTTTTAGAAGCTAGTAAAAATACTCAAAAATTGCTAGAGTAATTTCTACCTATTTTGCAAGTTAATAAAAATCTTATAAAAATGATACCGTATTTCCTACCTATTTTAGAAGTTAGTAAAAATCCTCACAAAATGTTAGAGTAATTTATACCTATTTTTAAAAGCTAATAAAAATCATCAAATAAATCTGGAGTGATTCCTAAATATTTTTAGAAGCTAGGAAAAATCCTCATAAAATTCTATACTAAGGGCCTGTTCGGAAACTCACTGCTCTCTGAAATTCCGTCTCTCGACTTTGCTTCTAGCGACAAGCGCTCTCTCAATAAACACGAGGAGCCAATAATGTTCGGTACCGCTCCACTCCTTCATTGATTGGGCTTCTAGCCCAACCAAGCAAAATGGAGTTGGACATCAGGTACAAAAGGAAATACAACATGTGGGAAGCTGAAGGATTGGGCATTTGCTTCTATGCTGAAAAGAGACTATGTGGGATTACACTATTTTTTTTGTTTTTTCTGTGATGATTGAATGCGTTCATGGAAGTCCATCTCATCGTGGTTAGAAATTGAGTAGTTCCCAAAATAGGATGGGGGCAAGGACGGGGCAATAGGTTACATGCGTGAATTGAGCGACCGTAGTTCATGGCGGTGCCAAAAAGCTCATCACAGTGGTGGAACTCCTGGATTTTGCCTGGAGATAGGCGTCGATTAGGACCGTGGTGAGGAGAAATCTGCGGCGGAACGAACAAAATAGGCGGCATGTGGGTCAATTCAATGGCGGGCAGCCTCAATCTGATAGATGACTATGTGGAAAATCGTCCGGCGGCACCACGGATATCATGGCGACTATGGGTGGACACTTTGCCAGAGCGAGGCTTGAAAGGAACAAGATCTAGAGGTTAGTGACGAGCAACATATTACGTCAATCGGTATCATTTCGGGTCACTTGGTGGTGGCAATTGATAACTTGCAAATTTGAGTAGCTATGCGTTTTATTAAAAGGAGGATCTCCAAATATGCCGCTCCGATCCAGCACTTTAGCTCCACGCATTTGGAGCGCTCGGTGCCGCTCTGCGAGCTCCGACGGAAGAGCTGGGAGGTAGAGCGTTCCTGAAGAGGCCCTAATTCCTACGTATTTTTAGAATCTTGTAAAAATCTAGAGAAAATGATGAATAATTCCTATCTGTTTAGAAGCTAGTAAAAATCGTCAAAAATGCTAGGATTTTTCCTAACTATTTTTAGACTCTAGTACAAATATTTATAAACAGCTAGACTTATTCCTACCTACTTTAAGAAGCTAGTAAAACGCCTCAAAAAATGTTAGAGTAATACCAACCTATTATAAGAAGCCAGTAAAAATCCTAAAAAATGCTAGAGTAATTCCTACCTATTTTTATAAGCTAGTAAAACCCTAAAAAATGCTAGAATAATTATTAAATATTTTTAGAAGCTAGGTGAAAATCCTCAAAAAATGATGATGTAATTTCTACCTATTTTTAGACGCTACTAAAAATCCTAAAACTTCTTCAGTAATTCCTACATATTTTTAGAAGGCAGTAAAAATACTTTAAAAATACTGCAGTAATTACTCAAAAATGCTAGAGTAAAAATCGTTAAATTTTCTAAAAATAAGTAGGACTTAATCTAGATTTTGTTGTGGATTTTGACTAGCATCTAATAATATGTAGGAATTACTCTAGCATTTATTGGGGATTTTTACCAGCATATAAAAATAGGTAGGAATTACTCTAGCATTTTTTTACAGTTCTTAGTAGATTCTAAAATTAGGTACGATACTCTAGCATTTTTTTGAGAATTTCTACTAGATTCTACAAATATGTAGGAATTACTCCAGAATTGTTTGTAGACATTTACTAGTTTCTAAAAATAGGTTGGAATTACTCTAGCATCTTTGAGGATTTCTACTTGCTTCTAAAAATAGGGTTAGAATTACTCTAGCATTTGTTGGGATGTTTACTAGCTTCTAAAAATAGGTAAGAATTATTCTACCATTTGGCTATATGGGTACTTGACAGCTAGCGGGATCCATGAGAAGAGGTAGGAATTAACCTAGCATTTGTTGAAGATTTTCCATAGCTTCTAAAAATGTGTAGAAATTAATGTTGCATTTTTTGAGGATTTTTACTAGATTCTAAAAATAGATAGGAATTACTTTAGCATTTTCTGAGGATTTTTACTAGATTCTAAAAATAGGTCAGAATTACTCTAGAATTTGTTGGGGATGTTTACTAGCTTCTAAAAATAGGTAGGAATTACTCTAGCATTTTGGGGATTTTTACTAGATTCTAAAATATGGGGAAATTAGCTTTTTGTGGATTTTTTATTAGTTTCTAAAATAGGTAGCAATTACTCTAGCAATTTTTGAGGATTGTTAGACATGATTTTTTGCCTATCTAAGATATATCTATAGGTACATCTTGTACATACAAAGGTACATCTTTTACATTCGTAGGTACATTTTTTGAGGATTGTTAGACATATTATATAGTCCCTCTGTGAGATACATCCGTAGGTACATTTTGTGATTTATTTCAAAAGTTGTCAGCACAACTTTCCATAGGTACATCTCTATTTTTATAAAATACATATGTATCCTCCAGATATTTGTACTTTTATACCTTAAAATCGCTTTTGTTGATTTTCCTAACTAACGTATCACATAGTTGTACATAAAGTTTGAATTACTTTCGAGAAATGGGCTGAAATTCATTATGTCAAAGGAAAGTAGCTAGAAAGCTTGAAAATTCTCAAAACTCCCACACATGCCATGATATATGATACATATGCGTGAAAAATGAAAAAGCGCAAATTTGAATATTATTTTTTGTACTGACTTCAACATTTTCCACTTCTGTTTTTGATAAATGATATTAAAATAGAAATAACAAATATGCTAGTAGCCAATTAGGCAGTATTCTTTGTCATGGGAAGATGCATCTTTGTCCAAAAAAAAGTGCAGATTATCATGACTATGTTATGATACTGTCCATGACCTAGCTCAATTACTCATGTAGCTTGAAAGCCAAGATAGTTCATACATGGAAGCCCATTTCTCGAAGTGTTTTTCTATTATTTGTCAAAAATCATTTTATCACTTTTCTTGCTAACTAGTACACAAAATAGGGTCACCAAGGCAAATAATTAGTTTGTTTGACAATTATATCACATTCCTAGATTTTTTTAAATGGTAAAAATATTCAACATATCTTTCCAGACATAAGTTTCAAATTTTTTGAAACCCGATAAGTATCTTCCGTAATTTAAAATTTGTGTACCTTAAAATGATTTTTGCTTATTTTCCCGACCGACCTCTCATAGTTGTAGTGCAATTTTGAATTATGTCCAGGAAATGAGTAGAAATCCATTAAATCAAAGGAAAGCAGTAAGAAATTTGGAAATTTCTTGAAACTCCAACATAAGCCATGATATATGATATATTATGCATGAAAAATGTATAGGTGCAGCTTTGAATATTATTCCTGGTACTTGATTCACAATGTACCCCATACCCATTTTGTATATATCGCGCACATTTTGTGTCAAAGAAACGAGTGCTACAGTAAAAAATCACACAAGTCAAATATGGGAAATCATCTGCGTACTTATCATCATCTTGAAAACTAAAATCCCCGAAAATGCAACCGATGGAACCGTATTCAGTTGATTTTAGCAGAATTGTTACCAACCACTACTAAGCCAATAACATCTCCTATCCCAGATTCAATCGTCGTCTTTATCATCCCCATTCTATCAAGTATCTCTACAATCCGTTGTTATAACCGAATATCATCACACACTTTATGTTTTACTATCTCAACGGGTTGTATGCAATTTTACATAAACTGTATGCGGTTGTCAATTTATCGCACACTATTAGTTTAACAAAATTGTGTGTGATTAGGAATATTGCACTCGATTACTTAGTAAACCATGTGTGATGCATTGTGGCTTGCTCATGGTGCCATGTCACAATGGACTCCTCCAAAACCCTATGCTCCTCCGGTTCTTGACTCCTATCAAGCTCCTCAAAATAACTGAGATACATTAACAACGACGAATCCGACATCGTCGAATAAGTGTCATTGACCAACGTCTCCACGGAGGAGATGAATTAGGACTACAAGCTGGAGGAGGATGGGCTCACGACGTGACATGGCGGTGCGAGTATGCCTGCATGCCCGTGCTCGGCCATGCGATTGTGCGGAGTGCTCCTCCACCACCTCCATCAGCGCAAGGACGGTGGGTACCCACCTAGGCGCTCAAGGCACTTTTAGTGCTCTCGCCACTTGATGTTCGCCAATGAGTATTGCATCTTGCTAGGGATAATTGACTTGTAGAGAAGCGGCTCCTATTATTTACAGATGAGCGCGGAGAGGCAGGAACACGAGAAACGACATGAAACAAAGGCGAGAAGACATAACCCTAAATAACCGAAAACATCGCGTGGAAAGAAAGCGTGAAGGCAAGACGTGCGAATGAAATTACAGTTTGCGAAGTTTCCTAAAATCACACGCAATAATTACCTACACATAATCGTGTGCGATATTATGAAATTTCACAGAAAGTTCCTCTAAGTAAATTGTGTGCGATAATTGTACACGGTTGGTAGAAGGAAATCTCACACGGCTCCTCGAAACAGGCTCATCGCACACGGCTTGATCCATGCACAACTTTAAAATTGTGCCGGAAGCGATAGGTCACAGCCCACGGTGGTCGCTTGATACGTGTCAAACGTATCTATAATTTTTAATTGTTCCATGCTAGTTTTGTGGTATTGTCACATGTTTTTAATATCATATTACATCATTTTTATGCATTTTTTCAGACTAACCTATTGACAAGATGCCCAGTGACAGTTTCATGTTTTTGCTATTTTTGTATTTCAGAAAATCTACCACATGAAATATTCTCGGATTGCGCTGAAATTTACGGAGAATTTTTATTTGACAAGATGGAGTCAGAGTCCAAAGGGCGACCTGGGGGGCCACCCAGGGGCCAGAGGCGGCCAGCGGCCGCGGCTACACCTGGACACGCGGGTGGGGCCCGCACCGCCTCGGCCCCCCTCGACGCCTATAAAATCACTAAAAAGCTAAAACACCAGGGCGACCATTATTTTCTAGAGAAGTCATCCCGAGCTGCCGCCACCATAAACCCTAGTTCGGGGGTTATTCTGAAGCTGATCCAAGCACCCTGCCGGAGGGGAGATCGATCCCGGAGGGCTCTTCATCGCCATGTCTTCCTTCGGAATGATTTGTGAGTAGTTCCACCTTGGACCATGGGTCCATGGCAGTAGCTAGATGGTAGTCTCTCACCCTTGTGCTTCATGTATTATGATCTTGTGAGCTTCCTAACATGATCAAGATCGACTATTGTAATGCTATGTGATGTGTTTGCTGGGATCCGATGGATTTTGAAGTTATGATCAGATTGTGCATGATTCTTATATGTTCTTGCATGCGTTCCGATGTGTGTAGTTGCTTTGGCCAAGTAATTATGTGTGTCTCCAAGAGGGAGTATTTATGCTAGATAGTGGGTTCATGCCCCTTTTTGTTCCTGGGCACGAGTGACAAAAATGTATAAGGTGGAGGGTGTGTTGTTGCTACTAAGGGTAAAACAACGGTATTAAAGTCTATTTTGATGTTTAATATTGCTTACTCCATGCGCTTTACTTAATTCAAATATCTGTTGCTTGCAACTTTATACCAATGGGTGACAGGCTGGATAGCGATCCCACGGTGGACTTTTTAGACAAAGATGCAGTTGGTTACCATTTACTCTTTGTCATAGCTAGATTAAGTTTGTGTCGTAATCTTGTCAATTGCCTAGCTGTAATTTGTTTACCCAGCATATGAGTGTTTTATCTATTTGAGAGACTCCACTAGTGAACCCATGGCCCCCGGTCCATCTTTTTACATTGTTTACAACCTCATTTACTTGTTTTTCATCATCATTACTCCTCTGGTCTGTTTCCATAATTTGATCCACTATACTATACATTTAACCGCTTTGTTTTCAGTAGACCGGAAAGATTGAAAACCTTTCTGCCGTTAGGGGCAAAGTAATTGTTTGAGTGTGTGCAGGTTCACGTTCATTGACGATTAAGCGCCAGAGATCGTCAAGGTTCACCTCGTTGTTGATTTCAAAGTCCTACTGGTTCGATAAACCTCGGTTCGTTAACGAGGGAAAACTGGTACTTACTACATCCACGCCTTCGCTTGGGGCACTACCCAACGCTATCATCATCCGCAATCAAGCAGTTTTCTGGCACCTGATGGCGTGATGTTGGGAAACCCCAAGAGGAAGGTATGATGCAGCACATAAGAAGTTTTCCCTTGATTACAAAACCAAGGTTGTCGAATCTAGTAGGACTTGGAGAAGGTTTAGCAAGGTGTCAATTGCGCCGTTTCTCGATTATTGACGTGGACCTGCACACAATCACCAACAAACTACTTTGCCCCAACAAAATAGAGAGGTTGTAAATCTCTCCGGCTTGCCAAACACAAAGAATTAAATGTGTGGATGTAAAATATGACGAGGATAAAATATGAACAGCGAGCAAATGATGATGAAAAGCTATGAAAACGGTTGTAAGCAATGTAGAAAAATAGGACCGGGGTCCACAGTTCAATAGAGGTGTCTCTCCAAAAGATATACATGATGGGTAAACAATTTACAGCATGGAAATTGACAGAATTGTAGGTGCATAACAAGGCTATCATAAAACAATATAGTTCACCGCTTCATCTAATATGGGCACTGCGTCAAAATACATAGACCGTCATCCAACCGCATCTATGACTAATAGTCCACTATGGGATCGCTATCCAGCATGTCACCCAAAAGTATTAAGTTGCAAGCAAAAGATCATTACAATAAGCAAAGTGCATACTGTAAGCAATGTAGATAACACGAAGAAAAACACACTTCTGTTTTCTCCCTAGTGGCAACAGCACATCTCTAGCCTTTACCGTTCCTGTCACCGAACTTAGCCAAAGAGAGGCATGAACCCACTATCTAGCATAAATACTCCCTCATACAACACTAACAATTACTCGGCCAAAGCAACCACTAGCATCGGAGAGCATGCAAAATCATAGATGAAACACATAACTGAACAAAAGTAATGACTTCCACAATTCATCGGATCCATGCAAACACAATCATGTAGCAATTACAAATAGATGATTTTGATCATGATAGGCAGCTCACAAGATCTAAGCAATGGAGTACAAGGAGGAGAGACAACCATATAGCTACTGCTATGGACACGTAGTCCCGTGGTGGACTACTCACGCATCACTCCGGAGGCAGGCATGGTGATGTAGATGCCTTCGACGTCGATTCCCCTCTCTGGCAGGGTGCCAGGAAGAGCTGCTGAACCCTCCCGAACTAGGGTTTGATATGGCGGTGGCCTCGGACGTCTTCTGGAAATATGATCGGCCCTCTTAGGGTTTTTGCGTCGAGGGGGATTTTATAGGCGAAGAGGTGACGCGAGGAGGCGAAGGAGCTGCCCAGGTGGGCCCCAGGCCCGGCCTACGGTGGGGCCGCGCCTGGAGGCCATTTGGAGCCCCTAGGGCTCCCCTCCGGGCATCCTTCGGGTTCTATCTTTGTTTCATATAGAAAATAATTCCTGTAAATTTTCAGTGCATTCCGAGAAACTTTCCAGAACAACTTTTCTGAAACAAAAAGACAGCAGAAAACAGGAACTGGCACTAGGCATCTTGTTGATAGGTTAGTTCCATAAATCATGCCAAAATGATATAAAAACATTGTAAAAACATGTGGCAATTGATATATAATCAAGCATGGAACATCAAAAATTATAGATACGTCGGAGACGTATCAGCATCCCCAAGCTTAACTCCTGCTCGTCCTCGAGTAGGTAATCGATAACAAAATAATTTTTGAAGTGACATGCTACCAATCACAATCATGATCAACTAATCTTGTAAAGCATATGAACTGAATGCAATGATCCAAAACAAAGGTTCATTGAATAAAACAAACAATGATTAACTAGATAAACATCTAAATAAGAATGTACTAGCAAAGAGTACTTTCAAGTTTTAAAAGCATAACACTTGATAATGATTGATAACTCACAAAGCAATATTGATTCAACAAAGGAGTTTGGCCAACACAAAGGAAGATTTAAGTTTTCAGCAAAAGTTTCAACTTGCAACTTATTTATCTCAAGATAAAGTCAATACAAAGTTTTCACAGTTAGACACAAAGATAACATGAAGTAAAACATGAACCAAAGTTGACACCAAGTGATTGCTTGAGGAGTTTAGAAGGAGGAGGAAGACTAACTCAACATAAAAGTAAAAGAAAGGCCCTTCGCAGAGGGAAGCAGGGATTAATCATGTGCTAGAGCTTTTATTTTATTTTTGATTTTTGATAGAAGTAAAACAGTTTTGAGACATGCATGCTTTTGTCAACGACTTCACATCAAATAAACTAGCTAGTCCCCCATAACAAGCAAGGCTTTTTAGACTTGTGAGAGCGGCTGGTTTTAGAGGAACGAGTACATTCCTCTTTCTCCTTTGTTTCACCACTAACCAATGTTTGAGCTGATCTCTCAGATTTTCATTGTGCGGAGGAGAATGGTGAGTTATATTTATATTTTGCTTAAGCCGCTCTCGGGTTGATTCAAGTGAGGACGTAAACCATCAACACCGGGTGAAAGGGGGAAAATCACCTTGTCTATCACAAGTTATAACCAACTTCTTACTGCTTCCTCATGAGCTTAAAAACAGAGGCACAAAAAGGAGAATTTTGAATATTTTAAAGATAGCACATGAAAAATTTACTTGGAGTGGCAGGGAAATTCCACATGTAGGTAGGTATGGTGGACACAAATGGCAAAGATTTTTTGGCTCAGGGAGTTGGATGCACGAGAAGTATTCCCTCTCAGTACAGAATTTTTGGGCTTAGCAGGATATCAAGCAACATCAACTTGGTTCAATGAATGACTACAGATATACATCATGCATAACCACGAGACTTCACACTGTCTACCTTGTTAGCCAAACCAACTCTTTGCAAAAGAATATCTAGACTTTGAGAACTACCAAGCAGGACAAGCACCACAATTTTAAAGCTTTACGGCAGTTCTTTACTAATCTACTCTTACTAGATGATCCACAAGTTTAAGCATTAATCAACTTCATATCTCTAAACAATTGCAAAGTATCAAAGATTCAAGACAATGGTATACAAGATTAAGCAGCACTTTTTACACTTCCTACATGATAATTTCCACTTAACCAAACACCAATCAACATATTTGAAACAAAACTAAAAGGGTGAAGCAACATGAGCAAAACTTCCTAACTACAAAAGTTAACAGCTCTGAACAAGAGATGCTTGAAAACAAGAGCTAAAAGCATAAAAGACAAAGGCTAAACACTCAACACATATAAGTGAAGCACATGAGTGTATAATGAAAAAGCGGAGCGTGTCTCTCTCCCAAACAAGCATGCATGGATCCAAATTATTGCAAGGACCAGAAAACTAACACAAACAAACTGAAAGTAAAAACAAACCGACGCTCCAAGAACAGCACATAGTGTGTAAGGGAATAAAAATATAGTACAATGAGAAAAACCGATGATTGTTGATGAAGAAGGGGATGCCTTGGGCATCCCCAAGCTTAGACGCTTGTAACTTCTTGAATATCTCAGATGAGGGTCCATGGGGAGCCTCCCAAAACTTAGGCTTTTGTTCCTTCTCAATCTTACTTCATCACCTTGCACTTGGATACTTGAAAACTTCCTTCACGCAAAACTTATAGCAACTTCATTAAGGGGTTAGTCCACAAAAACAATATCTTCCTTCAGTTCCAAAGCACATATCAAGAACTCATTTTTTTACAACATTAGCTACTGTCACAAAGGTCTAAGTAAAGATCTAGCTTTGAAAAAAAACTTCACTTTGCCCGCGAAAGAAGCAATGCAAAACCGAGGACAGAATCTGTCAAAAACAGAACAGACTGTAAAGATGAATTTTTTCGAGGCACTTCTGGACTTCAAATCAGAAAACTTAAAACTAGAAAAAGGTAGACAAAACCCTGATGCTTTCTGTAAAAAATGTTCAGCCACAGATGATTTTATGTGAGTTTTTGGATTTTCGAACAGTGAGGAACAGAAATCTGTTTCTCGACAGCAAACTCACAAATTAGTCTTCCTCTTTTTTAGAGGCTATTCTTGGCACCAAAAACCAAAACAAAAAGATACAAGGGAGTTGTTACAGAAGTAACATCACCAAAAACTCAAAGAAAACAGTAGGTAAAAATAAAATGGGTTGCCTCCCATAAGCGCTTTTCTTTAAAGCCTTTTAGCTAGGCATGATAATTTTAATGATACTCTCATAAGAATAAGAGTTGAAACACAAAGAGTTGAAATAAATCCATGAAGAACAAAGTATCAAGCATAGGAATGTAGAACAAGAGCAGTTTCAAAAATTTCAACGCAAAGAGAGGTGTTTTTTAGTGACATGAAAATTTCTACAGCCATATTTTACTCTCTCATAGTAATTTTCAGTAGCATCATGAACAAACTCAACAATATAATTATCACATTAAACATGATTTTCATGATCTACAAACACATAATTTTTATTAAGCTCCAAAATAGTATCATCAAAATAAACAGAAGTCATGACCTTTCCATTCCATTATTAAACATGTTTATTTTTGGTTTCTTTGAGTTTGGGTGATGTTTAATAGGGGAATCATGGTCATAAGTGTAGCAAGCATCAATTTCCTCAAAAAGAGATATTTCAAGAGAATCCATAGGAACATAACATTCATCCTCCTCTGGTAAGCATGGAGGGCAATCAAATAATGTAAGAGTTAAAGAGTTACTCTCATTAGAAGGTAGGCATGGGTAGCTAATCCATTCTTCCTCCTTTTGTTTGTCACTCTCTTCCTCTTTTTCATCCAATGAGCTTCCATTTTCAGCAATTTCTTCTTCCATGATGTCCTGCAAGGCATTAGTCTCTTCTTTTGGAGGATAAGTTCTCCCAAGAAATTCGGTAATATAAGGATTATCATTGTAATACTCAAGGCAATACCCAAGTATAACAAAATTTTCAGATTTGTAAGAAGCATCATCAATATCTTTAAGCACAGAAGTAATTTCATAGGCACCCATAAAAGCAACAAATTCTTCAATTTGTTCAAGATTATCAAAATCATAGTTTCCTTTAGCATAAGAAGTCATGTTTCATTATAATTATAATCACATTGTAAAGGGAGGTGTTTATGCCTCCTACAGCAAAAAGATTCATTAAGGCACCAGGAATCATCATAAGTAGAGCAAAAGTTTTCAGCAAGACTATTCAATTTATTTATTTGTGCCCATTATTGTTTTCCTTTTTTAGACAAGCAGTATTCCATATAATATTTTTGTTGTTCCTCCATGAACCCACCTTGCCAATAACATCTAGTCTCAAACAAAGTAACCATTGATAGCAAGTAAAGAACAAGACATAATAACATGACATAACTGAAATAAACTAGGTGCTGGATTTTTTTTCAATTTTAGAGCAAATGAAAGGCAAAACAAGACTAAAAAAAATATACTAAGCAAGAAAATAACAAAGTAAAGTGAAAGGATGTGTGAAACTCCCCTAGCTGAAGCTTCCAAGTCCCCGGCAATGGCGCCAGAAAACTTCTTGATGGCGTGATGTTGGGAAACCCCAAGAGGAAGGTAGGAAGCAGCACAGAAGAAGTTTTCCCTTGATTACAAAACCAAGGTTGTCGAATCCAATAGGACTTGGAGAAGGCTTAGAAATGTGTCAATAGCATAGTTTCTCGATTATTGACGTGGACCTGGACACAATCACCAACAAACTACTTTGCCCCAACAAAACAGAGAGGTTGTCAATCTCTCTGGCTTGCCAAACACAAAGAATTAAATGTGTGGATATAAAATTGATGAGGATGAAATATGACTAGTGAGAAAATGATGAAAAGCTATGAAAACGGTTGTAAGCAATGTAGAAAAATAGGACCGGGGTCCACAGTTCACTAGAGGTGCCTCTCCAAAAGATATACATGATGGGTAAACAAATTACAGCATGGCAATTGACAGAATTGTAGGCGCACAACAAGGCTATCATAAAACAATATAGTTCACCGCTTCATCTAATATGGGCATTATGTCAAAATACATAGACCGTCAGCCAACCGCATCTATGACTAATAATTCACTCTGGGATCGCTATCCAGCATGTCACCCAAAAGTATTAAGTTGCAAGCAACTGATCATTACAATAAGCAAAGTGCATAATGTAAGCAATGTAGATAACACAAAGAAAATCACACTGCTATTTTCCCCCTAGTGGCAACAGCACATCTCTAGCCTTTACCGTTCCTGTCACCGAACTTAGACAAAGAGAGGCATGAACCCACTATCTAGCATAAATACTCCCTCATACAACACTAACAATTACTCGGCCAAAGGAACCACTAGCATCGGAGAGCATGCAAGATCATAGATGAAACACATAACTGAACAAAAGTAATGACTTCCACAATTCATCGGATCCATGCAAACACAATCATGTAGCAATTACAAATAGATGATCTTGATCATGATAGGCAACTCACAAGATCTAAGCAATGGAGTACAAGGAGGAGAGACAACCATCTAGCTACTGTTATGGACCCGTAGTCCCGTGGTGGACTATTCAAGTATCACGCCGGAGGCAGGCACGGTGATGTAGATGCCTCCGGCGTCGATTCCCCTCTCCGGCAGGGTGCCAGGAAGAGCTTCTAAACCCTCCCAAGCTAGGGTTTGAGATGGCGGCGGCCTCGGACGTCTTCTGGAAATATGATCGGCCCTCTTAGGGTTTTTGCGTCGAGGGCAATTTTATAGGCGAAGAGGCGACGCGAGGAGGCGAAGGAGCAGCCTAGGTGGGCCCTAGGCATGGCCTAGGGTGGGGCGGCGCCGGGAGGGCGTCTGGAGCCCCTGGGGCTCCCCTCCGGGCGTCCTTTGGGTTCCGTCTTTGTTTCATATAGGAAATAATTCCTATAAATTTTCAGCGCATTCCGAGAAACTTTCCAGAACAACTTTTCTGAAACAAAAAGATAGCAGAAAACAGGAACTGGCACTGGGTATCTTGTTAATAGGTTAGTTCCATAAATCATGCAAAAATGATATAAAAACATTGTAAAAACATGTGTCAATTGATATATAATCAAGCATGGAACATAAAAATTATAGATACGTCGGAGACGTATCAGCGCCGTTGCCAGGGACTTTGGAGCTACAGCAAGTGGAGTCTCATACTCTCGATCACTTTACTTTGCTTTTTTCTTGCTTTTTTTATTTCTCGTTTAGTTTATTTTCTTTTTTGAAATTTTTAAAACCCAAAAATAAAGAATTAGTGTAGCTTTTATTCCTGTTTTTACTTTCTGTTTTGCTATTCGGTTTGTTAGTATGTCTAGATCTACTCCTTTTGTTGAGTCTCCCGAAGCCGAAGTCCTCACCTTCAAATAAAAAGGTGGGGAAAGTTTGAAAGATGCTTGGTATAGAATTAAAAATGCTCATCATAGATCCACTAAAAAGCCTTTGGCCATCGTTCTCCATAGAAATTTTTATGTTGGCATTACAAGTTGGTATAGGTATGTACTAGACACTATCACTGGCGGAAACTTCCTAGGGATTAATGCTTTGGAAGCTTTTAATGTTATAGAGAGTCTTGTGGGGACTCCACCAACTAATGATGGTAAAATCGAAATCACTTTGGAACATGTCATGCAAAGGTTAGAGGTCATAGAAGATAATGTACCAAGTGCTGATATGATAAGGGAAATAGATAAGGGAATTCTTGATGGTATTAACAAGCTTGATGGTTGTTTAAAAGATATTGCTAAAAGTATTAAGTCACTTGAACCTTTAAAAGCTAGTAATCAAACCATAAGAATTGATAAATTGGAGGAAGTAATTGATACCATGGGAGCCACCTTTTCGTCACTCAAATCTAAAAAGAAAGTGACTCCGGCTTCTAAAGTGCCTAAATTCATATTTGTGCCAATAAACACTACTAAAGTTGATACATCGTTTGCAGGAAAAGAGGAGCTGAGGATGGTGAAGGAAGCTCAAACCTTCAAGGATTCGAAGGGAGGCCCCCCATTGGGTAAAGCTAATTTTACCCCCACCAATTGTTGCTACTAATAGTATTGCTGGGGGTCCTTTCCCAAGTTTCACCACTCATGAATTTGATGAAGATGATGATGCCCTCGATTTTGAAAACACTTGATATTTGGCATTGCGCCTAGCTAAAAGAAGTTAAAGAAAAGCGCTTATTGGGAGGCAGCCCATCTTTTATTTCAGTTTTGTTTTTGCTTTTCTTGAGTCATGGAGTTGTTCCTTCTATAGAAATTTCATTGTATCTTTTTCTTTCGTTTTTTTGTGCAAAGTTTAGCCTCTAATGCATTGAAAGTGCGAGGTATTGTTTTGTTGTCCAGAAACAGATCTCTGCCCTTCACTGTTCGAAAATCCAAAAAAATCACAGGATGTAATCTTTTTCTGGATTTTTTTTAAAGTAAGACTGTGAAAGAACAACTATGCCCGGATGTCGCCTAGAGGGGGGGTGAATAGGCGATTAAAACTTTTTCTAATTAGGGGCTTGATAATTGCGGAATAAAACTATGTGTTTAAATTAACAAGCCAACAACCTAATTACTAGGCTCACCTATGTGCACCAACAACTTATGCTAAGCAATTCAAACAACAAGGTGAAAGCAAGATATGAACTTCAAGCACGAAGGCTATCACAATGTAAATTGCATAAGTAAAGCTCGGGTATAGAAATAACCGAGGCACGCGGAGACGAGGATGTATTCCCGAGTTCCTCCTTGTTAAGGGAGTACGTCTCGTTGGAGGGGTGTGAGCTCGCCACAAAAGGCCTACTCAAGATGCCACAAAGGCCTCACCCTATTCTCCGATGAACCTCACCCAAGGGATTGGTTCACCTTCCACTATCGGAATCCTTCAAGGCGGATTCCGGAGCCCTTTACAACTCCTCTTGGGGCACACACCCACAACTCAATTGGGGGCTCCCAAACTCGTGCCGAAGCTTCACAACTCGAAGTCTTCGCGGCACCTCCAACCGTCTAGGGTACACAATGCACCCAAGAGGCAACAAGCTCTTGGGAACACAATGCACCCAAGAGTAACAAGCTTCTCAACCTTCAACTTCACGTATCACCGTGGAGAGAGCAACCCGATGCAACAAATGCAAAAAGGCAAGAGCACACAAAGTGCTCAAATCCTTCACTCCCAACTTCCAACCAAAGCAACTAATGCTATGGAGGGAATAAGAGAGGAAGAACAAAGGGGATGAGCACAAAGCAACCCCAAAATCTAGATCCACAAGATTCCCTCACTTAGAGGGGATTTTGATTGGTGGAATGGTAGATCTAGATCTCCTCTCTTGAAACCCTAAATTTGGGCAAGAATCATTGGAGGGGAAGAGAGGAATCAAGCTCACAAGGATTAGAGCAAAGGGAAAGAGCAAGAACAAGTGAGCAAGAGCAGCAACCAGGTTTTGGGGGGGAAGGAGGCTTTTTATAGCCTCCCCCAAAAACTAGCCGTTGGAGCCTGTCCAGGCCGGAGACTCCGGAGTAAGTGGCCGGAGACTCCGGCCTGCTGGGTCATCGGGGAGACCGGAGATTCCAGTCCTTGGGGCCGGAGACTCCGGCCAGGCCGGAGACTCCGGGCACCCTCCGGGGTAGCTCCGGACCCCTATCCAGAGGCGCACCACACAGATGCAGAAGGCTGAGGAAAATGAGAGGGCCGGAGATTCCGGGTCCTCGGGCCGGAGACTCCGGTCCTTCTCCGGGGGAACTCCGGACCCCTATACAGTGGCGCACCACAGCAAACACAAAACAGCAGCGAAAAAACACAGGCCGGAGACTCCGGGTCCTTGGGGGCGGAGACTCCGGTGTGACCGAAGACTCCGGACCCTCTCCGGGGTAGATCCAAATAGAGAAAACCAGAACTGCCATAACTTTTGCAAATGAAGTCCGAATCGAGTGAATCCAATTTTGTTGGAAAGAGGACGACAAGAGCTTACCCTACAAAAACTGAAAATATGAAAACAAGCAAAGGAGATTGTGCGGAGGGATGGAATGGTGAGACCTTTCCAAGCGGATGAACCGGCAAAATCTCCAACACCGAAAACGCACAAGCTTTTCATCAAGACTCCGTTTTCAATGATCTTGGGCTTGTTTCGAAGATAATCACAAGCCCTACAAGATCATGCATATACACATCATAGTCTATCATGTGAGGAGGAAATCATAAGGAGAGAGTTTGACCTCTCGTAGAAGAGACAAACCGGTAAAACCTCCGATATCAAAAACGCAAGAAGATATTCATGAGATCCGTTTTTGATGAACTAGAGCTTGGTATGGAGATGAACACAAGCTCTAAATTCTCACATGGATAAAAGCCAAATAAGAACCAATAAAGATGATTGCATGGATGCAAAGGTTTGAGCTCTCCACGAACGATACGATCATGATACTCGGTCGAGAGCCCCTCTTGATAGTACGGCTATCTATCCTATAATCCGGTCTCTCACTAAACAACATGAGACCGGTAAAATAAAAGCCCTACCAAGATCATACCTTTGCCTTGCGCATTAATCCACTCGAGGTCGATGGAGACTATCTTCATCTCCTCAAGGCGAACCATCTTCTTGATTGCGCTTCGCTTGGTGAAGAATCACATGACGCTCCCCCATACACCAAGATGGGAGGAGCACTCTTCGGCATATCTTCACTTGAACTTGAGAGTTGATCAACCCGCACGAAGCCTTGATCAACCCAACACTTTTCTTCCCTTGAGCTTGACTCCAACACATGGAGATCAAGCAAAGCACCTTGACTCCAACACATGGAGACAAGCTTGGCCTTGATCAACAAATGATCTTCTACCTTGACCTTGACTCCAACCAATGGAGACAAGCAAGCTTGGCCTTGATCAACAAATGATCTTGACACAAGCTAAAGGACAACCTACACATAGAGCTCAATGCAAATATTAGTCCATAGAGATTGTCATTAATTACCAAAACCATGCATGGGATCAACCATGCACTTTCAATCTCCCCCATTTTGGTAATTGATGACAATCCCGTTTAAGAGGGTTTATATAATGAATAAAGCAACCTTGCACGACAAACAAGCAAGGAAGCAAAGCGCATTAAAGGCAAATGCAACAAAAGCATAAAACCCAAATTCCCTTAAACCCTCTAAACTTCTCCCCCATTGGCATCGATTGCCGAAATGGGAAGAAAAATTTAGAGAGCCAATATAATAAGAGTTCCTCCATAAAGGTGTGCATTTCTCAAGATATGAGTGAAATCAAATGCACTTATTCATTGACGAATAATTAGAGGAAATCAAACTATATTGAGGATCCAAAGATTGCAACAAAAATGAAACCATTTTAAACATCTCCACAAAGGAGAAAGGCAATCAAAAAGATCCAAAGCAAGAGTTCCAAATAAAAATGGAGAAGCTCACCAATGTTTATGCACAAAATGAAGAGTGCACAAATATGGTATCCTCACTCCCCCAAAATCATCTAGAACACGCAACAAGTGCAATAGTGCATAATGCAAAAGCAAATCATAGCACTTGCACCAAAGATGTGGTTGAGCCATATGTAGATACCAATTTTCAAAAAATTCATCGTAAGATAGGCCCAACGGAGAAAAGAGATCTTTTAAAGAAATATGTTCACACGCTTAGGGATACCAATTGGAAACTAAAACCAATTGAAAATGCCAAAAGCTAGTGAGAGCATTTAGCCAATAAAATTCAACATGCTCACCATGGTAGGCATGAAGTCAAAGATCTTCAAGAAATACATGAGTGTGCAAAGATACCAATAAACAATAAGACAAGCACTCATGAGACAAATTTGGAACCACCAAAGAATTATAGATGAAAAACAAGGTGGCTCAAAGGAAATAGGATACCAACTAAAAGATGACCTCTCTTATATGTATAGGTTTCTTATTAGACAAACCATTGAAGATATACATCCTCAAAGAAACATATACATACGAAATGGTTCGGGAAAAAGATAACAAGGTATCCAAAAGGAAGTCATAAATATACACATGAGATTGTTGCTTAAAAGCATAGCACATAGCTCAAATTTATCTCATTGTACATAAATGAACTTCAAATATATCAAATGCATCACACATATCACTAAGGGAACAAGAGATAGTGGAGATGCTTTGAAATAGGCAACAAGTATCACAAGGAAATAAAATCAATTGAAGAAAGGGTTTTTGCAAATTCATCACACATATCACAAAGATATATTAAGTGAAGGAAATAGCCAAAACCACAACAATTGCATATAAGAGATTTCATGCCAAGAGGAACCTACACAAGGTTGGATACTAGAAAAGTATGCATGGGATAGATACTTGTTACCGAGATGCATTGATGATGAAGATGATGAGAGTTTGTTTGTCATCAAAGCTTGACTCCGACAATCACATGGTGAGAACACCTTCCTTATGAATGAGGCAAGCATCCAATGCATCTCCATTGTACCTAAAACACAATTAGAGTACAAAATGGTTCCCAAACTCATTGGGTCCCATAGTAGTTAGATAAACTACAATATATAGGAAACACTCCACATAAATATGTGCATATAGATATGAAATTGAATTTCATGCACATCTTAGCCGATTTAGGATTCGGTGGAGTATCCCCTATATATTGAACTAGAAAGACTAGCATGCTAAATAATATATATACTAGTAAAAAGCATGCATAGACTTACAAGAACCAAAAGAGATACAAATTGGACAAAAACACCAAGTAAACCAATAAAGCACACCAAGGTGTGACAAGAAAAGATTGTCCAAATTATATCAAAATCCAAATCAACACATGATTGAGGAAAAAATCAAATCAACTAATGATTGATTCCATAACACATCAACACATGAGGTGTGATATCAAAAGAAATCAAATCAACACAACAAATGATCGATAAGACATCAATTGAAAATAAGATACCAATTAAAACAACAAATGTCATTTTAGGAGAAAAGATACCAAGAAGAGGGTGATACTTGACCGAAATCAAGTAAAGTGAAATAAGGCAAGAAGGTATCAAGACTCCCACAATAAATATTAATTGGAACAAATATCTATGGAGGAGATATTAAATTCCAATTAATACCAATTGAAGGTACCAACACAAGATAAAGAATCAAATGCCAATTGAAAGGATCAAAAATTGATAGATAGGTTAGTGTTCTAAATAAAAGGAATGCTCCCCCAATATACATGCATTATCTTTGATATTTGCATTTGAATACAAAATGCATGCACAAGGGATCATTACTCTCCATATTTTATTTACAACACTAAACACTACCAATTGAAAAATAGGATCCATTCAAAAGGCAAGGAAGGCAATAGATAAAGCAAATCAACGCAAGAGCCAATGTGAAGATGGTCTAAAAAATCCACCACAATTACTAGTATCACTTGTCATGGACAAGGAGTATATAGAGATATTTCTCGGTGGTGTAAAGGAATGATGTACAAGACCAACTTCACCACAAACTAGCAAATGGCAAAAGATAGGAATTAAAACACCAATTTTAACAAGGTTTGTTGGTAGTTTCAATTGTTCGAACCAACCGGCAAAGCCATGGTTAGAATAAAAGGAAACAAATGGTTTCTCACATAATATATGGGAATGCATATTAGAGAGAAACCACACCAAGCAACCTCACACAAACAAAGAACCAAAGGGTAACCACAAAGGAAAATTGGAACTTGTTTGAGTAAACATGCCACATAGGAAATGGATAAAGTACAATATCAACCCTAAGTGGCAAACCTCAAATGTTCACATTTTTATGGGATTGTAATATGCACATAGCTTATTACTCCCCCATAATGTGATGATTCATTTTATTTTTAAACAAGAGGCAAATAAAACCAACTAGAGAAATTAATGGACATTGTAGAATTTGAATTTCTCATGAATATGACATACCACATAGTAGCTAGATAATATGAAATATCAACACTAGGTGGTGTGCTTCATGTACGCACATTTTTAGGTTTGTGAAGTGCACAAAGCATTTCACTCCCCCAAAATGGGATGGTCCAAACATATCTCAAAAAGCCAAATTAAATCCACACAAGATCTAAAAAGCTCAACACACAAATTACACATACATGATATACAACTATCATACACAACCTTGAATAACAAGACAAGTAGGAAAGTAGCATATCATATACAAGCACATGTTAGGAACAAAACTAACACATGCAAGGGAGCAAGCAATTTTCAATGTATATATGAGTTAAATACAAGTTACCGCAAGGAGGAAGCATTGGTTATGAGATAGATATGTGATGATCCAATTGACTTGGCTTGATGAGATAAAACCATGAAGATCCCTTAATTCTTCAAAAGAAACCAAGTCACCAATGTCCTCCACAATCACCTATTGATCAAGTTGAAGCTTGTTGGTCCCCAACCAAGTTGGGTCCAAAGAGGTTAGTCACAATAGGCTTGGGAACCCAAATGGTGCTTTTCTTGCCACCACTTTGAGCTCCCACATACTTGGCAAACACATTGCCAACTCTATCCTTGCCAAGAGAATAAACATCATTAATTATGATAGGGTTGGATGGGGTACCGTTAGTGCATGAGGAAGCAAAATGACCTTTGCCACGGCAAAGGTAGCAACACCGACTCTTCTTCTTCTTAATAGGCTCCTTAACTTGAGGAGCAATAACTTGAGTCTTCTTGGGAGGTGGCCTTTGTTCAACTCGAGGTTGAGCACGAGATTGAGCAAGAGGCCGCTTCCCTAGTTGCTTCTCACTAAGAGGCATCTTCTTCTTCATTGGGCAATCCCGAACATGGTGCCCTTCTAGCTTGCACTTGAAGCAAGTGATCTTGGCCGGATTCTTGACTTGAACTTGGCCCTTCTTCTTCTTCTCAACCTTAGACTTGATCTTGTTGTTGGAGTTGAATCCAAGTCCACTCTTGTCATTTGGGGATTGTTGCACACTCAACATGTTGTCAAGTGCACTCTTCCCCTCATGACGCTTTTTCAAGCCATTCTTCAAAGAAGTGGCTTGGGCCTTGAGGTCTTTTGATGGCTCTACATGGTTAGTGACAACAAAGGCACTAGAGGAAGTAGAAGCTTCATTGCAATGACAACAAGGCAAAGCAAGTAATTCATCACAAGATGTACCAATATTTTTAGTGGATGAACTACTAGGACTAGCACATGGCAATATAGCATTTTTAGTTATGGTTGTGCTATTATCCACATGAGGCTCACTAGATGTTACCTTTGTAGTGATGGCCTCATGAGCTAACTTTAGACTAGCATAGGAAGCTAGAAGATCATCATTAGAGCTAGATAGCTTTTTATGAGTTTCTTCCAACTCCCTATACTTGCTAGTTAGCAACTCAAGTTGAGCCCTTAGCTCAACGTTGTCCTTCAAGGTAGATGCTTCACAAGAAATTGAGTTAGTAGCACAAGCATCATTAGCGTTAGAAATAGACGAAGGCATAACAAGTTCATCATTTTTAGATAGTTGAGTTTGAAGTTGATCATGAGACAAGACGAGGAGAGAGTGTTCATGTTCCAAAGCCTTTTGAGCTTTGTCACGTCTCTCTATATCCTCAATTAGTCTAGCATTGCCAACCCCAAATTCAACCTTTTCCTTTTTAAGCATTTTACATTTGGAAATGGCATGGTCACGTTCTTCAATAAGTTTAGCAATAATAGCATCGTGAGATTCCTCAATATTCTCAAGTTTCTCCTCAAGAGAAGCCCGAGTCTCTTGCTCTTCCTCAAGAGCATCTTCTAAAGTAGCCTTTTCCATAGCATCATCTCTTTCTATCTTACCCTTCTCTTCAAGGCTTGCTTTCAAGGCCTCAATAGTTTCCCCACGCTCAATAAGAGTGCTCATGATTTCAAAGAGGTTAGCTTGAGCACTATTATTGCTAGGAAGGGCTTTAAGAATCATTAGACCTTTATTTTGAAGCATAGCATTAACCTTTTCCACATCATCTTCTTCATCATTATTATCATCATCATTATCATTATTATTATCATTGCTAGAAGAAGATTTAGCCATAAGGCAATGATAGGTGGATGAAGAGGGATAATTAATTTTTGAACTACTCAAGTTCAAATCTTGTTCCACAATTAATTGAGTTTCCTCTACATTTATATTCATGCAAGAGTTAGAGGGAACACAAGCATTTTCATCATTGGAACAAGATAAAGCAAGCATATCATCATTAGATTTATCTAAGCAATTTTTGGATGATATGCAAGGACTATCAACACTAGCATGTATGACATTTATAGTGCTATGTGTGTTTAGGTCCAAAGATGAAGCATTGCAACAAGATAGAGATAAATGATCATCAACAATGAGCTCACTATCCAAATTGCAAAGCCTATCACTACTCACCATTACATTGGATTGTGGCTTACCACATTTTGGTGAAGTAGATGAAGACGAGGGCTCGTCACGGCCGGAGGTGGAGGGAGAGCTATCATCCTCAATGGTCATGGACTTGCCGTATTTTTCTTGAAGCTTTGTCCACAAATCATGAACGTCTCGGAGAGGCATGATTGACTCAAAAACTGCAACACTCACAAATTTGCAAAACTCATTAGATGCTAGAGCATCTAGATATAAGTTTTTCTCATCCTCTAAAGTCGTACTTTCGTAGTCCTTTTGGAGGAGAAAAACCTATATCTAAGATCCGCTCAATATTGAGGTCCAAGACCCGTAAGTGACTAAGCATATGAGTTTTCCAAACATTAAAATTTGTGCCATTGAATATAAACATGGAATTGTGCACTAAATCCCTAGACGACATCTTTACTCTCTAGGCGGTAAAGCCAAACAAGAGAGACTAGGCTCTGATACCAATTGAAAGAACAACTATGCCCGGATGTCGCCTAGAGGGGGGGGGGGGGGGGTGAATAGGCGATTAAAACTTTTTCTAATTAGGGGCTTGATAATTGCGGAATAAAACTATGTGTTTAAATTAACAAGCCAACAACCTAATTACTAGGCTCACCTATGTGCACCAACAACTTATGCTAAGCAATTCAAGCAACAAGGTGATAGCAAGATATGAACTTCAAGCACGAAGGCTATCACAATGTAAATTGCATAAGTAAAGCTCGGGTATAGAAATAACCGAGGCACGCGGAGACGAGGATGTATTCCCGAGTTCCTCCTTGTTAAGGGAGTACGTCTCGTTGGAGGGGTGTGAGCTCGCCACAAAAGGCCTACTCAAGATGCCACAAAGGCCTCACCCTATTCTCCGATGAACCTCACCCAAGGGATTGGTTCACCTTCCACTATCGGAATCCTTCGGGGCGGATTCCGGAGCCCTTTACAACTCTTGGGGCACACACCCACAACTCAATTGGGGGCTCCCAAACTCGTGCCGAAGCTTCACAACTCGAAGTCTTCGCGGCACCTCCAACCGTCTAGGGTACACAATGCACCCAAGAGGCAACAAGCTCTTGGGAACACAATGCACCCAAGAGTAACAAGCTTCTCAACCTTCAACTTCACGTATCACCGTGGAGAGAGCAACCCGATGCAACAAATGCAAAAGGCAAGAGCACACAAAGTGCTCAAATCCTTCACTCCCAACTTCCAACCAAAGCAACTAATGCTATGGAGGGAATAAGAGAGGAAGAACAAAGGGGATGAGCACAAAGCAACCCCAAAATCTAGATCCACAAGATTCCCTCACTTAGAGGGGATTTTGATTGGTGGAATGGTAGATCTAGATCTCCTCTCTTGAAACCCTAAATTTGGGCAAGAATCATTGGAGGGGAAGAGAGGAATCAAGCTCACAAGGATTAGAGCAAAGGGGAAGAGCAAGAACAAGTGAGCAAGAGCAGCAACCAGGTTTTGGGGGGGAAGGAGGCTTTTTATAGCCTCCCCCAAAAACTAGCCGTTGGAGCCTGTCCAGGCCGGAGACTCCGGAGTAAGTGGCCGGAGACTCCGGCCTGCTGGGTCATCGGGGAGACCGGAGATTCCGGTCCTTGGGGCCGGAGACTCCGGCCAGGCCGGAGACTCCGGGCACCCTCCGGGGTAGCTCCGGACCCCTATCCAGAGGCGCACCACACAGATGCAGAAGGCTGAGGAAAATGAGAGGGCCGGAGATTCCGGGTCCTCGGGCCGGAGACTCCGGTCCTTCTCCGGGGGAACTCCGGACCCCTATACAGTGGCGCACCACAGCAAACACAAAACAGCAGCGAAAAAACACAGGCCGGAGACTCCGGGTCCTTGGGGGCGGAGACTCCGGTGTGACCGAAGACTCCGGACCCTCTCCGGGGTAGATCCAAATAGAGAAAACCAGAACTGCCATAACTTTTGCAAATGATGTCCGAATCGAGTGAATCCAATTTTGTTGGAAAGAGGACGACAAGAGCTTACCCTACAAAAACTGAAAATATGAAAACAAGCAAAGGAGATTGTGCGGAGGGATGGAATGGTGAGACCTTTCCAAGCGGATGAACCGGCAAATCTCCAACACCGAAAACGCACAAGCTTTTCATCAAGACTCCGTTTTCAATGATCTTGGGCTTGTTTCGAAGATAATCACAAGCCCTACAGGATCATGCATATACACATCATAGTCTATCATGTGAGGAGGAAATCATAAGGAGAGAGTTTGACCTCTTGTAGAAGAGACAAACCGGTAAAACCTCCGATATAAAAAACGCAAGAAGATATTCATGAGTTCCGTTTTTGATGAACTAGAGCTTGGTATGGAGATGAACACAAGCTCTAAATTCTCACATGGATGAAAGCCAAATAAGAACCAATAAAGATGATTGCATGGATGCAAAGGTTTGAGCTCTCCACGAACGATACGATCATGATACTCGGTCGAGAGCCCCTCTTGATAGTACGGCTATCTATCCTATAATCCGGTCTCTCACTAAACAACATGAGACCGGTAAAATAAAAGCCCTACCAAGATCATACCTTTGCCTTGCGCATTAATCCACTCGAGGTCGATGGAGACTATCTTCATCTCCTCAAGGCGAACCATCTTCTTGATTGCGCTTCGCTTGGTGAAGAATCACATGACGCTCCCCCATACACCAAGATGGGAGGAGCACTCTTCGGCATATCTTCACTTGAACTTGAGAGTTGATCAACCCGCACGAAGCCTTGATCAACCCAACACTTTTCTTCCCTTGAGCTTGACTCCAACACATGGAGATCAAGCAAAGCACCTTGACTCCAACACATGGAGACAAGCTTGGCCTTGATCAACAAATGATCTTCTACCTTGACCTTGACTCCAACCAATGGAGACAAGCAAGCTTGGCCTTGATCAACAAATGATCTTGACACAAGCTAAAGGACAACCTACACATAGAGCTCAAAGCAAATATTAGTCCATAGAGATTGTCATTATTTACCAAAACCATGCATGGGATCAACCATGCACTTTCAGACTGATACTTTTATCTATCTTTCATTAGTTTTAAGTTTTTTTATTTGAGCTACAGAAACGCCTCTAAAAATTTGATCTTTACAGGTTGTTCAGTTTTTGACAGATTCTGCCTTTATTTTGTATTCAACTCTTTTATTATCGTCAAGTGTGATACTCTCTGGAGGAGTACCACATTGAGGCTTAGTAAACAGTATCTAAATTCTAAATCAAGTTTTTGCAATATGTCTAAGTGGAACCCATGTGCATTTTATTTTATGAACACTAACCCTCTAATCAGTTTATGAGAAGTTTTGTGTGAAGGGAGTTTTTAAAGTTCCAAACGAGAGGATGATGAAGAAATTGAAGAATGGATCAGAGCTCAAACTTGGGGATGCCCCCATGACACCCCCTCTGAATATCAAGAACACTCAAGCTTGGGGATGCCCAAGGCATCCCCTCCTCTTCATCGATTATCATCAGGTCGTCTTCGTTGAACTAAGTTTTTATCACTTTACATATTATGTGCTATTCTTGGAGCGTCTTTTTGTTTTGCTTTCAGTTTTATTTTGTTTGTTTGCTGGTCATATTCATGTTGGATCCTAGCTCTATTTGTGTGGGCGCGATACACGCGCCGCTTTTTCATTTGAATACTCCTTTGCTTCGCTATATCTTTTTGAGTATTCTTAGCTACTGTTTATTTGCTAGTAAGCTCTCGCTTTTAGATTTTATCTTGTTTAGATCTGCTAGTTGTTGATGTTAAACTCTCTTGTTCTTCACTTATATTTGTTGGAGAGTAGTTATTATTGATTGATTGAAATGTTAGAATGACAAAATGCTATCCATGTGATAATGAAGTGAAATGAAAGCCTGCATAGTCTTGTAGATCATTGTGTGGATATTTGATGCTTCTCAACTGTTTTGAGATACTAAGATTAATGTTTAAACTTGCTGGTTATTTATGTGGAAACCAAAAAATAAAGAACTACAGTTAAAAGCTTGAAACTGTGTGGTACTTCGTAGTTGCTAATTTCTAAAGCTAATCTTTCCACTAAAAGAATTGTTTGGTCAACAAGGGAGACGGTGTAGAGGCTTATGCTTATGACTAATTGATGTTGTATGTTTATTCTTGTACCGGTTAACATCGTGTAAGCCCAAAAATTTCGTACTGAGAGGGAATACTTCTCGTGCGTCCAAATCCCTGAGCCAAATATCTTTGCCATTTGTGTCCACCATATCTACCTATGCATGGTATTTCCAACTATTCCAAGTAAATTTGCCATGTGCTACCTTGAAAACTTTAAAATTTTCCCTTTTGTGTCTCTGTTTTTAAGCTCATGTGGAAGTAGTGAGACTCTAGTTATAACATGTGACAAGCAAGGTCATTTCCCCCCTTTCTCCCGGTGTTGATGGTTCACGTCCTCACTTGAATTTGACCCAAGAGATGGCTTAAGAAAAATATAAATATAACTCACCATTCTCCTCCGCATAATGAAAACCTGAGAAATCAGTCAAAAGATTGGTTAGTGGTGAAACAAAGGAGAAAAGAGGAGTGACCTCATTCCTCCAAAACCAGCCGCTCTCAAAAGTCTAAAAGCCTTGCTTGTTATGGGGGACTAGCTATTTTCTTTGTTGTGGAATCGTTGACGAAAGCATGCACCGCTCAAAATTGTCTTTTGTCTCTGTTTAAAAAAATTAAAAAGCTCTAGCACATGACTATTCCCTGCTTCCCTCTACGAAGGGCCTTTCTTTTACTTTAATGTTAAGTCAGTTTTCCTTTTCCTTCTATCTCTACCAAGCAAACATACTGTGTTGACCCTGGGTGCAGTTGATCATATTATATCATTATGATTAAACATGATTCGTTGTATTGACTTTATCCATGAGATAAGACGTTGAAAGTTGAAGCTTTTGCTAAAACTTGCATCTTCCTTGTGTTGATTCTCAAACACCTTTGACAAGGAACCATTACCTTTAAGAATTATCAAATATGTTGATCTCATTGCTTTCATGTCTCTAACGTACTATTTATGAAAAGTTTTTGCTTAGATAATTCAACTTGGTTATTCATTGCTTTCTTACTATCAACTATAGACAATTGTTTTGGAGCATTTCATTCATATCATATGCTTTACATTACTATCTTGATCAAGTTTGTGTTGGTTGCATGTCTCATCAAAAAATATTTTTGTTATCACTTAGCTACTCAAGGACGAGTAGGAGTTAAGCTTGGGATGCTGATATGTGTCAAACGTATCTATAATTTTTGATTGTTCCATGCTAGTTTTGTGATGTTGTCACATGTTTTTAATATCATATTACATCATTTTTATGCATTTTGTCAGAGTAACCTATTGACAAGATGCCCAGTGCCAGTTTCCTGTTTTTGCTATTTTTGTATTTCAGAAAATCTACCACAGGAAATATTCTCGGATTCCGCTGAAAATTTACGGAGAATTTTTATTCGACAAGATGGAGTCGGAGTCCAAAGGGTGACCTGGGGGGGGGGGGCACCCATGGGCCAGAGGCAGCCAGCGGCCGTGGCCCCACCTAGACCCGCTGGTGGGGCCCGCCCCTACCCTCTAGGCACCGCCTCGGCCCCCTCGGCACCTATAAAATCACTAAAAACCTAAAATGCCAGTGCGGCCATTATTTTCCAGATAAGTCATCCCGAGCCGCCGCCACCATAAACCCTAGTTCGGGGGTGATTCTGAAGCTGATCCCGTCACCCTGTCGGAGGGGGGATCGATCCCGGAGGGCTCTTCATCGCCATGCCTTCCTTCGGGATGATTTGTGAGTAGTTCCACCTTGGACCATGGGTCCATGGCACTAGCTAGATGGTAGTCTCTCACCCTTGTGCTTCATGTATTATGATCTTGTGAGCTGCCTAATATGATCAATATCGACTATTGTAATGCTATGTGATGTGTTTGCTTGGATCCGATGGATTATGAACTTATGATCAGATTGTGCATAATTCTTATATGTTCATTTATGTTCTTGCATGCTCTCCGATATGTATAGTTGCTTTGGCCAAGTAATTATGTGTGTCTCCAAGAGGGAGTATTTATGCTAAATAGTGGGTTCATGCCCCCTTTTGTTCCTGGGCACGAGTGACAGAAACTTCTAAATGCGAGGGTGTGCTGTTGTTAATGTCAATTTTGATGTTTAATATTGTTTACTTCATGCGCTTTACTTAATGCAAATGTATGTTGCTTGCATCTTAATACCGATGGGTGACAGGCTGGATAGTGATCCCACGGTGGACTTTTTAGACAAAGATGCAGTTGGACTCAACGTCTTTGTTCCTTGTCATGATGCCTACATAAATATTACCATGTACTCTTTGTCATAGCTAGATTAAGTTTGTATCATAATCTTGTCAATTGCCTAGCTGTAATTTGTTACCTATCATATGAGTGTTTTACTATTTCGAAGACTCCCCTAGTGAACCCATGGCCCCCGGTCCATCATTTTACATTGTTTACAACCTCATTTACTTGTTTTTCATCATCATTACTCCTCTGGTCCGTTTCCATAATTTCATCCACTACACTATACATTTAACCGCTTTGTTTTCAGCAGATCGGAAAGATTGATAACCTTTCCGCCGTTGGGGGCAAATTATTTATTTGAGTGTGTGTAGGTCCACGTCCATTGACGATTAAGCGCCAGAGATCGTCAAGGTTCACCTCGTTGTTGATTTCAAATTCCTACTGGTTCGATAAACCTCGGTTCGTTAACGAGGAGAAACTGCTACTTACTACATCCACGCCTTCGCTTGGAGCATTACCCAACGCTATCACCATCCACAAGCATCGCTCTATGTGTGTGCGATTTAGGGAGCTTAAATTAATATCGCACACGAGTAGTGACTGCCAATTAAAAGAACCGATTAGCACATGAAAACAATAAATTCCACTGAAAATAATAAATTCTCTGAAGGATTTTAGCAAAAAGAAATCTAAAAAATATATCATCCGTGAGAAGTTGGCGAATTAAATTGATGATCTTTCCCCTGCCCCCTCACTCCCTCAGGGATAAGATTCCATTCCTTATTGCTTCATAATGTCCGTTCGGCTGGGTGGGGCATATGGGTTGGTCTGCAGTTTGGAGCTAGATTTGGTGGTTCTCACCTGAACACCGAGTTGGTTCAGACCATCTCCACGTCAGAAAAGACACAAACAACATGTGAGAGTTCTAAAGACAGGGAGGTAGCATCCTTGCTATATAACTGATCGATGCCAGAGCTTTTTTCGATCCTCCCTTCTTCCCTTTTTTTTCGAGCAGACTCCAGGGGCCCCCGCGTCACCTAACCCTAGGCGACTCGGGGGCGATCTGCGCCGCCGGCCCTAGGCCCTCCTCTCGTCGCCTTCCTCCCTGCCGCCGCCAGAGGTCTCGCCGGCCTGAGGCCGAGCTGGTGACGGCGGCGGCAGGGCTTCCTCCGCGCGTGGCTGTTGGGCGCATCTTCGGCAGCGGCGGTGGCGCGTGGCTCGGCCGAGTGACGGTGGCGAGGTGGCGCTGGATCCCGGTGGTGGCGTAGTCGATGGTGCTCGAGGTGGCCCTGCACCTTGCGACGGTGCCACCCCCTGCTGCCGCGACGGCGTGCGACGGCCAGTTCAGGCCTAGATGGGCTCGGGCTAGCCTCTTTCACCTCTCGGCAACAGGCTGGTGCGGGGCGCCTAGTCTTTCCGGCTGCTGGGCACCGAGGTGGTGCCGGCGGACAGCAAGACGGCGGTGGGCTGGATCTCCTCCGTTCAGCCCCTGTTTTTCGGGTGCTCATGGTGAATAAAGGAGCTGGTCCTAGGGTTCTTCTCGCATCAAGGTTGCAATCTGCCGGATGCCTATCCCCATTGTTCTGGCTGGACAGTCGTGTTTCGGAAGGCTCCACCGGCGAACTCCACTGGGTGACTCATGCCATGGAGATTGCTGGATCGGATGGTATTCGATCGTGCGCACCCATGTTTTACTCTGACCGTTTGGTTTCAGAGGGTGCGCTTCGAAGCTCTGCTGGCTGTTAATATCATGGAGCGCGCTTTCTCGTTCCGTGGTGCTGGCGGGGAATGACGTGGAAGGCGAGATCTGAGGACTGGCAATGGTGGTTCGAATCTTTCTGGCGAAGAGGAATTGGCTTGGTGTTTCATGACTTGGAGCAGCGGCATGTAAGTGGGAGCGACAACATACGTTAAGTCCAAAGTTCTACCTTTCAGGGTGAAAATACAAGGCCTGGCCTTAATTGGTTGTGCCTGACAGTAGTCTTGTTGGAGACATTGTTTTGAGAGTGAGGACTATCTTCAGGGTGAAAACCCAAGGTCTGGCCTTAATTGGTTGTGCCTGGCACTTTTCTTCTTGAAGGCGTTGCTTTTGAAGAATTGGACTTCAGGTGTTGTTTTGGTGGTGGTTGTGCGGCTGCCGCAAGGACTGTAACTCCGTAGCGGGACTTTTCTTTTTATTTCTTCTTCTTATTGTCTTTCGGCTGTATGCATCCGTAATGGCTCTGGTTATTACGTTGTTGCAGAGACTGGGTGTAATTTGTATCTCCGCGATATTAATATACACTCTTTATCTAAAAAATAAACTGATCGATGCCACTAAATTAATCATGTGAACTAGGCAGAATATTTTTGCTACCCGAATGCTTGCTTCTATACAATGCTATTCGCCGGCCAAAACGGCAATTCCAACTTATTGTTATGCTCGTCTGCTAACAATGTGTCGACATGAGAATGGAATATAAGTTTGCATGGTTATTTTATATATAACTTTTCTTAAAGAGTACGGAATCTTAATTTGTAAGCAGAAGGAGTTCAATGTTTTGATGCAAAGCAGTGAGTTAGTGCTGCTGTAATCGATGATGCAGGCATAACATTCCGTTGAGTGGAAAGGAGGAGAGACAATTGTCAACTCATCCATCACTAAATTTTTCAGTATACATGTATATACAACTACTGCCACTTTGTAAGCATCCATGACCATATATATTCGATGCATACTTAGTAGTTAGTCAATACAATTATATTTAAAAAGTCACATAAAATACTTGCCCGATCCGCCGCTGCCAACTAAACATGTTTAATTAAGGAACATGCTCCATCCATCAACGATGAAGAGAATAAAGGAAACTGTCAAGGGCGGCAGTTTGTTCCCTAGCTAGCTCACCCACTAGAGCAGAAAAAACTTTCTAAACCTATACATCTGCGGCTTTTCCCTAGTTTAATAGCCTGACCACCGAAATCAAGTATATTTTAAACATGTACATCTGTTCTTTAGCTGGTCTGAGAACTGGCAGAAGAACATTGCAACAATGGTTTTCCTTCATTTTAAAACGGAGATCGAGAGCGTGCGAGAGTTCAACGGTTTCACACGCATGGGATCACGCGCAGACGCAGGCCACGCATATTCTACTCGATCGGTCAGCTGCTGGCCAAGCCAGGGTTCCTCTGCTACACTAAACACTGCTCGATCCGGCCATTATTCTCGATCGTTTATATGTAATAAAATAAAATAAACGCAGAGCTAGAAGGAGCTGGAAGAAGCATCGTTGATCTCGTCTGCCAGCAGCATGCCATACTGCATTGTTTCCTTGATCGCCTCCAACAAGGTCCTACGTACACATCGCTTGCGTATGTACGTGTTCATTTTCTTCTTGAGAATGTAAAGTCATCTATCCCTTGTTACAATATTGTCAAAGTAGATGTCTCTTGCTAGATCTACCAGTACAATACAAAACTTTCCAGGATGAGTAGTATTACACTTTTAAAATCGACGTTGTTGCCCGCCCTATGTTTAGAGAATGCCTAATAGTATAACCAGCTACTGGTTATATGGGACTATCATGTCATATGTAGTCAACGTATAAATTTCCGGAAAGTGGCAGTGGCTCCCGAGCTCCAGTGGTCCCGTCACTTTAAAAAAATTGAAAAACATATTTAGAAGTTTCAAAAATTCCGAAATAAAGCATACATGTTTATAAGGATGTACTCCCTCCGTTCCACAATATAAGATGTTTTAGACTTTTTCCACATTCACATTTGGATCACATGTATCTAGACATGTTTTAGTGTATATGTTCCCTCTCTTTCCATTCCTTTTAGTCCGAATCTAGACAATATGTGAAACACCTAAAACATCTTATATTGTGGAACGGAGGGAGTATACTACAAGTGTGAAAAATCTCAATTGAAAAATCTTTATATTATAGTCTACACAAAAATGAATTTTTTCAAAATTTGAATCTATGCAATGTTAAGTATAATCAGATCTGTATATTTGTCATTTTTGTATAGCTCGTAATACAAAGTATTTCGCATTGAGATTTTACACGCTTGTAGTATACATCCTTACGAACATGTATGATTTTTTTCAGAATTTTTTGAAACTTCTAAGTATGTTTTTTGGTTTTTTAAAGAGGCGGGAGCACGGGAACTCGGGTGTAGGGAATCTCTACTCATAAATTCCCTCATATAATAGTAAGGTGCAGTATAAGGTTGGCTATTTGAAAATTACTTTGTACAACCTTTTCTCCATCTCCCTTCTCGTATTTATAAAATCTGTCTAGAAGCACGTGAGCTGGACTCTTACATGAGAGAGACCACTCTCTCTACTTTTTATGTCTCTTTTCTTCCCATAGACAAAAATATCATAAGCCTTCTATCGTACTTGCTCTTACACCGTCGGCATTTTGCCGCCTGATCCTGTATAATTAAGGCGCCTATCATTTCACCTGTCACTCGGAGGCTTAAATAAAGAAATTAATGATCGGTCCACGGACTGCCGGCAAGCTAGCGAGGAAAGTCAAGGATACGCCCTTTTCATTTTCATTTTAGGTCGGCAGAACGCGCGCGATTCCGGGCTGGAGCAGAACAGAACAGCGTGCATATCGATGGTGGCGCAGCTGGTAGCGAAAGCCCACCGTCACTCACCACCGGATGCTTCCTTTTCGCTGTCCTTTCGCGATCCGATGCTGTGCGTGTGTTGTGTTCTTGTGGTGGCGGCAGACGGAGCGCGTCCTGTGAGACCCCCTTTCCTTTTCTGTCTGTGTGGCTCGATCTGGATTAGGAGAGCAAATAAAGGCTAAAAGGGACCTAAGGTCACTTGCATGCTGCTGCTCTTGTTGGTCCCGGCCTTTTCTTCCAAAAATGAGGGTGTCGATCGCAGTTAACGTCAACACTCAACAGCGATTGCTTTTGTGAGACCGATCGATGTCCCAAAGCTGTATATGCTTGCTAGACCGTACTACGTAGATTGGTTGATCATCTCTCGTTTGACAGTCCAATCAGAATTTCCCACTGAACATTTGTATCGCGTACCTTTGGACGGTTGCTAGCTCTCCCCGGCTGCTCACTCACCGGTTTCTTTCGCCTCCGTCACGGAATCGGGACACCATGCTTTTTAAAGTGAGCAGGAACAATGATCCCCTACTCTATGTTTCATAGATTGTCTCTAGAAGAAAGAAAACCGTTTAGTTTCCACCGGCAAACGCCTAAATTGTGCACATTTTGTGGCTGAACTTGTGTGTGGCTTTCACATTTTTGTCAATTGCAACCCCTCTTTTAGTTCCTGTAAGCTTGTCGGCATGTTTCGTTGGTTGTTTGAAGTAACCTTGTATGAGTATCATGTGATGCATTCTCTGTCGTGCTACCTCTCTATAAGACATGTAACAATTACGAATTGTCTTGTTCCGTGGTAGAATTTTGTTTCATCTTAAATTAAAAGGTTTTTCTGATGCATGACGGGGTATGGTTGAGTACATGAGATGGTATTGGTAATGTATAGATCAGATCAGTATCGGACCTAGCAGGGTCTCTATACATCGTGCCTATCAAGTTATGTATGACCTTATCATGTATGTTACATTGGAATTACCAGTTCTAGTGGTCCCTCAATCATTACTTATGTAAGTTAAGATTGCGCCGGAAGTTGTCAACTACTAAGTTGGTTGTGGTTTATTAAACTTGTCTGCGACTTGCGCTCCTAAAGTAATAAACCGGATGTCAAGAAGCTCCAAAATATCCCAAAATGTTTACACTAGAAAAATGCCCCCAAATACAAAAGAATGAAATTTAGTAAAGTGTCCCACAAACAATAAGAGACACTTTCAGAAGCCCCTACTACAAACAATTGAGAACTAACAATGTATAATAATAATAAGATTCAGTGGTAAACAGAGTAACTTAAGGAACACGGAGCAAACTTGGGGTTTCTTTCATAAGCGTTATGAGGGAATTTTGGTCTCGCACAATGAAGCTCAAAAGGAAAAAGGAAAGAATGTTGCTAATTCTCAGTCGACTCAGCAACCGTAGATTTTTATGCGGAGATCTGTGCTAGTTTTGTTGTTTTATTTCTCAAAATATTATTGTTGGTGACAAATGTGATCAAAGCAAGAATTTACTGATTTTGTCTCTAACGCAAACCACAAACAGAAATTACAGTTCTATGTGTAAAACTTAATAAGATAGGTGAAGTACCAGATATAATTAAAGTCTATGCTTACAAGTTCACTAACCAATCCTAAGCTAGTTTTTTTGGGCACCTTAATATCTACATCCCGTCTTCCATAACTCACAAACATGCTGCAGACTTGCTATTTTGTAGCATGGATCAGAATCGTCAATTTTCTTAGGCAACCAACAACATTATGGTTTCGTATTTTTAACAAACTCATGCAATAAACGGTTCACTTGTATACGATGACAGATGAACTGTATGCGAACCTGGTGCAGGGTATCAGTACAAACTGCACAGAAAGATGCATCAAAAAGAGTTGATCATTAAATTTGAAAATAGGTGCTATCTTTATTATATGAAACTTAAATCACATGACAATACAAACATATAAGAAACATTAAGAAATAATAATATGTGATATATTTCCTAAGTATGAACTCAAGATAACAATGTATAATAATAAGATTGAGTGGTAAACAGAGTAAGTTAAGGAACACGGAGCAAACTTGGGGTTTCTTTCATAAGCGTTATGAGGGAATTTTGGCCTCGCACAATGAAGCTCAAAAGGAAAAAAGGAAAGAATTTTGCTAATTCTCAGTCGACTCAGCAGCCGTAGATTTTTACGCGGAGATCTGTGCTAGTTTTGTTGTTTTATTTTATATTGTTTTGAACAGGTTGTAAAATAATAGAAATGTTAGAAACGATTGCTTTTCCTTGGGGTTCGAACCAAGGGCGTTGAACATCCAGGCCCTCATACTTAACCAACATGCTAATGAGCGCCTTGTGTATGCATAGGTATCAAGATTATTTATTTCTTTGTATTTTTTTGCATAACCAGCTAAATCATATGTGTTGCTACATAGAGTAAAGATTTTATTGTAAGTGGTTTTTTTTACAGTTGCACGTCGGGTTGTAGTTGTAACTTGGGTCGAAATTAAGTTCTTCCCAGTTGCAAGTCGGGTTACAACTGAAATTTTTCCAGTTACAAACGGGGTCGCAACTGAAAATATCAGTTGCAACCTAACCTGCAACTGAAAATCCTAGTTGCAAGTCTGGTTGCAACTGGGATTTTTTTCAGTTGCGGGTGAGGTTGCAACTAAATCTTAGTTGCAACCTCACCCACAACTGAAAAAAAAATCCCAGTTACAAGTCGGGTAGCAACTCAGATTTTTTCCAGTTGCAAGTGGGGTCGCAACTGAAAAATCTCAGTTCCAACCTCACTCGCAACTGATAACAGTTGGGTTGCAACTGAAAAATCTCAGCTGCAACCTCACCCGTAAACAGTTGCAAGTCAGGTTGCAATTGAGTTTTTTCCAGTTGCAACCTCACCCGCAACTGAAAAATCCCAGTTGCAAGTCGGTTTGCAACTGAGATTTTTTCTAGTTGCAGGTGGGGTCACAACTGAAAAATCTCAGGTGTAACCTAACCTGTTGAAAAATCCTAGTTGCATCTTAACTTGCAACTGAGATTTTTTTTCAGTTGTAACTAAGTTTTCCGGTTACAATTGAGGTTGCAATTGTGATATTTTCGTTAGAAATGATTTTTTCAAGTTGTTAGTGGATTTAATTGAGGATCGGTAAGAACAATATCAATGAAATGATTAAAAAACTATAGCGTACTCACCCAACTATTCTGACACACTTCGAAAATAGGATTTTAGACCGGGTTGTGTGTGTTGGGAAACCTCCCATGCGTGGACTCGTGTGGGCCCACCCTTTCTTGGGTGGGGCGTTTTCCCTCTAGGGTTTGGTCCTCTCCACCTACCCCTCTCATCTATATACCCCCTGTATTGTATGGAGAGAGACACAATTGATTAATAAAGATCAGTCCAGACTATATTCCTGTGTCTCCTTTTACTTTTCGCATCTGTGATTTTGCCGCGTGTACGACTACTTCGACTACGCTATCGGTCCACGATCTTGGACCGGACTCGCCGGCAAAGGTTGTGGAACACGTTATCAGCACGTACCGCTCCACCAACTGATCTGCATCGACCCTCCCTCAAGCAGGCTCTCGTCGTTGATCGTGGAGGTATAATCCAGATCCGATCGCAAGAACAATCCCCCCATCTCTTATGATTTTGTTTTGCGATTCGTTTTATTCGGATTATCTTTGTACCTACGGCGTGGATTTCCCTCGCGAGATCTGAGCAGACCTGATGTCGCCGACCAATGTCGATGGATCTCGCAAGATGAGCGGATTTGATGACTACACTGTAGGGAGTCGGTACACGAACGTGATCCGGATGATCACGGTACCGCCGCGATGCACCAGCTGTGCCACGCGCCGTCTCGATTCCAGATGAACGGACGACGAAAATTGACAACCGAGCTGTTCTCGGTGTTGACGTAAAAGACGTCGTCGGCTGCCGTGGAGCCGCTCGTCGTGTGTTGCCCAGGTCGGCCGAGCCGCCATGCCACACACCGAGCCGTCCACCACGTAGCGCCGTCGTTGGCCGCCGTAGAGCCACTCGTGTGTTGCCCAGGTCGGTCGAGCCGCCATGCCACACACCGAGCCGCGCACTACGTGACGCCATCGGTCCAGATGACCGTGCTCCATCTTCGACATCGAGAACCTTGAGCCTCTTCCATCCCCGCAAGCCGCTGCGTCGGCACCAGCTAACGCCGTCGTCGGTGCGCGCCCCCGCGTCCACGCAATCTACGGCCACGAAACGCCGCATGCTGGTCGCGCCCGCGCGTACCGCACCACGGCCGGCTACATACTACCGCGCACCGCCGCCGCGAGCGGGTCGCCATCGCGCCGTTTGGCCCTGCTGGCCGGACGTCACGCCGCTCGCGCTGCACGCTCGACGCGCCGCCCGCGCCTCCAATTGCTACACGCACAACGCGTCACCTTGCCCTGTTGGCCGGCTGCCGCGCGCCCTGCTGGCGCGCCGCCGCTCCTTCCCGCGCCGCCGAGCCCCGCTGGCTGGCCGCCGCGCCCGCGCTCGGTGCCCACACGCCGCGTAGCCCCGGCCTGGAGTCCGATGGCAGCCGACCGCCGCCATGGCTTGAAACTATCTGTTTTTGCTAAAATCGCACGTTCAGGCTCAAACGATCTCTGAAAGTCAATTTTGTGCCAAATTTTCACTTTGTGATGCGCTTAACATGTTTCTGTCATTTCTTTTAAATATTGGAACGCCATGTTAATGAACAAATGTATTTTCATCGCATTTATGCAATGGATTACCTGCTGTAATCCGGATTACCTGCTGTAATCTAATACATCTTGCATAAATCGCAGATGGCCGGAATCATCAACAGTGAGTTCACCGAGCTAACACAAACCGGGTTGAACTACCTGACCTGGGCATCGGATGTGGATATCTTCCTCACGTCCAAAGACTGAAGCAGGCTATTAGCGTGGGAGCTGATGGCATCAAAAGTGATGCCACCCCCGCTGAGAATGCCCGAGCTCTGCATTTTCTGCGTCACCATCTCTGTGGTACTCTGAAAAACGAGTACATGGCTGAACGGAGTGCTTTGGACTTCTGGAATGCTCTCAAAAAGCATTCCGAGCGATTGAAGTACACTGTTGGCCCGCAGGCAGAGGCGGAGTGGATTCGTCTGAGGTTTCAGGACTTCAAGACGGTGGGAGAGTATAATTCGGCTTTGCACCGGATTTGCAACTCTCTTCAACTATGTGGTACCACCATTACCGACAGCCAGAAGATTGAGAAAACTCTCTCTACCTTCCATCCCAATGCTGTACAGTCCTCGCGGAATTACCCTCAGGGAAAGTACACGCAGTATGCAGAGCTTGTGGACATACTCCAGGTGGTGGAGGCGCAGGATGAGCTCTTGCGAAAGAACTCTCTTGCGCAACCACTTGGGGCGAGTTCTCGTCAGGAGGCCCATGCTAATGCCTTCAAGGTCCGCGCACCTCTTAAGAAGAAGAGGGGCAGGAAGGGCAAGAAGGCACCTCGCCCTCCTCGCCAGGCTCAGCAACATCAGCCAGGCAAGGGGGACCAGAGGCCCCAGGACTGCTACCGGTGCGGCTCTACAGAACACTTCTCACGCCAGTGACGTGCGCCTAAGGAAGTTGTGGCTACATACAAGGCTAGTAAGAAGGTGCGTGAATCGCACCTCGCCTCTCTTCAGTGGGAGGCACCACCGGCACTCCCGGTGGCGCCCGAGCTCCTGCCGCCGCCACCACCTCTGCCCACGACTACATCAACCATGGTGCCCATGGAGATGACCCCGACGGTCCCGTCGGACGTCGGCATCTCTATGGAGGTTGAGCACATGGTGCTCCCTGGCGCACCAAGGGTTGGCACTGATGATGATCCTATACTCACTGAGGAGCAGTTCTCTAAGTTGGAGATTGAGTGTGAAGTGAACGGCGCGTTCTCTTCGCCCGTCTAGACTCCACTTGTTTTATCTACCATGATTCCTTAGGCTATTTGAGATACATTTGTTTGTAAGCTCTATAAGAGCAAAACATATTCATTATTTCGGTGCTTGAATGACATTTGGTTATCGTTCATTAATTCCTCTATTTGAATGTGATGGCATGTTATGTTCTGAGATATGTGTGCATGTCTTATGTAATGTCGCTACTTCCTCGCTTCATTATTATAAGATGAGCCTCCATAAATATTTTCCCTGTTTTTGGAAATGCCTAAGTGCTCCAAATAAATATGTTTTGGAAATTATCAAATTTGACCTAAACTAAACACTGTGAACATTTGTAATGCAAAACATTTTATTTGGCCACGCTAATTTTTGTGGAGGTGCTACATGATGTGGGGAGCCTCTGTGATTTTTCTCAGTTCTTATAAAAATTGTTTAGAGCCTGAATAAAATCTATACAGAGGTCCTGGTTTTGTTTTTGGAAAAGAAAAGGGAAAAGACCAAATCACTGACGGGTGGGTCACCCCTGACAGCCTCTCCTCTCCCCCTCTTCCTCACTGTGCCGCCCATGCCGCCGACGCCCACCTCCTGGCGCCATGTCGCGTTGCCCCTGCCGAGCTGGAGGATAAGGAGGCCCCCGACGCGTCCCTGCTCCCTCTCCTTCCCTCCCCCAACCGGAAACCCTAGACCTAGGTGTCCCCGAGTTCTGTCGTCGCCGCCGCCCCTTTTCAAATCGCCGGCGACCACGGCCGCCCCGGAGCAGATGGACGACGCCGTCGTCTCCGCATCGTCGACCTCTACCTCCTCCTCGAGCTGTGCGTGATAGGGAGCCGCCGGTCGCGAGAATCGCTCCCGCTCCTCCGACTCTGTCCGCCGCCGTCCACGCTCGTTTCCGTCGCCGTTCGAGCTCCTCCGCCGTCACCAAGCGTGCCGTTGAACTCAGGGTGAGATGCTCGTCCCCCAGGACACCGCGTTCCTCCTCCTCTCCCTCTAGTTTCTGCTGACGCCGTTGCCCGCCTTCGACCTCCGCCGCGGCTCACCGTCGGAGCTTCTCTCCGACGACCACATGGTCCCTAACGCCGCCTCTGGCCTCCACGTAGACCCGCGCGGCGTACGCTCTGGCTAGCTAGCCCTCGTTCGCGCCCTGACACCGAGACCGTGCGCGCCGTCGCCGTGCTGCGCGCTCACCGCGCTCCCGTGCGTCGGTCGCGGCATTGACCGGACGCACGTAAACGTGCCCGCTTGATCGGCCTGGCACCCGGCCTGGGCCGGCCGTGAGGCCGGCTCTCTCGGGCTGGTCCCCGGCATGTGCCCCGGTCTGGGCCGGAGGCCTCTGCCACTGTCCCGGCCTGCTAACCGGCCTGGGCCGATTTACAGGCCGGCCCGAACAGTATTTCCTGCGAATTTGGAAAAATAATTTGGAATTCAAATAATTCATAACTTCTGAAATATTGGTCCAAATTCAACAAATGAAATACCATGTTGATCAGAAAAACAAACTCTACCTTTTGAAATCATTGTAATCTTCTTTTGGAATTACTTTCTTTTGTATATTTAAGAATTCCTAAAATGGGTTATTTAATACCCAAATTGGGAAATTCATAACTTTTTGAATAATTGTCCAAAAATTATGAATTAGATATCAAAGTGATCAACATGTCAAATGCTATCAAACCATGCACTTATCACATCATGATCACAAACTTTTCTTTGATGTTATTCATAATTTGATTAAATGAATTAAACCTTTTATTTAATTAATATGCTATTTATTCATCAGTGATCCGAAAATTACAAATAAAATACCAAAATGATCGGAAGAGCGAATCCTATCTTTTCATGTCATGTTCATGCATAATTGAACCACTTCTCTAATAATTTGATAATTTATAAAGAATTGTGGTCACTAAGATAAATATGGGGTTGGTTCCAAATAATTGCACAAATTATTTGGCTCCCCATTTAATGTTGCTATTTAATTTATATAATAATATGGTTGCATCAATTGGACATGTCATCATGTGATTGAGCATTGCATTTTGAGTTCGCGTGATTTATGTGTTCTTTGCTTCTCTCTTTTGGGTATCGATAGATTCCGGAGTCGAGGGTCTCTCTAACTACCCCGACGAGCAGTACTTCACGACCGGGCAGCAAGGCAAGAGATAACCTAACCTTCTTGGCATCTAGAATCCTAAGATTTTTATCAAATTATTTTATCCACCATAATATTGCATACGGTTCAACTGTCTCTTTTGGTAATTACTAGAATATCCTATGATTGCATGTCTTCCCCGAGCCAATCACATGTATCCCTACCTATGAACCCTAGTGTGGATGTGTTGGCCGGATACAAATATAATTATTGGTTATATGCTTAGCCATGCTTAGAAATGCTTAGTTGAGATACTAGTTATGTCCGTTATTGAATTCCATACTTGTTGATGTTGATGGAATGATTCGGGTATGGTGGATAACTGTGATGCTTAATTAAATTGCTAAAGGCTTGGATGAGTTGCCCTCGGGGAGGGTGGTTTGCCTCATTCTTGCCGCCTAGGCTGAGAGTGCTTTTAGTTAGAACCAAGAAAACGAGCGTGCTTCCGGAGGTGGGGGCATATGGAACCCCCTTTGACCGAATAAGTTGTGAGGGGCTTGTCAAGGGTCCTCTAGTTTGCTATTTCCATTTGCGCGTGAGTTGTGTGGGTGGAAAAGAAATGAGGATGGTGGTGTTTAGGATGTGGCCGCGGGGCAGGGCGCTGGGAGCGCTAAACCTGTCCTTCCGCACACTGATGGTCCTTGAGTAAGCCTCATGCAATGTAAAGGTCTAACCGCGCCCGTTCGCCGGCCTTCCCCGGAAGAGGGCCAACAAGGTGAGCCGGACGGTACCGATGGGTAAATTAGTACACCCCTGCAGGGTTTAATCTTTTCGAAAAGCCGTGTCCACGGTTATGGACAAACTCTTGGGAAAGGCGGATTAGCTCATAGATAACTTTAACCTAATTGATATGGCAGCTAGAGGTTGCATAACAAACTTGTGATAAAGGTTCATTTCCTCGAGGGTGAGTCGAGGGAGTGCCTTGTGTGAGATGAGTGGTGATGGTTGTAAGTAGGTTCGCCGAGAACCGAAGATGATGATGATACTCTCTTACCCCCTTTATAAAAATACTCTGATTAGACGAATGCCATGTGTCTTTTATATTTCGGTTTATTAAAATTAGCTTTATGCAAAAGAAATACATAAACAGCTTTAGAGCCTCCGTCAGTCATTGGGCCTATATCGCCTTACTAAACTTGCGAGTACATCATACTCAGTCTCTCTTTGCTGCCTCTATGTATTTGTGTTTCAGAGGAGGACGACACCGAGCAACTCGGTGGGTTCTTCGTTGACGTCGACTACTAGTCTGGGGTTCCCAGGTGGCAGCTTGGGACCGTGGAACAAGCTGGCTGGGATAATGTTTATTGTAGGCCTCTTAGGCCATATGTTGCTTCTTGTTGTTAGACAACACTACCCGCTTCCGCTTGTTGAATTGTTGGATCTGTGATCCTTTTGCTTGTAATATTTGTATTCTTCTCGTTATATGAGTTGCTATACTTTTGTGTCGTAGAGTCATGCTTTGTGCCAGTTTTGTTCCACAAGTCTCGATCTTTGTCTTATACATTTATGGTTGTGTCGGATTCATAGCCTCTATGTATAATTCCGGGGTCGGGGCGCTACAAGTTGGTATCAGAGCAGGACTGCCTGTAGGAAACCCTTTCTATTGGTCGATGTCGAGTCTAGTTCGTGAAAATTATTTTTAACCTAAAAATGAGTTGTGAAAACCCTCCTAGGATTCTTTTTACTCCTTATCCAATTCACTCTGATCTCGGTGTCATCTTACCTCTATTTGATTTTAACGGTTCTTCTGATCGTCGGAAAGTTCCAAATCTTTAGGATCACGGGGTTGGGTTCTACCTTTAGTTACTGGTTAATCTTGCTTGTCTGCAAATCCTGAATTCCGAAGAGAAGAAGTTGCGGATCGTCAAGAAATTCCTTGCTTTAGTCCAAGATCTTGAACCGAAGGTCCCGGATTGTGCTAGGGCTCAGGTGCAATGATTCATGAGGGTTGTCACCCTTGTGAGCATTATACTATTGTGGGTCCCAGTGCATGAAGCTGATCTTTAACCCAAGATCTTTTCCGTTGAACCCGGATGTTAATTCAAACCCTACATCAGGTTGGCAGAACTTGAAGTTAGTCTTCAAGCTCGAGGTTGCAGCCGTAATTGTTTTTCTCAACAATGCCTCTCTCTGTCACTAGCTTATCTAGGCTCTCTGCTTTGGAGCTATCTGAATCGTGACGGGATTGCTCTTAGCAAGTTTTACATCAATAATTGTGTTTCCTCCGGTAACCCCGTTCCTGAAACCCTTTCGGCACTAGTTGTCGGAAGAGTGCTACAAGGGCTTCTGCAATATCTTGAAATTGTTGCTAGCCCGACCTTTGCCCTAAATCTGTTGTCCACCTTTATCTGTCTATGGACAGTCAAGTGTATCGTGCATTGGGGTGTTCTGATGCATGTTATTCTTGTGCTTCGTCAAGGCATTCCACTTCGGGATGTCAGGAGAAACAAACTCCGGTACCTCGTCCATATTTCGGTCAGGTCAAAGTTTTGTAAATCGTGGAATAGGAGCTTGTCTAGCTTTTGTTCCGTTCCACCTTGGAGTGTCATGCTCTTTTATATCGAGAAGTCGTGCTTAGTCTCATGACGAGCTTGATGAAGTGATGCTCTCACCCTTCCTTATCCATCTACCTCCGAGTTTCTCAGGCTCGAGAGTATTGAGGATGAATATCGTTGTGGTAATCGGAAATTCTTAGCAATTGTTATTGCTTGAAATCCAAAGACTTTGGTGGCACTCTTAGCCTGATTGGTAACTATATCATCGAGCTGAGTTGTCGGAGCTGCCAAGTCCTTTCTTCCAGGTGCACCCTTCGGTCAACGAGTTAGATTCATTTCGAAACTCCCAAGACCGCATCTTTTCCCTTGAAGAGCAGGTTTTCTCTCGCAACCAGTGACGTTTGTCGCTGTGGATCCTAGTGAAGTTCACTCCGTCTCCTCGGGTTAAATCACAAGTTTGTTATGCATACGTGCATTATTGAGCTGGTAGGTTGTTACCTCCCGTTCTCTGAATAAGCTATGAATGCACACCAAGCCCTGGCCGAGTCGTTCCTAAATAAGAAGAGGTTGTCAAACCTTATCATCTTACCGGTGCTTCCCACTCATGAATCAGTTGGGCTCCTTGATTGGAGTTCATGCTGGATCAATTTCCTCTTCGTGATCGTGACCCAATGGAACTCCCGATCTACCTCGTGTTCTGGAGCTTGGCCATGTAGCCCTTATCTGAGAATCTAGTTATCCTATCTGTCGGCTAACTTTAGCAAACTCCTTCCTCGGGCATGCCAAGTCTGAGTTACCCACACGCCTAACCAACTTGGAACCTCAAGCAGAATTGATGCTTGGTGGTTTACCAAGAGCATGACCCAGATCTTCTAGTAAACCCGATGATTCCGGTGTTGTGGTTCACGCACCTCACCGGAAGGTCTTTTGACTAAATCTCCTAAATCTCTCAAATCGACCGCTGTCCATGAGGATCATGTGTAATTGGTTCTAGAAGTTTTCCCCTAAGGTCCGTTCTCTATCTTCAAGTATGACCTTCGCTTGAGGATTGAATGAAGGCTATTTCCGAAGCCGGAGTGCAATACCTAGAACCTCAAGGAGAACATCACCACGGAGTTGCTAACTATCTATCGGTCGACCCTTCTGCTCCCTCTATCTCGTGGCGATATCTCGGTATGAGGTTTTACCTCTCTATCAAATCATGGAGTCCAGAAGATGCCTTTCTCCTCCCGGTGCCAAATCTCTATGGTCTATCCAACGGGTGGTTTGAAGTGATGTCTTAGTGATCGGTTGCCCTATCCTCGGCTCGACCTTTGTTTGGTCAAGTCATTCCTTTTTCTCTCAATAACCTATGGTTTTGGGCAAGGTGTATACCTCCAACCCTCGGAGAAAACTTGCCTAACACCTTTAGCTATCTTCTGTCCTTTCCTCCGGTTTGGTATGTATTGTTGGTTAGCCCAATCTCTGGAACAAGGAAGATCATCGTGAGAATCTAGTAGATCGTTAAAGTTAAGAGTTTCCATGTTCTCCCTCATCCCTACTTCTACTCTAGAATCTCGGGACGAGATTCCTGTAAGGGGGGTAGAATTGTAACAGCCCCAATTTGGTGCCCTAAAATATGGGCCAATTTTTCACTTTTTGTGTTGCATTTGCATCATGGCATACATATCTAAAACTGCTAAAATGAAAATAAAGCAACACCTAGAAATGAAAACAAAGGAAGCCAAAACCCTTCCTAAATTTTTCAAATCAAATGCAAGGCTCACATTGGCAAAATAATTTATTCTTGAACTTCCAAATTGTTTAGGAAGTTCCAAATTGGCTTCTTATCCCCAATTCTCAATTTCCATGTTTTGTCAAATGACGAATAAATATGAGGGTTCCAAAATGGCTTAACTCAATCTCTATTCTTGGAACCAGGTTAAACTTCCCCCAAAATATTCAAATAACAATATGGGGTGTTTCACTATTATAAGATGAGCCTCCATAAATATTTTCCCTGTTTTTGGAAATGCCTAAGTGCTCCAAATAAATATGTTTTGGAAATTATCAAATTTGACCTAAACTAAACACTGTGAACATTTGTAATGCAAAACATTTTATTTGGCCACGCTAATTTTTGTGGAGGTGCTACATGATGTGGGGAGCCTCTGTGATTTTTCTCAGTTCTTATAAAAATTGTTTAGAGCCTGAATAAAATCTATACAGAGGTCCTGGTTTTGTTTTTGGAAAAGAAAAGGGAAAAGACCAAATCACTGACGGGTGGGTCACCCCTGACAGCCTCTCCTCTCCCCCTCTTCCTCACTGTGCCGCCCATGCCGCCGACGCCCACCTCCTGGCGCCATGTCGCGTTGCCCCTGCCGAGCTGGAGGATAAGGAGGCCCCCGACGCATCCCTGCTCCCTCTCCTTCCCTCCCCCAACCGGAAACCCTAGACCAAGGTGTCCCCGAGTTCTGTCGTCGCCGCCGCCCCTTTTCAAATCGCCGGCGACCACGGCCGCCCCGGAGCAGATGGACGACGCCGTCGTCTCCGCATCGTCGACCTCTACCTCCTCCTCGAGCTGTGCGTGATAGGGAGCCGCCGGTCGCGAGAATCGCTCCCGCTCCTCCGACTCTGTCCGCCGCCGTCCACGCTCGTTTCCGTCGCCGTTCGAGCTCCTCCGCCGTCACCAAGCGTGCCGTTGAACTCAGGGTGAGATGCTCGTCCCCCAGGACACCGCGTTCCTCCTCCTCTCCCTCTAGTTTCTGCTGACGCCGTTGCCCGCCTTCGACCTCCGCCGCGGCTCACCGTCGGAGCTTCTCTCCGACGACCACATGGTCCCTAACGCCGCCTCTGGCCTCCACGTAGACCCGCGCGGCGTACGCTCTGGCTAGCTAGCCCTCGTTCGCGCCCTGACACCGAGACCGTGCGCGCCGTCGCCGTGCTGCGCGCTCACCGCGCTCCCGTGCGTCGGTCGCGGCATTGACCGGACGCACGTAAACGTGCCCGCTTGATCGGCCTGGCACCCGGCCTGGGCCGGCCGTGAGGCCGGCTCTCTCGGGCTGGTCCCCGGCATGTGCCCCGGTCTGGGCCGGAGGCCTCTGCCACTGTCCCGGCCTGCTAACCGGCCTGGGCCGATTTACAGGCCGGCCCGAACAGTATTTCCTGCGAATTTGGAAAAATAATTTGGAATTCAAATAATTCATAACTTCTGAAATATTGGTCCAAATTCAACAAATGAAATACCATGTTGATCAGAAAAACAAACTCTACCTTTTGAAATCATTGTAATCTTCTTTTGGAATTACTTTCTTTTGTATATTTAAGAATTCCTAAAATGGGTTATTTAATACCCAAATTGGGAAATTCATAACTTTTTGAATAATTGTCCAAAAATTATGAATTAGATATCAAAGTGATCAACATGTCAAATGCTATCAAACCATGCACTTATCACATCATGATCACAAACTTTTCTTTGATGTTATTCATAATTTGATTAAATGAATTAAACCTTTTATTTAATTAATATGCTATTTATTCATCAGTGATCCGAAAATTACAAATAAAATACCAAAATGATCGGAAGAGCGAATCCTATCTTTTCATGTCATGTTCATGCATAATTGAACCACTTCTCTAATAATTTGATAATTTATAAAGAATTGTGGTCACTAAGATAAATATGGGGTTGGTTCCAAATAATTGCACAAATTATTTGGCTCCCCATTTAATGTTGCTATTTAATTTATATAATAATATGGTTGCATCAATTGGACATGTCATCATGTGATTGAGCATTGCATTTTGAGTTCGCGTGATTTATGTGTTCTTTGCTTCTCTCTTTTGGGTATCGATAGATTCCGGAGTCGAGGGTCTCTCTAACTACCCCGACGAGCAGTACTTCACGACCGGGCAGCAAGGCAAGAGATAACCTAACCTTCTTGGCATCTAGAATCCTAAGATTTTTATCAAATTATTTTATCCACCATAATATTGCATACGGTTCAACTGTCTCTTTTGGTAATTACTAGAATATCCTATGATTGCATGTCTTCCCCGAGCCAATCACATGTATCCCTACCTATGAACCCTAGTGTGGATGTGTTGGCCGGATACAAATATAATTATTGGTTATATGCTTAGCCATGCTTAGAAATGCTTAGTTGAGATACTAGTTATGTCCGTTATTGAATTCCATACTTGTTGATGTTGATGGAATGATTCGGGTATGGTGGATAACTGTGATGCTTAATTAAATTGCTAAAGGCTTGGATGAGTTGCCCTCGGGGAGGGTGGTTTGCCTCATTCTTGCCGCCTAGGCTGAGAGTGCTTTTAGTTAGAACCAAGAAAACGAGCGTGCTTCCGGAGGTGGGGGCATATGGAACCCCCTTTGACCGAATAAGTTGTGAGGGGCTTGTCAAGGGTCCTCTAGTTTGCTATTTCCATTTGCGCGTGAGTTGTGTGGGTGGAAAAGAAATGAGGATGGTGGTGTTTAGGATGTGGCCGCGGGGCAGGGCGCTGGGAGCGCTAAACCTGTCCTTCCGCACACTGATGGTCCTTGAGTAAGCCTCATGCAATGTAAAGGTCTAACCGCGCCCGTTCGCCGGCCTTCCCCGGAAGAGGGCCAACAAGGTGAGCCGGACGGTACCGATGGGTAAATTAGTACACCCCTGCAGGGTTTAATCTTTTCGAAAAGCCGTGTCCACGGTTATGGACAAACTCTTGGGAAAGGCGGATTAGCTCATAGATAACTTTAACCTAATTGATATGGCAGCTAGAGGTTGCATAACAAACTTGTGATAAAGGTTCATTTCCTCGAGGGTGAGTCGAGGGAGTGCCTTGTGTGAGATGAGTGGTGATGGTTGTAAGTAGGTTCGCCGAGAACCGAAGATGATGATGATACTCTCTTACCCCCTTTATAAAACTAGCACAGTGGCCCGCGTAAACACGCGGGCAACATCTTAACAATCTGGTATGAAATCTGTGTTGACCATCCATGTACTATAAACTTAACATCATACATTTATCATAACTAAAAATATATATATGAATTATTTTCCTATGGATAGTTTTTATTTTGACCTTTCCTTCTTCGTAAGATAGTTTCATTGGCAAACATTTTTTGGAGGTAATAGTCAATTTTTGTTTGTACATATTAGTATTATTTTGATTATTCCTTTACATTATCGTTCTATATGTAACTATAATGGACGCATGTATCTTTAATACAATATATCTGGCCTTTTTCATTAAGCCACAGTAGAGTACATCGAGAACAAAAACTGCATATCTGATTGTTATAGATACTTCATTAATTCTCCTTGGTGCCGATAGTTATTTCCATATTAGATTGTTCGGATAGATTATTATTGAAATGTTTCAAAGACTTTACATGACCAAGTTAACTATAACTAAGAATAGAGGAAGGAGTTGAATACATCTCTTAAATGGCAAGTCTGTCAAAGTACAAAGCTCTTGAGCTCGCCACATGTTTCCCAAGGTTCCGTTGGTGAACATGGTGTACTCCAGTTGAACACAGTCACTGAGCAGCAGATAAGTCAGATGGGAAATTGTCACAAACTGGAAGTTCCTTAAAATAGGTGCAAACTTATTTGAAATCATATAATTATGTGCTAATACCAAATTTACTATATTTCTTTTATATGCTTGGTATTTTACTATTTGCTGTTCTTCCTAGCTATGTATAGAGGAGGAGCCGTGATAATCCTTCCCTTATTAATCTATGCTTGACCTCAAGACTACATCTAGATTAACCATTGGATCATACGGCAAGTGATTTTTTTTTTTTGAAAATCGGTGTATGTTACGCATGCAACATAGAACTTTTACATAGCGTGTTACAATCAAGTTGAAATGATTCCATCATGCAGGAAGGAAGCGAAAATAACATCTTGGTGGTGGTCCAAAGAAGCTGACCCGAGTCACCGTGTAATAACCTCATAATAGTGCTCCAGGTGAAAGTTTTGTCACTTGATGCCAACATCAGAAAACTCCAAGCCAATTGACCATGCAATCTTCCACAAAATTGTTCACGTCCATATAGGAAATACTTTCCAATAGTGCAAGACCTAAACCAATTCTCCGATAGTGAATAACCTTGCAATCTTCTATTGCATAAGCACAGAGTCACCAATTACCAGCCTCTCCTCGATTGTATTATAAGCATAAGAAAATGCACTTTTGAGCATTCCTTGGTTGACACTTGGCTACAATTTTTTGAGGTCATTCCATGGTATAGAATTCAGTGATTGTATACTAAAACTAATTTCTTTTTGCAGATACAAGACAAATGTGTTTTTGAGATTATTCATGTAAAAGGCTACTCCCTCAGTCCCATAATATAAGATGTTATTACTACCAATATAGGAGGAAGGGAGTATGTTGCAGAACCTCTCTCCTTCAGATTCGGTGAAGAAACAAAAAAATAATAGAATTGATTGCAACATGTTAGTCGAAAAGAATACATCATCCAAGAAGTTGAATCACTGATCACTCCGAGCTGAACCAAATTTGCATGATGTTTCGACATACATGAGCTACTGTGGGTGCATAGAAACCCCTTGGCAGAGTGCGGAATTTAAATAAGAGTAAATTTGGACTCATTTTCTGTGTTAATAAATATAAGACCATTTTAAACTACCAAAGGATATGTGAACTTGATATGATGCAGAATAGGTAGATGTGCAACTACAATTTTAGCAGTAGAATCTACTTACTTGAGCAAGAGTTAACTGACCAAGAGACATACATGAATCATTTTCTCCTAAATTAAATTGGAGCAAGAGAATCATCACAAAACAAATACCAATATCTTAATACAACAAAAGAAGGGAAAAAAAGGCATCCATTGGACTGACCAGCATCTTCAGGCCTAATGCCATACCAGATGCATGAACTGCATCAAGGATTCCAAGTCCTTCTTTTGAAAATATACTACAACCGGATAATTTGTAATGGCCATTTAAAAATAATAGAACAATATTTAATGGCCAAACAGAAAGGCAAGAATTCACAAAAACCAAAATACCAGATGTGTGCACTGCACGAAGATTCAAAGTCTGTATTTTCGAAATATTACAATACAATAATCTCTAATGGCCTTTTCAAAGTAGTAGACCAATATTAATTTCCAAGCAACTAAGGAACGCCAAAACATACAAAAGCAAAGAAATTCTACTGATTAAAAGGATCCTGGCACAGGTTAATAAATATCAGCGGTCATGGGTTCTACCGTTCAACTATCTACTGCGCGCAGATTAAAAACTACCTACGGCTGAACAAATCATAATGGAAGTCCTCACAAGAACCTCTGAAATGTTTGAAAAAACCTAGATAACACGTGCATCAACTTAGTGCAGTCCGTGTAGATTTTTTGTGTACGCCGAATAGTACAACATCTGCAAGATCATTAGAAAGTCTTGCCCTAGGTAATTAAGATGTTTGTGGTAGGGGAATGAACCTTGAGATTACCGTGCATCATTAGGGTGAGATTGTTGAACAGCTTGGCCACGAAAACCCTGAGCCCGTTCCTGTACACTGCAGCTAGCGGCTTCCGAGTTTTGTTGCTGCTGAACCACTTTGTGTGCTGTCGAATCCAACGATCGTGCTTTCACTGGCATCCTTTTACTAAAAGAGGTATTAGATGTTATCAAAGTTTCTATGCCAATGCATCAATAACATGATCCTTGTTGTCACAGCTTTAAATGAAGACCATTAGCTAATCTGGGTTAATTGTAGGAGCAAAAGTTATATCACACAAAGGAAAGATAAAATGTACTTGCCTCGTCTTTAGAAGCCCATGATCGATGACACAAATCTGTTGCCACCTAGTGCTATTTAGTACTGAAGGGTGCTTCAGAAATGGATTGAAAAGGATCAGTCCTGCGGAATGAATTCTTGGTCCCAGCATTTCATGCCATCTATGATCTATTTTGGAAATCCTTTTTTTAGACTGTTTTTTAATTAGATATCTCTGTAATTCCTCATTTCCATCTCATGCAAAAGAGGATATTCCAAGGAAAGTATAATTTTTATGGCAATAGCTAGAATGATATAATTAATGCGCAATCAGTAGTTTGACCCTTAATTTTAGTTAGTCCATGTGTTGTAAAGAGAAAACAATGTCTAGAAGAGATTTCAACCTACTTTTGTGTGAACTAACATGTCAATGTTTGAGGAATCTCGATAGTTTATACTTGAAATTGTCCCATATCATATTAAGGTTGAGATGAAACAACTAAAATTTGGGTTTGGGCTGCAAGAACAATCAAAGTTTTGTAGTCGGTAATTGAACTTTAGTCATCATTCTAAGATCCTAGTTGAGGAGCATCTGGATGTATTGCAAACAGTAAAGGCAAGTAATGAATAGTCATAAGAGAAATTATGTATTCGAATCAATCAAGTATTCAACTGTACATTATACATTCAAAACAACAGGTTGGTTTTTGTTTTACAATTTTATTTGATTGAGTCCATATTTTGTATAAGAACATCTTGTCCGTCACTCTTGTTTTAGTTATCTACTACTGGACTCAACCTCACAAACACTTTAATAATGTACATTATAAATATGAGTGGTACTGCATGGCGTCGGTAATGAAAAAAGACATTGTAGATCCAAAGAAAAACAAATGTAAAATTTGGGCGGTAGAAATGACTTACACAGGTTTGAGGGATGTAAGTTTGGAAAACATTTTATGTCACCATATCATGTCCTTCACCCTTTGCTTCTCAGCTTCCAGAGAAATTTAGTAGAAGTAAATTTCAACATCCAAATGAAATCTCTGAAAGTGTCCTTATGACTTCTAAGTTCCAACTAAACTTTGGACAGTGTGATAAATTAAAAAATATAAGAATTCTAATAGATATCATGAAAGAAAACCAAAAAGATGAGCTAATACAAATGAATTGCTTCCATGTTGTTGAAGGTCATCATATATAGTCGTCACTGCTCCTGTATGATGTTTCCAAAATGTGCATATTCTTATATGTGCAAAAAATAATTTAATTTGCTTCTTACATAAACACACTTTGCATTACCATGGTTGAGAGAGCTTGTGCCGAAAATAAGGTAACAATCCGGCTCTGGTTTTAATCCTGCACGATGCTAGCAATGTACTCATATGCCTACGTACTTGTAAGAATATGCATCTTTTTTTCAAGGGATGTGAGAATATGCATCGTTGTAGTAATATATACATGAGATAATTCGGTACGTACATATACATCTGATTGTGTTAGCTTCCTCCATTGTCAAATATAGTAGCTTGATCGATCGACCGGCCGGCCAGTTCAATGCTCGACGGCAGCACTGCAAGTTTGCAACCAAGAAGCTTACTGACACATCAGGCCAGCTTGAATTAGGCGGGACAGAAAATCAACAAAAGGACATTAGTAAGATAAGAGAGAATGAGAAGAATGGAATCGACCTACTGATTTCTCTAACCACCAATTAATTTGTATGGATTGATTCATGGACAATTTTCCTCCACAATTGTAGATCAAGAAATTACCTGTCAAGTCACAGTGCATGTCGACATCCAATCTCGTATTGTTACGTGCTTGCAGCTAGTCGGTAGATCAACAAATTGAGCTAGCTTTTGCTTCAAAGGTATCGCGTGTGTACACTGCGAGGTTCGCATCGGCTACAGGACAGAGCGATCTGTTCATCTGCAGCTAGCTTCGCAACGCGACTCGATCTTCTGCCCCATTGCAAGTCGCCGGAAAGTACTCAGCGTGGCAGCTGTGGCCACACTCGGCAGCTAGTCCTGGATTTTGGCGGAAGAGGCAGACGAAACTGGCCACCGGAGATCGATCTCAGACGGTTGGAATAGGTCGAGACTCTAGAACAGCTGCAGTTGGTCTGGCGGCGCTAGGGAGGAGGGGAGAGGTCAAGGGCTGGAGGATGGTGTCGGGAGGGCTGGAACGGGATGGTTACCGGAAGATTAGATTAAAAGATCTCACGGCTGTAATTTTTTGGTGGGGAGGATGGACGGCCAGATGTTTTGCTTTTTTGTGGGATTTTCTAGCATTCCTATCTTTTTTCTGGTGAACCCATCATGTACCTTTAGTATATAATAGATACTCTGATTAGACGAATGCCATGTGTCTTTTATATTTCGGTTTATTAAAATTAGCTTTATGCAAAAGAAATACATAAACAGCTTTAGAGCCTCCGTCAGTCATTGGGCCTATATCGCCTTACTAAACTTGCGAGTACATCGTACTCAGTCTCGCTTTGCTGCCTCTATGTATTTGTGTTTCAGAGGAGGACGACACCGAGCAACTCGGTGGGTTCTTTGTTGACGTCGACTACTAGTCTGGGGTTCCCAGGTGGCAGCTTGGGACCGTGGAACAAGCTGGCTGGGATAATATTTATTGTAGGCCTCTTAGGCCATATGTTGCTTCTTGTTGTTAGACAACACTACCCGCTTCCGCTTGTTGAATTGTTGGATCTGTGATCCTTTTGCTTGTAATATTTGTATTCTTCTCGTTATATGAGTTGCTATACTTTTGTGTCGTAGAGTCATGCTTTGTGCCAGTTCTGTTCCACAAGTCTCGATCTTTGTCTTATACATTTATGGTTGTGTCGGATTCATAGACTCTATGTATAATTCCGGGGTCGGGGCGCTACAGCTCCGCTTTGTTGACTACTTTATACATGGAAACGGCAACTGCGGCGTCGTCGTCATCGCGCGTAGGCACGCGCGTCACTCTGCACATGGCGCAGAGCCTATGTGCGCTCTGCCGCGGGGGCAGAGATGGCTTCACGAGGAAGGTGCTTCGCGAGGCGAAAAGCCTCGCCAAGCCCTTCAGCTTGGTCCTTAGCAGAATTGCGGGCGGCGTCGGAGACGCCTTGTCGAGGGGCGATCCCTCGCCAAGGAAAAGAACCCTTGTCGAGGAGAAAAACCCTTCGCGAGGGGAGAAATCCTCGCGAAGCTCGCCAGGCTTGGAGAGCCTGGTCCTTAGCGAAAATCATCCAAAGAATCCTGCGGGCCCTGGCAGGCCGGCCCGTGGTACCCTGGTTTCCACTGTGCCGACAGTAGCCCCAGGGCCCGCGATGGGCACGCCGAGGCCCATGACGAAGGCGAAGCGTCGAGGGGCCAAAGATGCCTGACAGGGCCGCGACACGTGTCACGCAGCGGTTGCGCCCGCGGCCACGACCTCCTCGGCTCCAACGGGCGACGTGGTGGGGCCCGCCACGACTCGAGTGCTGGTCAATAAAGCCTGGGCGCGCAGGACGGCGCCCGTCACTTCTCCCATTACTCCTGCGCAAACTTCTCCAAAAAACCTCTTCTTCCTCCCAAAGCTCGCCGCCTCCGAGGTCTCCGCCTTCGAGTTTCTCTTCCGGCGGCCATGGCTCCCAAGAGGGCAACCGACGGCCAGAAAGGCAAGGCTGCGATGCAAACCGGCTCGTCTGCGGCGGCGGTGCGGGGCGCCGCGCCCCAGGGGACGATGCCGGAACCCCTCGTCGGCGCAGCGGCGGTTTCCAGGGTGCAGCACCTGGTGGCCGCCAATACCCATGAGCTCGGAGCCACCAGCTTAGCGCCCGGTGGCAGCAAGGTCGGCGTGGGGTACTACCCCGTCTTCCTTCATACTCTCTACACCGGCCTCGTTCCTCCCTTCTCCAGCTTCCTCTTGGCGATTCTTGAAGCGTACCGGATCCAGCTCCTTCATCTCCACCCCAACTCCGTGCTCATTCTCGCCATCTTTG
>QRDG01002285.1:407649-455780 GCA_012064385.1 Puccinellia tenuiflora
TCACTATATTAATTAACCGCTTTGTTTTCTGCGAGACCGGAAAGATTGACAACCTTCCGGCCGTTGGGGGCAAAGTATTTTGGTTGAGTGTGTGCAGGTCCACGTCTGTTGAAGATTAAGCGCCAGAGATCTTCAACATTCACTTTGTTGTTGATTTCAAGGTCCTACTGGTTCGATAAACCTCGGTTCGTTATCGAGGGAAAACTGCTGCTAGCTCCAACTCCGCCTTCGCTTGGGGCACCACCCAACTTTTCACCAGCACTTAGCATTCACATAGACGTGAACATTGTGACATAGCAAATTTCCATAAGGTGTGGTGAAGGACGTCTTGATTTGATCTGACTCCTTCATTTTTACCTAGTGGTAACCCGAATATGCGTCCAGAAAACACAGCAACTCTAAGCCGGTAGTTCAATCAATGACCTGATTGAGTCGCGATAAAGCGAATGGATCCTTAGGGCTGATAACACAGCAACTCTGAGCGTCCAGAATATGCGTCTAGAGAACACAACTTCGAGCCGCCAGTTGAATCAATGACCTGATCGATTCGCGGTAAAGCGAATGGATCCTTAGGGCAGACTTTGTTTAAGCAAGTGAAATCAATGCACATACGTAGCTCAGAGGTGTTTTTCTTTGGGACGAGGACGGGATTTGCCAACCAGTCAGCGATGAGCCTTAGGATTTCCTTGCCTACCGCCTTGCGCTTCTCCGTTTCGAGTCGTCGGAGGCCTTGTTTCACCGGCTTGGCATTTTTATCGACTTTAAGGGAATGCTCGGCAAGTTTCCTCGGGACACCTGATATGTTAGAAGCGACCAAGCAAAGATGTCGTGATTCTCATGGAGAAACTTGACGAGCTCACCTTCCTATTTGTCGACGAGGCCGGCACCGATGGTGGTCTCCTTAGATGGATCGTCGGGCGTGAGCTTGGATTTTTTGTTGTCATCCTTTGGCTTGAAACTTGAGTCAACCTTTGAGGACGGCTTTTTAGTTGCCGGCATCTCATTGGGACTCATAGTCTTTTTGATGTCTTCAAGCTCTTCTCTGGAGATTTCTTCTTCGGTGTGGACGGCATTGGCTGCCTCGCACTCCTTTGCCTTTTTTGAAGTCTCCTTTGATCGCGATGATCCCATTGGGTCCATGCATCTTAAGCTCGCTGTAGATGTAGCACGGTCTAGCCATGAATTTGGCAAAAGCCGGACGCCCGAATATTGCATGGTACGCGCTTTTGAAGGGGACCACCTCAAACGAAACATCTCCCGTATGGAAGTTGTCTGTGCCGCCAAAAGTGACTTTTAAGGTGATTTGACCCATTGATCGAGCTTGGCGTCCCGACACAATACCATGGAATTTGACGTTGCTGTGACTGAGCTAGGATTCTGAGAGATGCATCCTTTTCAACGTCTCGATGTAGAGTATGTTGATGTTGCTTCCTCCATCCATCAACACCTCTGTCAAGTTGTATTTGTCGATGATACTCATGACAGGACTGACGACAAGGGCATAGGTACGCGTATGCGGTGCCCTGTCCGGGTGATCACTGCGATCCCAAGTAATGGGTATGTCGGACCAATCGAGGAACTGCGGTATGTTTGGTACCGTGGCATTGAGTTCACGCCAAGCCGCCTTTTCCTTCCGAGCCGAATCGGTAGCCAGATTGACTATTAGGCTTTCTGTGTGCTTGGGGAATTTGTTATTCTTTCCTTCCCTAGAAGTCGTACCCTCGGATCTGAAGCAGCGTCATCCTTCTCCTTGTCGTCCTTCCTAGACTTGTGCTTATTCCTAGGCTTGCCGGCTTTGGGATCTTTTGTGATGTCTCTGTTAATGTGACATTGCTGATTGGTATGTGAGCACGTGCCGTCGGGCCTGATGTGGTGCACGCAAGGCTGATTCTTGATGTCGTCATAAGTGACTTTTGCCGGGCGAGGTGGTCGGTTGGTTTCCGGTTTTCTGTCCTGCCACTTTCTGCTGCCCTGGCTGCCTTTTCCAAAGGTAGCAGCAACTTCTTGTGTAGGACTGGCTTGTTCTTCGACCTTTTTCTTGCTAGCTTCACGCTGACGTGGGCATACCCTCCGAGCACCCCACCATTGGCGTACCCTACGGCCCAGCCGAAGGCCCACCTGGAGGCCCAAATGAAGCCCAAGAAGCCACGACTTGGAGTACAAGACAATTCATATAACCCTACCTGGCTACATATATAAAGCCAGGTAGGGGCACCCTTTAGGGGGAGAGGGGATACACCACACCCGCCACCGGCGGCAACATAGATGAGATCCAATCTCCACCACCATCGCCATCACGGCCACCTTGTAATCATCATTATCAATATAATCAGACAGGCAGGATGTAGGTCTTTACCTCACAATGAGGGGCCGAACTTGGGTAAATCCTTCCTTGTCAGCCGTCCGACACTACCAGCGCGCCAACTTCTCCCTCTATACGAAACCCAAGATGCTATCCGAGTGATTTGCCGTGGTAAACCCACGTCAATTGGCGCCATCTGTGGGAAGAACACGCGCTGGAATCACGGGGTTGGCGGCTCCAATCTTTATCAACAAACGACGGCGAACTCGTCGCCGCATCGGCCAGACAATCGGACGCATGAAGTTTCATCAACACTGCGCGGGGACTCAACATCATCAATATCCTCGCGCACACGCGGTTGATCCGATCTACCTATCGTGATGCCGGCGGACCAAGTCTCAAGGAGCTACTGCCGTCCGCGGTGCAATTCACGACGGTGCATGTGCGCTATCTACGCTCAGCCGATCCGATCTAGCGATCGCAACGCCGGCGGATCAAGTCCCGATGGTACAAGCTGGTATCAAATCAGAAGTCCACCAGCTGGATCGACTCCCGTATCCATCATCACGTGAAGCTCAGATGAATTGGTGATATTTACTTGACTCGCACGTGGATCAAGAAGGCAAGATCAAGAAAAAAGAAAAGAAAAAGTGGTTGGAGCGATCCAACTTGTTAGCTCGCTTTTGCTGTTTTGCATGAACGTGAAGACCTTCCGACCCTAGACGATGGAACCAAACATCAGGTGCTATTGTTCTACTGTATTAGACTTGCACATATTGACTCCTTTTGGAGAATTTTCTACTTCCGACTTGTACTATGATATTCGCAGATTTTCTTTGTGGCGGCGTTCCGTGCCTATCCATGCACGATCCAATTTCGTCGGCAAGCAACAAACAAATCGTTATTGCTGATACGCGAGCAGATCGAGAGCAACATCAACATAACAAACGCGACCAACATCGATCCGTCGCAGACAACTTCGACCTTGCTAGCATCGCGACCAGCTTTATCGACACCACGATCGTCTACAATTCGCCCATTCTAACTGGGACCTCGCCGTCTTTGACGAGCCGATGGTCCGTAGATGTGCTTCACGCCATCAACAACGAGGCAATCAACAGGCCGGTCGTCGGGTCAGGCGGAATCGACATCCCCTTCTGCTACACCGACTCTGTCGTGGGCATCAACAACACGCCGGTCCGGCTTAATCGCCATACTGCCTACGCGTCATGAACAGCTAAGTCGTTTTCGTATTTAATTTCTTTAATCAATAAGGTTACTTAGCCATATATATATATAATCTGTTTTGGCCGCACCCGAGACTCGGGGGCTGCGCCACATAGTGTACAAAGATTTTTCCTTTCAGTTATCGCAGATGCATCACCCGCCGATTCGACAAAGTCAGACTCGGGGGCTGAACACTGTTGCCCCCATATAGTCACGTGTCGACTCCTTAAACGTCACATCCACTCCGCCGCATCGGCTGTGTCTGCCGCGTCGAGGTCGCCATATCTACTCCGTCGCGTCGAGTCCGTCGCATCTACTCCGCCGCGAAGACTCTGGTCCGCCGCGTTGAGTCCCTCGCTTCTACTCCGCTATGTTGACTCTGTCCGCCGCGTCGAGTCCCTCAGCGGAACACCAGATACAACATCGCCTCAGCGGCACCCGATACTCGGGGGCTATGCTGTACAGGCCTTACAACCACATTGGCTCAGTGGTACCCGATATCTGAAAGACTAACAAGCACTCGAAAGGTTATCGACTCCAGTCTAACCCAAGCAAATACACAAATTATCCGAGATGAATCAGATACAATTGACTCTCGGATGCTGCATTTACCGTGCAAAGGTAAGACCCACCGATTCGTCGTGTGTAGGGCCGGGGCCAGCAGCAACAGCCGAGGTACCTGACAACTGTGCCGCACCAACAGGCGTGATGAAAATCCCGACGGACGTGTCGGGTACCCTTAAAAGCTCAGTTCGACTCTGTGAGACCTCAAATATGGCCTTAGTCGAATGGTCTAGCCCGGGGACTCGAGTCTGACGTAGGCTGGTAGAGTTTGTGTCCAAGAGCACTTAACTGGTCCCGATACTGTCGAGTGAACCAGGCCTGCCACGCCAAGCATCCCACGCAAAAGCGCCCTGCGAAACGGGCACAAAACATATTATCCAAAACTATAAGCTACACCAGGAAACACATTTGAATGTGAGTCCCTGTCAGACTCTTCGAATCCTACACTCCCATCGGGAGCGCACTCGCGACGTGCTCGACTACGACAAAAAGCAAGGCAAATTGAGCCTATGCCCAACTATAAATAGTTGAACATAGCCTCGGGGGCTACTCCCATCGGGAGCGCTGGTCGCGCGCCCGACGAGAATTGACTATATTACAGTCGCGAGTCATCAACATACCTGACGCATTGACTACGCCTACTCGACATGCTGCTCTGAGTCTCTGCCCGATTCTTCGAATCGACCAGACACTTGGGGGCTACTGACGTGGGCATACCCTCCGGGCATCCCACCATTGGCGTACCCGATGCGGCCCAGTCGAAGGCCCACCTGGAGGCCCAAACGAAGCCCAAGAAGCCACGACTTGGGTACAAGACAACTCATGTAAACCCTACCTGGCTGCATATATAAAGCCAGGTAGGGGCACCCTTTAGGGGGAGACGGGAGACACCACACCCGCCACCGGCGGCAACATAGATGAGATCCAATCTCCACCACCATCGCCATCGCGGCCACCTTGTAATCGTCATCATCAATATAATCAGACAGGCAGGATGCAGGTCTTTACCTCACAATGAGGGGCCAAACGTGGGTAAATCCTCGCTTGTCAGCCATCGGACACTACCAGCTGAAAGGACAACCGATGTCCCGATGTCGCCTCGAGGGGGGGGGGGGGTGAATAGGCGATGTCCCTTACAACTTTTGGGGCACACACCCACAACTCAATTGGGGGCTCCCAAAGCGTGCCAAAGCTTCACAAAACGAAGTCTTCACGACACCACCGTCTAGGGTCCAATGACCCAAGAGTAACAAGCTCCCAACCTTCAATCCCACGAATCACCGTGGGGAGCACAACCCGATGCAACAAATGCAAAAGGGGAAGATCACACCAAGTGGTCAAATCCTGCACCCCGGCTTGGCCGGGAAACGAACGGATCGAAGGAAAGGAAGCAGCGAAGCAGCAGACTGGGCTGCCGGCCAGCACCCGGCCTGGGCCGGCCTGGCAACCGCGCTGGGCCGGGAGGGCAACAGAGGGCGCCGGCCTCATCCCGGCCTGGGGCCGGCCTCGGTCCCGGTCAGGCCGGACTGCGCCACTTTTTTTTTCTTTTCTCTGTTTTTGAATATTCTGTTTTAAAAAGTACCGAGAATAAAACCGCAATATCTTTCGCATACGAACTCCGTTTTCGATAAACTTGGACTCGTTGGAATCGTCACAACGAGCACTACAAGAATATGCAGAGAAACATCATAGTCCAAGAATATATTATAAAGATAAATGGGGAAAGGTAAAAGCTCCCATTTGCAAATCGGAAATACAATAACTTTCACCCACGAACTCCGTTTTCGATAATCTTGGACTCGTTGGAATCGTCACAACGAGCACAACAAGATTATGCAGAGAAACATCATAGTCCAAGAAAATATAATAAAACCAAATGGGGAAAGATAAAAACTCTTTTTCGCAAACCGAAAATGCCGCATCTTTTGCAATTGAAGTCCGAATGAGATAAAACCAATTTTGTTGGAAAGAGGACGACAAATGCAACCTTTAAAAATGGCAAACAAGTAATGGAGATTTTTCAAATAAATGGAAGAGGTAAATCTTCCGCACGGATGAACCGGCAAAATCTCCAATACCGAAACCGCAATAGAAGACGCATATGAAAACCGTTTTCGGTGAACTTGGCTTTGTCATGACAAGCACGACAAGCACCAAGACCACACCACGATTCGAGACAAATAAGAACCAATAAAGATGATTGCATGGATGCAAAGGTTTGTGCTCTCTACGGCGATACGATCACGATATTCGGTCGAGAGCCCCTCTTGATAGTACGGTTATCTATCCTATAACCCGGTCTTCTCTCACTAAACAACATGAGACCGGTAAAATAGAAACCCTATCAAGATCATACCTTTGCCTTGCGCTTAAACCACTTGAGGTCGATGAAGATGATCTTAATCTCCTCAAGATGCACCACCTTCCTCGATTGCGCTTCGGTGAAGATTCACTTGATGCTCCCCATACACCAAGATGGGAGACGCTCTCTTCGGCATATCTTCACTTGGCCTTGAGTGATGATCAACCCGCACAAAGCCTTGATCAACCCATAAACTTCTTCCCTTAACCTTGATTCCAACAAATGGAGATCAAGCAACTCAAATGGACACACCTATAAATATGGCTCAAAGCAAACATTAGACCATAGAGATTGTCATTAATTACCAAATCATGCATGGGGGCAACCATGCACTTTCAATCTCCCCCATTTTGGTAATTGATGACAATCCCTTTTAAGAGGGTTTATATAATGAATAAAGCATCCTTGCAAGACAAACAAGCAAGGATGCAAAGCGCATTAAGGTCAAATGCAACAAAAGCATAAAACCCAAATTCCCTTAAACCCTCTAAACTTCTCCCCCATTGGCATCGATTGCCGAAATGGGAAGAAAAATTTAGAGAGCCAATATAATATGAGTTCCTCCATAAAGATGATGACAATCCCTTTTAACGAAAAATTAGAGGAAATCAAACTATATTGAGGATCAAAAGATTGCAAAAAGGATGAAACCATTTTAAACATCTCCACAAAGGAGAAAAGCAATCAAAAGGATCCAAAGTGAGAGTTCTAAATAAAAACGGAGAAGCTCCCCAATTTTCATGCACAATTGAGGAGTGCACAAAAATGGCATCCTCGCTCCCCCAAAATCATCGAGAACACTCAACAAGTGCAAGAGTGCATAATGCAAAAGCAAATCATAGCACTTGCACCAAAGATGTGGTTGAGCCACAAAGAGATACCAATTTTCAAAATATCAACATAAGATAGGCCCAACCGATATAAAAGGAAGATCTTTAAAAAGTATGTTCACAAGCTTAGGGATACCAATTGGAAACTAAAACCAATTGAAAATGCTAAAAGCTAGTGAGAGCATTTAGTCAAAGAAAAATCAACATGCTCACCATGGTAGGCATGAAGTCAAAGATCTTCAACAACTACATGAGTGTGAAAAGATACCAATAAACAATAAGACACGCACTCATGAGACCAATTTGGAGCCACCAAAGAATTATAGAAGAAACACAAGGTGGCTCAAAAAGAAATAGGATACCAACTAAAAGGTGACCTCTCTCATATGTATAGGTTTCTAATTGGACAAACCATTGAAGATATGCATCCGCAAAGAAACATATACATACGAAATGGTTCGGGAAAAGAAGAACAAGGTATCCAAAAGGAAGTCATAAATATACAAATGAGATTGTTGCTTAAACGCATAGCACATAGCTCAAATTTATCTCATTGTATATAAATGAACTTCAAATATATCAAATGCATCACACATATCACTAAGGGAACAAGAGATAGCGGAGATGCTTTGAGTTAGGCAACAAGTATCACAAAGAAATAATATCAATTGAAGAAAAGGTTTTTGCAAATTCATCACACATATCACAAAGATATATTAAGTGAAGGAAATAGGCCAAAACCACAACAATTGCATATAAAAGCTTTTCATGCCAAGAGGCAACCTACACAAGGTTGGATACTAAAAAGTATGCATGAGATAAATACTTGTTACCGAGATGTCATTGGTGATGAAGAAGATGAGAATTTTGATTATCATCAAAGCTTGACTCCGACAATCACATGGTGAGAACACCTTCCTTATGAATGAGACAAGCATCCAATGCATCTCCATTGTACCTAAAACACAATTAGAGTACAAAATGGTTCCCAAACTCATTGGGTCCCATAGTAGTTAGATCAACTACAATATATAGGAAACACTCCACATAAATATGTGCATATAGATATGAAATTGAATTTGATGCACATCTTAGCCGATTTAGGATTCGGTGGAGTATCCCCTATATATTGGAACTAAAAGGACTAGCATGCCATATGATATAAATGTTAAGGATATACATACAAAGCCTTTCAAGATCCAAACGAGATATAATTTGGACAAAAACACCAAGTAAACCAAGAAGAGAGCACACAAGAGTGTGACACTAAAGGTCCAAATTATATCAAACTCCAAATCAACACATGATTGAGGAAAAATCAAATCAACAAATGATTGATTCCAAAACACATCAACACATGAAGTGTGATATCAAAGGAATCAAATCAACACAACAAATGATCGATAAGACACCAATTGAAAATAAGATACCAATTAAAACAAAAAATATCAACTAGGAGAAAAGATACTAAGAAGAGGATGATACTTGACCGAAATCAAGTAAAGTGAAATAAGGCAAAAAGGTATCAAGACTCCCACAATAAATATCAATTGGAACAAACATCTATGGTGGAGATATTAAATTCCAATTAATATCAATTGAAGGTACCAAACATAAGATAAAGAATCAAATGCCAATTGAAAGGATAAAAAATTGATAGATAGGTTAGTGTTCTAAATAAAAAGGAATGCTCCCCCAATATTCATGCATTATCTTTGTTATTTGCATTTGAATACAAAATGCTTGCACAAGGGATCATTACTCTCCATATTTTATTTACAACACTAAACACTACCAATTGAAGAATAGGATCCATTCAAAAGGCAAGGAAGGCAATAGATAGAGCAAATTAAAGCAAGAGCCAATGTGAAGATGATCTACAAAATCCACCACAATTACTAGAAACACTTGTCATGGACAAGGAGTATACGGAGACATTTCTCGGTGGTATATAGGAATGATGTTCAAGACCAACTTCACAACAAACAAATATATGGCAAGAGATAAGAGTTAAAGCACCATATTTTGAAAAAGGTTTGTTGGTAGTTTCAATTATTCGAACCAACCGGCAATGCCATGGTTAAAATAACATGAAACAAATGGTTCTTCACATAATATATGGAAATGGATATTAGAGAAAAACCACACCAAGCAAACTCACACAAACAAGGACCAAAGGGTAACCACAAAGAAAAATTGGAACTTGTTTGAGCACACATGCCACATAGGAAAGATAACTTAATATATCAAATCTAAGTGGCAAACCTCAAATGTTCACATTTTGTGGAATTGTAATATGCACATAGCTTATTACTCCCCCATAATGTGATAATTCATTTATTTAAACAAGAGGCAAATAAAACCAACTAGAGAAATTAATGGACATGGTAGAATTTGAATTTCTCATGAATATAACATACCACATAGTAGCTAGATAATATTGAAATATCAATACTAGGTGGTGTGCCTCATGTACACACATTTTTAGGTTTGTGAGGTGCACAAAGCACATCACTCCCCCAAAATGGGATAGTCCAATAATATCTCAAAGAGCCAAATGAAATCCACACAAGATTCAATAAAGCTCAACACACAAATTACACATACATGATACACAACTAACATACACAACCTTGAATAACAAGATAAGTAAGAAAGGAGCATATCACATACAAACACATGCTAGGAACAAAACTAACACATGCAAGGGAGCAAGCAACTTTCAATGTATATATGAGTTAAATACAAGTTACCGCAAGGAGGAAGCGTTGGATATGAGATAGGTAAGTGATAATCCAATTGACTTGGCTTGATGAAATAAAATCATGAAGATCCCTTAATTCTTCAAAAATAGCCAAGTCACCAATGTCCTCCACAAACACCTATTGATCAAGTTTGAGCTTGTTGGTTCCCAACCAAGTTGGGTCCTAAGAGGTTAGTCACAATAGGTTTGGGAACCCAAATGGTGCTTTTCTTGACACCACTTTGAGCTCCCACATATTTGGCAAACACATTGCCATTTCTATCCTTCCCAAGAGAATAAATATCATCAATTATGATAGGGTTGGATGAGGTACCGTTAGCGCATTAAGAAGCAAAATGACCTTTGCCACGGCAAAGGTAGCAACACCGACTCTTCTTCTTCTTAATAGGCTCCTCAACTTGAGGAGCATTGGCTTGAGTCTTCTTAGGAGATGGTCGTTGTTCAACTCGTGGTTGAGCACGAGATTGAACAAGAGGTCTCTTCCCTTGTTGCTTCTCACTAAGAGGCTTCTTCTTCATTGGGAAATCCCGAACGTGGTGCCCTTCAACCTTGCACTTGAAGCAAATGATGTTGGCCGGATTCTTGACTTGAACTTGGCCCTTCTTCTTGTTGGACTTGGACTTGTTGTTGGAGTTGAATCCAAGTCCACTCTTGTCATTAGGGGATTGTTGCACACACAACATGTTGTCAAGTGCACGCTTCCCTTCATGACGCTTGTCCAAGTCATTCTTCAAAGAAGTGACTTGGGCCTTGAGGTCTTTTATTTCCTCTACATGGTTAGTGGCAACAAATGCACTAGAGGAAGTAGAGGCTTCATTGTTATGACAACAAGGCAAAGCAAGTAATTCATCACAAGATGTACCAATATTTTTAGTGGATGAACTACTAGGACTAGCAAATGGCATTTTAGCATTTTTAGTTGAAGTTGTGCTATTATCCACATGAGGCTCACAAGATTCTACCTTGGTAGTGATTGCCTCATGAGCTAACTTTAGACTAGCATAGGATGCTAGAAGATCATCATTAGAGCTAGATAGCTTTTTATGACTTTCTTCTAACTTTCTATACTTGCTAGTTAGCAACTCAAGTTGAGCCCTTAGCTCAACATTCTCCTTCAAAGTAGATGCTTCACAAGAAATGGAGTTAGTAGCACAAGCATCATTAAATTTAGGAATAGAAGAAGATAACTTTGCAAGCTCATCGTTTAATCTAGCATTTTCATTTTTCGTGACTTTATATTTAGCATGAGCATGGTCACGTTCTTTAATGATTTTAGCCATTATTTCATTATGAGACTCCTCAATATTTTCTAGTTTCTCCTCAAGAGAAGCACGAGTCTCTTGCTCTTCCTCAAGAGCATCTTCTAACGATGCCTTTTCCATAGCATCATCTCTTTCAATCGTAACCTTTTCTTCAAGGCTTGCTTCCAAGGCCTCAATAGTCTCCCCGCGCTCAATTAGCGTTTCTATAATTTCAAAGAGGATAGCTTGAGCATTTTTATTTTTAGGGAGGGCTTTAAGAATCATTAGACCTTTATTTTGAAGAAGGGCATTAATTTTTTCCATATCATCTTCTTCATCATTTTTATCATTATCATTATTTTTATCATCACTACTAGAAGATTTAGCCATAAGGCAATGAGTGATGGATGAAGAGGAATAATTAATTTTTGAACTACTCAAGTTCAAATCTTGTTGCATAGTAAATTGGATTTCCTCTACATTATTATTCATGCAAGAGTTAGAGGAAACACAAGCATTTTGATCATGGCAACAAGATAAAGCAAGCATATCATCATTAGATTTATCTAAGCAATTTTTGGATGATATGCAAGGACTATCAACACTAGCATGTATGACATTTGGAGTGCTAGAAGAGTTTAAGCCCAAAGATGAGGCATTGCAACAAGATAGAGATAAAAGATCATCAAAAATGAGATCACTATCAAAATTGCAAGACCTATCACTACTCACCATCACATTAGTTTGTGGCTTACCACATTTTGGTGAAGTAGATGAAGATGAGAGCTCGTCACGGCCGGAGGTGGAGGGAGAGCAATCATCCTCAAAAGAGTTGGACACTCCATATTTTTCTTGAAGCTTGGTCCATAATTCATGAGCGTCCCGGAGAGGCATGATTGACTCGAAAACTACAACACTCACAAATTTGCAAAACTCATTAGAGGCTAGAGCATCTAGATATAAGTTTTTCTCATCCTCTAAAGTCGTAATTTCATAATCCTTTGGAGGAGAAAAAACCTATATCTAAGATACGCTCAATATTGGGGTCCAAGACCCATAAGTGACTAAGCATATGAGTTTTCCAAACATTAAAATTTGTGCCATTGAATATAAACATGGAATCGTGCACTAAATCCCTAGACGACATCTTTACTCTCTAGGCGGTAAAGCCAAACAAGAGAGACGAGGCTCTGATACCAATTGAAAGGACAAACGATGTCCCGATGTCGCCAAGAGGGGAGGGGGGGGGGGTGAATAGGCGATTAACACTTTTTCTATTTAGGGGTTTGATAATTGCGGAATAAAACTAGGTGTTTAAATTAACAAGCCAACAACCTAAAATTCTAGGTTTACCTAAAGTGAACCAACAACTTATGCTAAACAAGGCAAGCAACAAGGTGATAGCTAGATATAGACTTCAAGCACGATGTCTATCACAATGTAAATTTGCATACGTAAAAGCTCGGGTATAGAAATAACCGAGGCACGCGGAGACGAAGATTTATTCCCGAGTTCCTCCTTGTTAAGGGAGTACGTCTCGTTGGAGGGGTGCGAGCTCGCCACAAAAGGCCTACTCAAGATGCCATAAAGGCCTCACCCTATTCTCCGATGAATCCTTCGGGGCGGATTCCGGAGCCCTTACAACTTTTGGGGCACACACCCACAACTCAATTGGGGGCTCCCAAAGCATGCCGAAGTTTCACAAGACGAAGTCTTCACGGCACCACCGTCTAGGGTCCAATGACCAAAGAGTAACAAGCTCCCAACCTTCAATCCCACGAATCACCGTGGGGAGCACAACCCGATGCAACAAATGCAAAAGGGGAAGATCACACCAAGTGGTCAAATCCTTCACCCCAAAATCCAACCAAAGCAACTAATGCTATGGAGGGATTTAGGAGGAAGAACGGAGGAGAAACACCAAGAACTCCAAAATCTAGATCCCACGAGTTCCCCTCACTTAGAGGAGATTTTGATTGGTGGAGTAGTGGATCTAGATCTCCTCTCTTGTTTCCCTAAAATTGGGCAAGAATCATCGGAGGGATTAGGAGGAATCGAGCTCTCAAAATGTTGGCAATGGAGGAGAGAGAGCAAGGGATGAGATCTACACAAAAAATGGGGAAGAAACCCCTTTTATAGGTGGCTCCAAAAAGGAGCCATTGGAGCTAAAAAAGAGGGACAAAAAACTAGCAGGCAGCCCGGCCGGGGGCCGGCCTGCACCCCGGCCTGGCCGGGAAACGAACGGATCGAAGGAAAGGAAGCAGCGAAGCAGCAGACTGGGCTGCCGGCCAGCACCCGGCCTGGCAACCGCGTTGGGCCGGGAGGGCAACAGAGGGCGCCGACCTCATCCCGGCCTGGGGCCAGTCAGCCGGTGCGGGTGGGCCGGGGCGGTGCCCGAACGGGCCGGCCTGGGGCCGGCCTTGGTCCCGGTCAGGCCGGACTGCGCCACTTTTTTTTCTTTTCTCTGTTTTTGAATATTCTGTTTTAAAAAGTACCAAGAATAAAACCGCAATATCTTTCGCATACGAACTCCGTTTTCGATAAACTTGGACTCGTTGGAATCGTCACAACGGGCACTACAAGAATATGCATAGAAACATCATAGTACAAGAATCTTATATTTACTAATTGGAGGCCCCATAGGAGCTTCCACGTTAATCCTAAAGATTAACAACTTCTGTCCGTACGATGCAAAATTAAGTTTTCTAAAGCCGTCGGATTTAATCCGTTGCCCGCCTGACGCGTCACGCATGGCCCTCCGACTGGTGGTGATGAGTTCGAATCCCGTATCACCATGTTAATTAGCCCTGATTAATTCGTGCCTTCCAGCCACAAGGATAGCAGTCGTCTCTGTCCCCGAGATGAATCTGCATCATATGGATGGCGGCAATGGCAGAAGTTTTCACCATCCCGGACACCTTACGTCATGGAGCTATCAACTAGAGTAGTTTCGTGCGCCCTGTACCTGGCTTGAAGAACAATCTGCTGCATAATCAGGATTGGTGGCACGCCATTAAAAATCGCATGGCGGATCTGCGCGGGAGTGATCCGATTGGTCTCTTCTTCTGTTTTTTATCTTCAAGTCTTTGCTCTCGCAAGATTAGTGGATTACTGCATTGTTGCTCATTTACTGATGCTTTTTGTTTCCTCTATGATGCAATCAACGCTGCTACAAGAAGCAAGACTGTCGTGTTCCAAAAAATAATAGTATTAGACCGTCGTTTTTGGATTCACGTTCGTACATGGTTTTTTGCTGACTGCTACAGATTAATTAGCACATCGAGCTAGCTTCGCACAGAAGCACCAGATCCATCAATCGATCAATCAGTCCGGCCAGCTTGTGCTTTGCTGCTACGTAAGTACATGTGTGTTTTGCTTTGGCCAAATACACCAATCATCGGCGAATCGTTCACGAGCATTACATGTTGGGCCAGTTCTTCAAGTACACATGTCAAGCATGTGCCAACGATGGATGCGCGTCAAGGAGATGTGTTTCAGGTAGATTTTGCTTCCTGCTTTGTAATTCTTCTTTGCAATGTCACCCTTTAATAATTGACCAGCTTGACGGGTAGCTTGCATTGCAAAGCTGATGCAAATTATATTGTTTTTGTCTAATATATCTACTGCAGATATCTAAACTGAGAGAGTCAAAAAAATAATATAATATGGTAGTATATGCCAAAATTGCAAAAAACGGATATGACAAGATATATCGTGTGTACTCGACCGGTCGAGCATGTGCCAATAGAGCATGTGTTAACCAGGATGGCACGTCGGATATCAGATTAGTATGTTTGCGCTATGGTTTGCATCATGCTTTACCATTTCGGTTTGCATCTAGCCATTTTATAATTGACCAGCTCAACGTGCAATTGTCACTACTGAGCTGATCAAAATTGTATATTTTGGTTAATATTTCTATTGCCGATTTGTGATTTGGAGGATTGAAAGAATTATAGTGGTATATGCCACGATTGCGAGAATAAATAGGGCAAGATATATCATGGCTACTCGACGCGTCGAGCACGTGCTTACTGACGATGCGTGAGCATGGATGAGACAGATCAGATATGTTTCACAGTTCGCACCCTGCTTTATTATTTTGATTTAAATCTAGACATCTAATAATTGACCAGTCCAACGTGCAGTTCTCACAAAAGACCTGATTCAAATTGTATTGTTTTGGGGCCCACGCATGGATGAGACAGATCAGATATGTTTCAGGTACAGTTCGCACCTGCTTTATTATTTTGATTTAAATCTAGACATCTAATAATTGACCAGTCCAACGTGCAGTTCTCACAAAAGACCTGATTCAAATTGTATTGTTTTGGGGCCCACGCATGGATGAGATATGTTTCAGGTATAGTTTTATTTTGATTTAAATCTAGACATCTAATAATTGACCAGTCCAACGTGCAGTTCTCACAAAAGACCTGATTCAAATTGTATTGTTTTGGGGCCCACGCATGGATGAGACAGATGAGATATGTTTCAGGTAGAGTTCGCACCCTGCTTTATTATTTTGATTTAAATCTAGACATCTAATAATTGACCAGTCCAACGTGCAGTTCTCACAAAAGACCTGATTCAAATTGTATTGTTTTGGGGCTATAACATATCGATAGAATAGGCCCACATTTTGAAGGGTTCAAACTAATATACAGTGGTATATGACACGGTGGCGAGAACTAATAAGGCAAGGTCCAAGGCATATCATGCTGCTACATCGATTGCAAATGTCTGTTGTTATATGGTTTGTCGTATAGATCTCAGTTTTCTATATTATATTAACCCATATTGCTGTTTTAGGTACGGTTAATGTCCTTTCCTATTTCTGGATATTCATTTCATATTACTCTTTGGGACATATGGTCATGGTTAATCCAATCCCCTAACGAAATCATATGGCGTACTTTATAGACGAGTTCTCTCTAATAAAGTTCCTTTTTGCAATAAGAACGCCGCATATAAAATATTGGAAATAAATGATATACCTACTGAAATGTTCTTCCAATAGAACTTTGGTTAACTTGCACAACAGTTGGTCGGACCGGCTTGGATTAGTGCATTACTATACACGTAAAAAGGTAATCTTAAGCATCTTATTTGTAGCAATGGGAGGATATGATGGATTATGGCGTTGAAAAAGAAAAGTAGATCATAACTGTCAGACTCCAAAATTAGATGTATTTTTGAGAAATCACTTTCACGATGGATATCGAACTTTAAAAAATAAAAGGTTCCTATATATAATGATATTTGTCCATCACAAAAAACTGGAGAAAGGCATGATATAATTATTATTTAGTCGCACATTTTATAATGGTGCATATTAGTAAATTTTATCATGTTTTATAATACGAACAAAAAAAATTATATATCATACACACACTATTAAAATAAGAAGTTAAAAATAAATACATATATTTCATAGTACTATTTTCTACAAGTTTAATAAAACAATATCTATGAAGTTTTTGTAGAATGTGTAGCATGATTTTTTAATATAGCTAGCCCGTGCAGAGCACGGGTTCATGACTAGTATATTATAAAGATAAATGGGGAAAGGTAAAAGCTCCCATTTGCAAATCGGAAATACAATAACTTTCACCCACGAACTCCGTTTTCGATAATCTTGGACTCGTTGGAATCGTCACAACGAGCACAACAAGATTATGCAGAGAAACATCATAGTCCAAGAAAATATAATAAAACCAAATGGGGAAAGATAAAAACTCTTTTTCGCAAACCGAAAATGCCGCATCTTTTGCAATTGAAGTCCGAATGAGATAAAACCAATTTTGTTGGAAAGAGGACGACAAATGCAACCTTTAAAAATGGCAAACAAGTAATGGAGATTTTGCAAATAAATGGAAGAGGTAAATCTTCCGCACGGATGAACCGGCAAAATCTCCAATACCGAAACCGCAATAGAAGACGCATATGAAAACCGTTTTCGGTGAACTTGGCTTTGTCATGACAAGCACGACAAGCACCAAGACCACACCACGATTCAAGACAAATAAGAACCAATAAAGATGATTGCATGGATGCAAAGGTTTGTGCTCTCTACGGCGATACGATCATGATATTCGGTCGAGAGCCCCTCTTGATAGTACGGTTATCTATCCTATAACCCGGTTGTCTCTCACTAAACAACATGAGACCGGTAAAATAGAAACCCTATCAAGATCATATCTTTGCCTTGCGCTTAAACCACTTGAGGTCGATGAAGATGATCTTCATCTCCTCAAGATGCACCACCTTCCTCGATTGCGCTTCGGTGAAGATTCACTTGATGCTCCCCCATACACCAAGATGGGAGACGCTCTCTTCGGCATATCTTCACTTGGCCTTGAATGATGATCAACCCGCACAAAGCCTTGATCAACCCATAAACTTCTTCCCTTAACCTTGATTCCAACAAATGGAGATCAAGCAACTCAAATGGACACACCTATAAATATGGCTCAAAGCAAACATTAGACCATAGAGATTGTCATTAATTACCAAAATCATGCATGGGGGCAACCATGCACTTTCACCAGCGCGCCAACTTCTCCCTCTATACGAAATCCAAGGATGCTATCCGAGGGATTCGCCGTGGTAACCCCATGTCACACGCCTTCAGGAATCAGCGTCTTCTTGAAGGGTTCGTTGCATAGAAAACAATTTTTTTCCTACGTAACAAGCGGAAGAAACCCAATGGATCTAGATCTATTAGATGAAGGTAGCGCGAAGGAGATCCAATATATTACCCTCGAAGAACGAACAAAGCCTTTTGTCGATGCAGGGGTTGGTCTGTCGATCCCCGGAACTAGACTCATCTAGTCGCGAGGAGATGTATTATCCTTCGAGATCCAATCCGTTGAAGCGCTGCACGAGCAGCACCTCCATGGTATCCACACATACAGCTCGATGAAGACTTCCTCTCCTTGATCCCGCAAGCGAGGAGGAAGTGGCTCGCAATATTCCAGCATCACGACGGTGTGGTGTTGGATATGGTGGAGATCCCGGCAGGGCTTCGCCAAGCAACTGTGGGAGAGAGGAGGGAGGAGAGGGGTGGTGCAGCTAGGGTTGGGTGAGGTGCGCCCCAACCCTCCTATCCTCTTTATATAGGCGTGGGGGTCAGCCCCTTGCCCCTCCCCCAAGTCCTAGGGGCGGTGGCCAAGGGGGGAACTTACCCCCCAAGGCACCCCTTAAGGTTTGGGGCGCCCCACCTCCCTTAGCCGCATGGGCCCTTGGGGCTTGGTGTGGCCAGCCCATGTGGGCTTCTGCACCTCCCCTCGGTCCATGTGGGCCCTTAGGGCAGGTGGGTCCCACTTTGGAACCTTCTAGAATATTTTCGGTACCCGGCCAGAAAATTCCCGAACTTTTTCCGAAACCTCGAAAACCACTTTCCTTATATGAAACTTTATCTCCGAACTCTCCCGGAGCTCCTCGTGATATCTAGGATCTCATTCGAGACTCCGAATCAACATTTGATTACACCATTAGTTATCTCAACTTAAGCCCTAGCTACATCAAAGCCTTAAGAGTGTGACCCTACGGGTTCGAGAACATGCAGACATGATCTAATCAATAACCAGTAGCGGGACCGGGATGTCCATATTAGTACGTACATATTCAATGAAGTTCTTTATCGGTTGCACAATGTTGGGGATTCAATTAATCCCATATACGATTCCCTTTGTCTCACGATATATCGCTTGCCTGAGATTTGATCGTCGCTATCACCATACTTATTTCCATCTTGTTACCTGGCAAGTTCTCTTTACTCGTTCCATAATATAGGATCCCCGTGACTACCACTTAGTCACATGTTTGCAAACTTCCGGATGCTATATTACCGAGAGGGCCCAGCGATATCTACTCCGTCACATGGAGGACAAATCACACTCTTGATTCATGTCACCCAACAAGTACCATCGGAGATACCTGAAAGCCACCTTTATAATCACCTAGTTATGTAGTGACGTTTGATGTCCACAAAGCATTCCACCGGTAAATGGGAGTGACACAATCTCATGGTGTAAGGAAACTATACTTGACATATACAAAAGCGTTAGGAATGAAACTATATGACACAATCAATTGCTATGCTTTATGATTGGGTATGTCCATCACATCATTCTCCTAATGATATGATTCCGTTATCAAGTGACTATAACAAGTCCATGGTTAGGAAACGTTAACCAACTCTTGACTAATGAACTAGTCCAGAAGAGGCTTACTAGGGACACTTTGTTGTTTATATTCCACACATGTATTATGTTTCCGGGTAATACAATTATACCATGGATAATAAACATTTGTCATAAACATGAAATATGATAATAAACAACTTTATTATTGCCTCTTGGGCATATTTCCAACAGTCTCCCACTTGCACTAGAGTCAATAATCTAGTTAACATTTGTAGCATTCTAGCACCCATGGCCTTTTGGTGCTGATCATGTTTTGATCGTGGAAGAGGTTTTATCAAAAGATTTGACGCTTCAGGTCTATTTGTATCTGCATCTATACGCATCACTCATTCTTCAATGAGTTTGCATCATTCATTCTCCAACGAGATGACTTTGTATATATTTGGTCAGTTGGTGAGACCTTAGTTCCTCAGCTCGAATCAATGTCACCACCATTGCGAAAATGGAGCTTCATGGTACTCGCATTCTTGGAAATTCACCTAGTTCAATAAAGAACTCCTTGACACAAAATACTCTTCTTATTTGTCGTCAACACAACAACATACTTAGCCTTTGTTGTAGTATCCACCACAATACCTTTTGAAACTAATTCAAAACTAGCATGGAACTTCCTTCCAGCCTATCGTACTACCTTCTATTCAACACATATCTTAATTTGAGATAGAATTATTTGTATATATGACAAAACCCTTAGTGTAACATTTTACAGTAGTTTGTCATTACTATACAGGAAGACTCATCCTTAGTTTTTCTGAAACACATAAGGATCTTTCCCACTGTTGTCTAATCATCATATGAATTATCCTAGTATAACACTTTATAACTTAGGACACATCTGGTTGTGTACACATCATGGAACATATGATTTAGAAATCTCAATTTCAATTTTGCTCATCTTGTGTCAAAACACTTGAGTCTTGCTCAATCATCCATGCATCAAGAACCCCTTCTTGTCGTTTCCGTATTAACTTACTTCAATACTTCATCTATGTACTTTGGCTCAACTAAATCAGGCGCCTCAATCTATCTCTATAGATATTGATCCCCAATATGTTATTCAACCTAAGTCTTTTATCAATATAAAAACTTATCCATGTTAATTTAAATTACATACTTTCCAATAAACTATATGTCAACTACATAAAGTATTAGAAATATGTCTTAGTGCTCCCACTTAATTTCTTGTAACTCTATAAGCATCTTTACCATCAATGATGGAATCAATCTCTTTTGATAACTTCATTAATGTAAAGATTCTAACTTCATTATTCTTATTTCAACCATCGAAATTTGCATACCTTTCGAGCAACTTTTGAAGTTTACAAAACTCTTGAACCATGTCGCATACACGTCCTTGATCAAACTTCCTTGAGAGGAATTTCATTTTGTTATTCAACTTCATATAAAAATATGTAACTTTAGCTAGAATTATTCGTAAAGACTAAAGTACCGCTACGGAAGATCAAAATCTTTCGTAGTCAACTCTTTGAACTTTGTCGTAAACATTTTTTTCGACAAATTGAACTTTCAATGGATCTGAACATCCATGTCTTGTTGATACTATTGTGGATTTAATGTCTTATAGCCAATTTACGAAGTAAGGGCCCATCATCTGCTTCCTTTATAATTTTTAAGTCCTTTGTTGTCAAAACAACACTTCATTCACAAACCACAAGTTGGTCTGGGTACAAAGATTTTTAACGACCTACGTGGTTCAGTTTGCAAACTCTTTTCAACGTTTCTACATCACATGTAGTGTCTTCTATTTAGTCAAAATAGGAAACTCCAGAACAACTTCTGGTGCTATGCTACTCTTGACATGAGGACGACAATTCTCCAATTTCGTCGAGTTGCACTGTCCTCCCACTCACCTATTTCGCAAGAATAATTTTCTCGAGAAATCCACCTTCCCGACAAACACTTTTATCCAAGGTTCGGTGACAGGAGAAATACCAAACAGTTTTGGGATAACCTTATAAACACGGATTTATCTGATTTTGGCTGTAAACATTTTACACATGCTATGCATACCAAAATTTGAGAAAATACAATTTTAGGTCACTACCCAAACCATGGTGTCAATTACAAAGGATCATGATGGCGCTCTTTTAAGTGCAAAGTGGTAGTATCTAATGCATAAACTACAAAATATAATGGCATTTTATTTACCTTACCATGTCCAACAAGGTTTGATCATGTCTCCCGGGAACATTCCACACTCCTATGGGGTTTTTCGAGAAGCATAAGTTGTGGAACAATTCTGCAACTCCTTAGATGTTTTTGCTAAACTCGTAACTCAAATTTTCAATACTTTATGATCTAGTCATAAATACTTGATCTTATTGTTACGACGTTTTCCCTTCATACGAACAATACTTTGAACTAATATAAAATATCAAACTCCTTTCTCTTTAAATAGATATGCTCATATATCCACTTAAAACATCGGTGGTATGAAGGAAAATTAATCCACCGCACACGGCTACACATAATGGACCATACACATCAGTATGTATAATCTCCACTAAATTAGTCGTCCATTCAACTTTGGCCTATGAACGGCTTTTTAGTCATCTTTTGGAAAAAAGGTCTCACACGCGTTAATTTATTCGAAATAAAATAACTCCAAAAGTCCATCAACATGGAGTTCCTTCATGTTTTCCTTTCCAATATGAACTAAAAGGGTGGTGTGGCCTTTAGCATTTATAAATGGTTTCTAATGCGATTTATATTAACTCATCCATCAATTCTTGAACATGGTCTGTTTGAACAACTATTTATTCTTACAAACAACTGGAACAAAATAATAATTTATTAAGTTCTTAAAATAAATCTTGAAGTTTTTGGTTGGATGCCACGATGAACAAAATAACACTTTATTTCCATTCTTGTCGTGCATCGTCACAAATATCTTCTACTAGTTCTTTTAGGCCATAGTATTTCTTGTATTGTGTTTGTATGACAAATCATACCAACCAATCCAGTATCCCAAATACCCAAGGAATACATAGTTAACTAGTAAACAACATAGTTAACTAGTAAACAATATCTATAACTTGTTGTCGGATCTGTGGTTCCGACGGACCTAAGTTCTTCCACGGGGTTGAAGGCTAGTCTACCGGTGAGGTCTCTACGCAGGACGAGTTTAGCGAGGCAAGAACACACACGAGGTTTACCCAGGTTCATGACACCATTGCGGTGTAAAACCCTACTCCTGCTTGTCTAGTTATATCACGGGTGTTGATTGGTGAGGTCTCGAACCCCCTTTTATAGTGACCCGGGCCTTCCTCTTGGCGGGAAGGGCAGCCACAATTGGCCGAGAGAAGACAAAGGAGGGTGCGTGGCTTGCTGACGTCGTCCTTCAGGTTGGGTCCCTCGATAGGAGCTTTAAGCACCAAAGAGGGAAGGGTCCTCTCATCCTTCACCCGGTCTCGCACGGTCCTAATCTTTAATCACCGAAATGGGCAGACCGCCCCATACGTAGCTCTGACGGGTACTTCTGGCATCATCTACTCCCCCCGCGGGGTAGCCGTGGAGGGGCCTTCGTCCGGATGCCTCGCGAGGCGGTCTTGGCATAGGTCCTTGGTCTTGATCCTCACGGGGGCAGAGTCCCTCGAGAGGCGTTTCGATAATTCTTCATGACGGTGCGCAGCGTCCGGGCCGCTGACAGCTGGGACAGGGGACCCTGGTTCCAATAGTCCCGACAGTAGCCCCCGGGCCCGCGTCTCGACGTGTCTATCGCAGGAGTTGATGGGGCGGGTTCCGTGCAATGAAGACGAGGCGGCGGAGGTGAAGAGGCGGGGGACCAATCAGCTGTTAGGCCCGCCACGCCACGTATAAGAATCCTCTCGTAGCCTGTCCCCGCGACTCCCCATCGCCACGCATCGCCGACGTCCCACCTTCACCTTTAAGATGGAAGGGAACCGCTCCGACTCCTTCCTTCAGCCCCCTTTGGCTTCCTTCTCCTCGCCCAGCAACTCCTCTTCAACCCTGATCCGATCGTTGTTCCTGAAGTGCCAGTGGACGCGAAGACCGCATCTGGAGGTCTGGAACTAATGGCGGAAGTGGGTCCCGTGGTGCTGGAGGCCTCCAAGATCCTCAACGTAGGGGATCTTGACCGAGTCCTCCCACTAGTCGCCGGACCGTCCCACAAGTACGGCGAAACCAGGATCTACCCGGGTTTAGCCATTGTGGAGAGGAGTGAAGGCTCCGTGCAACCCGTTTTCCTCCATTCTATCATATCCGGGCTCATCCCCCCTTTTTCCGACTTCTTCCTAGCCATCCTCACCCACTATGACATCCACCTTCAGCCGAAATCTATCACCACCCTTTCCATATTCGCCTTCTTCTGTGAGGCCTTCTTGGGCGTGATGCCATCCGTGGCACTCTTCCGCCACTTCTATAGCTTGCGGAGTACGGCATCGACCGTGATATCGGGGAGTGTCTCCTTCCGCCAAGAGCCTTCTGTATCGGGGAGTCTGATCCCCATGGCGGTGATGAGGAAAGTGGAGGATTTCCGCCTGCGGTAGGTGCTGGTAGATACCTGCCTCAACGAGCCTTTGTACTAGCTTCCCGATGACGTGCCGGTGAAGACGAAGATGTGAGCCAGGGAGCCACTCCGCGGTAGCTGCATGGAGGCCTTGGCGGGGCACCTCGTCCTCCTGAAGGAGAAGGGCCTGACGTGCCGGATGGTGGCGAAAGAATTCCTCCATCAGCGCGTGGCCCCCCTGAAGTTCCGCAAGCGGGGCTTATGGGAGCTCGAGGGGGCCAGCGACTGGATGCGGCTGTGTGGTCTTCCGGTCGATGAGGCAACACTCAGGTATGCCTCGTGGGTCTTGTTTGGGTTAGGGGAGATTCCTGACCTTCATGGGGAGGTCCACCCCCTATATGATCGATCGCGGAAGACCCGCGAATCAATCCTCTCGGCCATGCCGTAGTTTGACTACGAAGGGCTCGTGGAGGGGACGGCCCCTGCAGGAGCCGACGTGGGTGAAGGCGGAGGAGCGCGCGAGGTGGCGGACCGATCGCCAGTGGTGGTTCCCGATGGTTGTGACTCCGAGAGTGAGGGGTCGCGGCGCCGGACCGGCGGAAGAGGTCGCATTCCCCATCTACGGAAGACGAGGACCTCATGAGGTCTTCTTTCGGAGCTTCGTCGGAGAAGGCTCCCGTAGCGGCCATGGCTTCAGTGAAAGGGGCCCGCGACCACCACGCGGGCGCGACAGGCGCATCTGGGACTGCCTCGAGCTGCTTCACGGGAGTGAGAAAGCGTGTTTGGGTGTTGTCGAGCGGGTAAGCCCCTCCAGCACTGATGAACTCGCGGCGGCCCTTCTTTCGTGTCTGACGAGCACCTCCTCCTTTTCAGGCCGCGTCCCGTGAAAGTCCTAATTACAGCGTGTTTGGTTGGAGGGAGTTTTAACTAGGGAATGGGAATTTATGGGGTATGAGGCTAAATAACCCTCGTATGGTTGGGGGGATTGGGAGCTGTGGCAGGAAGGGGAAGGGGAATAGCGGAGGGCAACTCCCTCGTATCTCTTCCCTGGAGGGACCGTGGTAATTCGATGGAGATAGGGAATTCAGCTACAAAAAACTTCTCGCGTTCGCTGAACAACTCCCGCGATCGAAGGCAGCGAAATAAACCCGCAAAAACCTTTCCCAGTTCATGGGAAAATACTTGTTATATAAGCCTGCAGCTCTCCTTCTACCATGAAATCGTCAGGGTTAACTGCCACCCGATCTGGACAGAGCCACAGAGGCGACGCCAGGTGCGAGCAGAGTTAGGTGTGTTCGTTCTTCCTCTTGCAATCTCAGTTGTTTTTGCAAAATTCCATGCACATCGTATCTAGGAAATACACTGCGTTTTGCACCCATCAGCTAAATCTGATTCCATCAAATCGTGATTCTTCTAGTCGTTCCCTTTACTGATCTATCCAGATCTATCCCTTTTCTCCTGTACAGATCACGAGCAAGACTCGCCACAGGCCACAGGTCTGTAACGATGCGTTGACTTGCTTCCTCCATTTGTTTGCTAAGATTATTGTACAGATCTGTCTCTCTCTTGCTTTGTTTAAAAATATATTTGTTTTACAGTCCGATGGTGTTTATGATTCACATAGTTAAAGTACTATGATCTTGTTTAATTAGTCTCAACTGGGTAAAATGTTTTATTTTTTCAAGTTAAAATAGACGAAGCGCACAAAAGTCCCAGCATAATCTCATGCAGACCAAACAAGGGAATGGGAATTAAAGTATACTTCCCATCTATAACCCCTCGGCCAACTCCCTCCCAGAACTCCCATTCCCCATCCCTTGCATTGCCAAACACGCTTTAAAGGCCTCGGTGGGGCAGACTGTGCCCAGAGCAGCGGCCGCCGGGTGCGCGATGAAGGGGGGTGCGGCTGAGGCCGCGAGGGTGGCCGCTGCAACCGCTACGGCCGCAGAGTCCACGGGTCAGGAGACCGCGGCGACGAAGACCTTGGGGGCGGAGGCCGCGGTGATGGTGGTGCCCGCGATCGACGCGAAGACGGGAGAGGAGTCCCTTGCGTCTCCATCAGCGGAAGCTGCGTCAGCATCCCGCGAGGCGCCGGGCGAGGCGCTGGTTGGCGTGGCCATGATTGTGGAGGCCACAGCGGGCCCCGGGATGGAGCCGTTGCCAGTGGAGGTTCCCGTCTATCTCACGGTTGCCGGAGGGAGCTCCGCCGAGCTGGAGGTGGGGTTCCCAACCCCCACCGAGGAAGTGGTACGACAGACGTACTCGGAAACCCCGCCGGAGGGTGCTGGCGTGGCCGACGGTGGGAAGGAGATCTCGCACCTTCTGGAGCCAGTGTCTCCAAGTGGCGCCGCCATGGTCCTCCATGGGGGAGATGCGGCCCGTCTGGAGGGCCAGTCCGCGGGAGCTGGGCGGGAGACGGCGCTGTCCCCTGAACTCGCGGGACTGCTGTCCTCGGCTCACGGGGCCGTCGACCAGCTCGCTCAGGGGTTCCTGCGGGAGAGGGCCGAGATGGACCGGGAGCGCCTGCTTCTTGCGGGCGCGTGGCGCGAAGTCCAGAAGGACCGGGCCTCGATGGCGCACGAGAAGCTGCGCGTGGAGGAGGAGGCCCAGAGGCTGGAGGAGCACGGCCGCCGTCATACCCGCGACCTGGAGGCGAGGCTCTCCAGTGTGGAGAAGGAACTGGAGCGGCTTGGCGGCGAGCTGGGTGCGGCCCGCGCGCAGGTGACGGAGCTGAAGGAGGGGCGCAACGCTGCCTTGGTGGTGGCGGCGCAGGCGGAGAGAGAGCGATGCCGCGGCGGCGGCGATCTTCCTGGCGCGGGGGAAGCTTGACGACGCTGCGGTCGTGACCGCGCGTTCCCGGAAGGAGGCCGACGACCTGCAACGGCGGCCGAGCAAGCACGAGCGGAACGCGGCGTCGCGACGGTGGCGGCCGAACAAGCTCGAGCGGAGCGTGACAAGTCGGTGACGCGCACCGCGCTGCTGTCGAAGAGCCTCGCTGATCTCTAGGGGGGGCCAGGCACCTTCGCTCGTTGGAGGAGGCTCACCGTGGCATGATGCGAGATCTCGCTGCATGTGGGAAGGTCCTTTGCGAGCGCTTCGGAGCCGAACTCCAGGTCCCCCCGGTGTACCAGGAGGAAGACCCCGCCAGCACGCGCATTTCTTTCTCCAACTGGTAAAGGAGCTGGAGACCGTGGTCCCCCGCCTGTACGGGCTTGTGGAGGCGGAATACCGCCAGCTGCTGTCTGCGGCTGCCACAGGGATCTTCTCCAACTTTTAGCTTCTTCACCCCGTGGAGGCGCCACAGTTCCCTTTTGAGGAGCTCCTGCAGCCAATCGCCACAGAGGTGGAGGCACCCTTGAGGGAGATGGTAGTGAAACATGTGGAAGCCCTTCAGGACATATGTACGCACCGCGGAAGCGATTCGGAGTTGGCGGAGGCTGATGTTGGCGTCGAAGTCTCGGGGGCGGGTGGTGCTGATGCTAGGAGCGGTGCGCCGCCAACATGACCGTCGCGACCCTGCTTCCGGTAACACTTTTATGTAAAAGATTATTCTGCCTCCTGGCTAACAACTATCTCCTTGCTTTGTGACCTCCTGTTCTTCGTCCTGTGGGTGGGCGAGTGCTCTGCGTCTTAGGGTCCCGCCTTTAGTGTAACAGCCCCAGTTTGGCACCCTAAAATATGGGCCAAATTTTCACTTTTTGCTTTGCATTGCATCATGTCATACTTATTTAAATTGCTTAAGTGGAATAAATCAACAAATGGAAAAACAATAAAAAGGGAACCAAAACCTTCCCAAAATTTCAAACCAAATACATTACTCAATTTGGCAAACCCAATTGTTCTTGAGTCTCCAATTTATCCAGGAAGCTCAAGGATATATTCTATAAATATTTGTCAAAGGCAATTTCTTGCCAAGCAAAGATTTAAATTTGAGAATTCATGGGGACCAAGTTGAGCTTTCCAAAAATTCAAAATAAAATCATGGGGAGCTTCAATATTATTCTGAGAGCCTCCATGAATATTTTCACTATTTTTGGAATTGTTTAAGTGCTCCAAATAAATACAACTTGGAAATTATCAAAATTGACCTTAATTAAACCCTATGAACAAATTGGTGCAAATTTTTTTATTTTGCAACACCAATTTTTGTGGAGCTTCTAAAGGTCAAGGGGAGGCAACATGAATTTTTGCAAATTTTATAAAAATGTTTAAGTGCCCCTTTTAAATCACCAAAGTTTGCTGTTGGACCTGTTTGCAAATGTTTTAATTACAGCCAGGGGGATTTTCGCTAAAAGATCATCTCCCTCCTCACTGTCTCCACAGTGGAGCACAATGCCGCCACCTCCTCACCTGTGCCGCACGCCGCTCTCTCCCCTCTCGCTCCACCTGCTCCCTAGTGGAGGAAAACGGGACCCCCACTCCCTCCCGCATCCATTCCCCCACCTGCCCCGCTCCGCCTCGCTCCCATCTCCACCCGAGCTTCCGCCCTTTGCCGTCGTAGTTGCCGAGCTTGCCGTCGTCGATTAGGTCCACCCTGCGCCGATCGAGGCCGACAGCCGGTTTCGCCTCAAGCTCCTCTCCCTCCTCACCGATGGAGCCGTGCTGGGGAGTCTCACACCCGACGAATCGAGCCGTTTCCTGTCCAACCCGGCCGCTGACCTCGCCATCGATTTGGTCGCTGATGTTCCCGTCGTGTCTCACCGACCTTCCCCGCGTGTCCTTGGTGAGCGTCTCGTCCGCTCTGGCCTTCTCCCGCATCCCCTCTCCCTCTCCTTGCCGCCGGTCACTGATTTGTCGTCGTCGTCCCGCACGCCACCGTACCCCCGGCCTGGGCACCGGCATGTCCGGCCAGGAGGCCGGTTGGCTCGGGCAGCTGCCCGGCCTGGGCTCGGTCTGGGCCGGCCAGGAGGCTGGTGGGCTCAGGCACTCACCCGGCCTGGGGACCGGTCTGGGCCGGCTGCCTCCGATGCCTGCCCGCCCCGTGAGCCGGCCTGGGCCGATCTGGAGGCCGGCCCAAACAGTAAAAACAGATATTTAAAACAAATTAAATAAAATGATAACTTTTTAAATATTGGTTCAAATTGAGCAAATGATATACCAAATGGTTCAGAAAAACAAAATCTACATGTTAGGATAATTGTAATGGTCTTTTGAATTTATATTCTTGCTGTCTATTTAAGAATTCCTAAAATGGCATAAATAATACCTAATCCGGGAAAATTCATAACTCGTTAAATAATTAACCAAAAATTGTAAATAAAATATCAATGTGATCAGCACTTCAAAAGCTATCAAACCATTCCAATATCAAATCATGATCACAAATTATTCCTTTGAAGTTATTCTTAAATTGATTAAAAGAATGAAATTCAATTAATTAATTAATTCACTATTTATTCATCGATAATTGGAAATTCACAAATGAGGTACCAAAATGATCGGAAGAATAATACCTATCCATTCATGTCATGTTCATGCATATTTAAACCACTTTGAGTAAATTAATAAAAGTATGAACAATGTGGTCATTAAGTTAAATATGGGGTTGTTCCCAAATAATTGCACTCATTAATTGGCTCTCCATTTAATTTTGCTATTTAAATTATATGATGATATCTTTGCATAATCTTGTCATGTCATCATGTGATTGTGCATTGCACTTGACTTCGTGTGATTTATTTTGTTCTTCTATTCTTGCTTGGGTATCGATAGATTCCGGACTCGAGGGTTCCCTCACCTATTCCAACGAGCATTACTACATGCCCCGGCAGCAAGGCAAGAGATAACCTAACCTTCTTGGCATCTAGAATCCTATTGCTTTATAAAATTATTTTATCCACCATAATATTGCATGCGATTCAAATGACAATTTTGGTCAATGCTAGAGTCTCCTATGTATGCATGATTTTCCCCTGAACCATCACATGCCTCCCTTCCTATGAAACCTAGGTTTGAAGTGTTGGCCGGAGACAAAGATATAATTGTTGTATTATATGCTTATCCATGCTTAGTCAAATGCTTTATGTCCGTTGATTAAATTCCATAATTATTGATGTTGATGGAATGTTTCGGACATGGTGGTGAGGTGTGGTACTTAATTAATTTGCTTAAAAGGCTTGGATGAGTTGCCATCGGGGATGGTGTTTTGCCTCATTCTTGCCCCTAGGTGCGAGTTCTTGTCTCTAGACTCAAGATCGAGCGTGCTGCCATTGGTGGGGGTATGGGCTCCTTACTGACCAAATAATTTGTGAGGGGCTTGTCAAGGGTCCTCTAGTTTGATGATGCGGCACCGCCTACATATATGTCGAAGAAGTATGTCGTACCAGCGAGGCGACAAGGAAGGATTATTGGTACTGCTGCAAACACTGATGTTAATGAGCGAGAGAGCTCGAGCCGCAACACAAATACTTCAATTGTGATGCAAATGGTGCCGAAGGAGAAGGTTAATCCCACGTTTAGAACACCGTACAAATATTTCTACGTGGGCACCATAGAGGTACAGGCATGAGCATCAAGCTCCTGAAACTTGTCCATCAGCGAGTTACCTGGAGACGTGATGCACATGTGTTTCCCTTAATCAAGTTGAGTCGTACTTGTTTTTATTTGCTCATGCCATGGTACGGGCTGGGCCTTGGTTTTTTTAATTCTTAGCCTTGGATTTTGACGGTCAGCTTTAGAGTCCAATAAGAATTCTAGTTGGATTAGCTAAGTGCTTGCATGCACTATATAAAGGGTCGTACGACCATGTAATTAGGGGAGACAAGTTTTTTCGTGAGTTAAGAAATATACAGAAAATCGCCATGTTTGTGCGGTGGCCAATCTGGTGTTCGAGTTGAGGATCCTATCTAGGGTTCGTGTCTTTGGCGAGTAATTGGAGCCGATCGGTTCCAGTTTTACTGCTGGTTCTGTGAGAACCATCCACGTACTTCCGGCCAGGGTGTGCGTGTTGTTTAATTAGATTTGCATCTGCTAAACCTAATCTTGCTATTGTCTTGCTTGCTCGTGCACGTACTTTTGGAGAATTGTGTTGCTGCTGTTTCATGTGAGATTAGAAGAGGAAGGAATCAGCTGGAAGCTAGCTTGGTTTTGCATGGGAGAGTTGATTAACTGGAAATACAATTTTCAGCTGGTTATTTTGTTCCGTGAAAGATTGGGAAACATCTCTATGGCATCGACTACACTAGTTACGCCGTATCATCTTGGTATCAGAACGAAGGTTGCTCACGGTGCAATTGTTTTTTCTCGGCTGGTTTGATCTTGTTGCTTTGTCAAGATGTCGAATCACGAGGAGTCTGATTTGGAAGGAGGCGAAATTCCTTTGGGTCCGGAAGTTACTGAAGATCTGCGTATCCACTTGATGTTGATCAAAAGCGCCAATAAAAAGCTTCATGCAAAGATTGAGGATTTGTCTTCAAATATTGTGGGTGTTGAGGACAGGCTTAATGTGCGCTTGACGACAAGTGATCGCCAGCGGGATGACAGTTTGCGAGTGGTGACCGAGAGCCTTAATTGGTTGACTACGGTCGTTCAGCGTCTAGAGGCAAGAGATGCGAGACCCCGGCAGTCCCGGTTACCGTCACGCAGCCAAGGCCACTCCGATGATGATGTTTCTGATTTGTTGGATGCTCGTGCCGGGCAGCAGCACCGACCACGACGGGGTCTTGAGGTTCGCCATGGTGCTGCACAGCGGCGTAACCATGGTGGTGAAGCTGCTCGAGAGGCTGATGGTATCAGACGCATAAAGATCACCGTACCAGAATTCTCGGGACGTTCTGATCCGGAGAAATATTTAGAATGGGAGATGCGTGTCAATCAGATTTTTGACAACCACAATTATTCGGAAGAAAAGAAGGTTCATATTGCGTCCTCTGAATTTACAGAATATGCTCTTGTTTGGTGGGATAATCTAAACCGCAACGGGGAGCATGCGACAACATGGGTTGACATGAAGCGTGTTATGAGGGATAGATTTGTGCCTGCTAGTTACACTCGTCAACTTCATAGTAAATTGCGTCGTCTTGTACAAGGCATGAAAACTGTTGATGAGTACTACAAAGAGATGCAAACATTAATGATACGGACAGCGGTACGTGAGTCTGCGGAGGCGACCATGGTGCGGCTGTTTGAGGGGTTGAATGAAGATATTCGTGACCGTGTTGATTTGATGCAATACAATGATATACATGAGTTGATTCACCAAGCTGAGCGTGCTGAACGTTGGGTTCATGAGAAGAAAACTGCAGGTAGTTGTTCAACCTACAGCAGCACGCGACGTATTTCTTCTCAGGTTGATGGTGGATATAGTGCTAAACCGGTTGTTTCTTCCAATTCGGCGAGCGTTGAACAAAGCAAGTTCACTGCTGCACCTAAGGAGGTTTCTCAAGCTGCGTCAAGCACATCTCATCATAGCAATGTTATATGCCATAAGTGTGGGGGGCGAGGGCACATGATGCGCGAGTGTCCGAATAAGAAGAAGATTTTGCTTGTTGACAATGCATATTTTTCAGAATCGGAAGATGAGATGCCTCACCTAGAGGATGCTACTAAAAAGGATGATAGTAATGCCGTGGATTGCTGGGCTGAACTTAATATGCCGAGTTTGATAGCGCATAAGGTCGAGCGCGATGATAAGGTCATCGTTGAACCGGGACAACGGCGTAGCATTTTTCAAACTGCATGTACCATCAAGGGGGAAATATGCAAGATGATTGTTGACGGTGGTAGTGCAAGCAACATGATTAGTAAGGATGTGGTGGAGTCTCTTTCTTTGCCTACATGGGAGCACCCGAAGCCATACTATATGCAGTGGATCAATAGCGTCGGCAAGCTGAAGGTCACCCATCGAGTAAAAGTTCCTTTTTCTGTGGATGGATATGTTGATAAAGTGGAGTGCGACATTCTACCGTTACATGTTTGTCATATTTTATTGGGACGTCCGTGGCAACATGATGTCAACGCACTTCACCATGGACGCACAAACATGTACACATTTATGCATAAGGGTGAGTTCTACACTCTTCTACCCAAATCTGCAAAGGATATCAAGTGTACCGTCGAAGTGTTCAAGACAAAGTCTGCAAGGTGTAGGTCGAAACCGAGGACGGTTTCCCTTCAAGGGAGGGAGGATGATGCGGCACCGCCTACATATATGTCGAAAAAGTATGTCGTACCAGCGAGACGACGAGGAAGGATTATTGGTACTACTGCAAACACTGATGTTAATGAGCGAGAGAGCTCGAGCTGCAACACAAATACTTCAATTGTGATGCAAATGGTGCCGAAGGAGAAGGTTAATCCCACGTTTAGAACACCGTGCAAATATTTCTACGTGGGCACCATAGAGGTACGGGCATGAGCGCCAAGCTCCTGAAACTTGTCCATCAGTGAGTTACCTGGAGACGTGATGCACATGTGTTTTCCTTAATCAAGTTGAGTCGTACTTGTTTTTATTTGCTCATGCCATGGTACGGGCTGGGCCTTTTTTTTTAATTCTTAGCCTTGGATTTTGACGGTCAGCTTTAGAGTCCAATAAGAATTCTAGTTGGATTAGCTAAGTGCTTGCATGCACTATATAAAGGGTCGTACGACCATGTAATTAGGGGAGACAAGTTATTTTTCGAGTTAAGAAATATACAGAAAATTGCCATGTTTGTGCGGTGGCCAATCTGGTGTTCGAGTTGAGGATCCTATCTAGGGTTCGTGTCTTTGGCGAGTAATTGGAGCCGATCGGTTCCAGTTTTACTGCTGGTTCTGTGAGAACCATCCACGTACTTCCGGCCAGGGTGTGCGTGTTGTTTAATTAGATTTGCATCTGCTAAACCTAATCTTGCTATTGTCTTGCTTGCTCGTGCACGTACTTTTGGAGAATTGAGTTGCTGCTGTTTCACGTGAGATTAGAAGAGGAAGGAATCAATATACTGCTGGAAGCTAGCTTGGTTTTGCATCGGAGAGTTGTTGATTAACTGAAAATGCAATTTTCAGCTGGTTATTTTGTTCCGTGAAAGATTGGGAAACATCTCTATGGCATCGACTACACTAGTTACGCCGTATCATCTTGGTATCAGAACGAAGGTTGCTCACGGTGCAATTGTTTTTTTCTCGGCTGGTTTGATCTTGTTGCTTTGTCAAGATGTCGAATCACGAGGAGTCTGATTTGGAAGGAGGCGAAATTCCTTTGGGTCCGGAAGTTACTGAAGATCTGCGTATCCACTTGATGTTGATCAAAAGCGCCAATAAAAAGCTTCATGCAAAGATTGAGGATTTGTCTTCAAATATTGTGGGTGTTGAGGACAGGCTTAATGTGCGCTTGACGACAAGTGATCGCCAGCGGGATGACAGTTTGCGAGTGGTGACCGAGAGCCTTAATTGGTTGACTACGGTCGTTCAGCGTCTAGAGGCAAGAGATGCGAGACCCCGGCAGTCCCGGTTACCGTCACGCAGCCAAGGCCACTCCGATGATGATGTTTCTGATTTGTTGGATGCTCGTGCCGGGCAGCAGCACCGACCACGACGGGGTCTTGAGGTTCGCCATGGTGCTGCACAGCGGCGTAACCATGGTGGTGAAGCTGCTCGAGAGGCTGATGGTATCAGACGCATAAAGATCACCGTACCAGAATTCTCGGGACGTTCTGATCCGGAGAAATATTTAGAGTGGGAGATGCGTGTCAATCAGATTTTTGACAACCACAATTATTCGGAAGAAAAGAAGGTTCGTATTGCGTCCTCTGAATTTACAGAATATGCTCTTGTTTGGTGGGATAATCTAAACCGCAACGGGGAGCGTGCGACAACATGGGTTGACATGAAGCGTGTTATGAGGGATAGATTTGTGCCTGCTAGTTACACTCGTCAACTTCATAGTAAATTGCGTCGTCTTGTACAAGGCATGAAAACTGTTGATGAGTACTACAAGGAGATGCAAACATTAATGATACGGACAGCGGTACGTGAGTCTGCGGAGGCGACCATGGTGCGGCTGTTTGAGGGGTTGAATGAAGATATTCGTGACCGTGTTGATTTGATGCAATACAATGATATACATGAGTTGATTCACCAAGCTGAGCGTGCTGAACGTTGGGTTCATGAGAAGAAAACTGCAGGTAGTTGTTCAACCTACAGCAGCACGCGACGTATTTCTTCTCAGGTTGATGGTGGATATAGTGCTAAACCGGTTGTTTCTTCCAATTCGGCGAGCGTTGAACAAAGCAAGTTCACTGCTGCACCTAAGGAGGTTTCTCAAGCTGCGTCAAGCACATCTCATCATAGCAATGTTATATGCCATAAGTGTGGGGGACGAGGGCACATGATGCGCGAGTGTCCGAATAAGAAGAAGATTTTGCTTGTTGACAATGCATATTTTTCAGAATCGGAAGATGAGATGCCTCACCTAGAGGATGCTACTAAAAAGGATGATAGTAATGCCGTGGATTGCTGGGCTGAACTTAATATGCCGAGTTTGATAGCGCATAAGGTCGAGCGCGATGATAAGGTCATCGTTGAACCGGGACAACGGCGTAGCATTTTTCAAACTGCATGTACCATCAAGGGGGAAATATGCAAGATGATTGTTGACGGTGGTAGTGCAAGCAACATGATTAGTAAGGATGTGGTGGAGTCTCTTTCTTTGCCTACATGGGAGCACCCGAAGCCATACTATATGCAGTGGATCAATAGCGTCGGCAAGCTGAAGGTCACCCATCGAGTAAAAGTTCCTTTTTCTGTGGATGGATATGTTGATAAAGTGGAGTGCGACATTCTACCGTTACATGTTTGTCATATTTTATTGGGACGTCCGTGGCAACATGATGTCAACGCACTTCACCATGGACGCACAAACATGTACACATTTATGCATAAGGGTGAGTTCTACACTCTTCTAACCAAATCTGCAAAGGATATCAAGTGTACCGTCGAAGTGTTCAAGACAAAGTCTGCAAGGTGTAGGTCGAAACCGAGGACGGTTTCCCTTCAAGGGAGGGAGGATGATGCGGCACCGCCTACATATATGTCGAAAAAGTATGTCGTACCAGCGAGACGACGAGGAAGGATTATTGGTACTACTGCAAACACTGATGTTAATGAGCGAGAGAGCTCGAGCTGCAACACAAATACTTCAATTGTGATGCAAATGGTGCCGAAGGAGAAGGTTAATCCCACGTTTAGAACACCGTGCAAATATTTCTACGTGGGCACCATAGAGGTACAGGCATGAGCGTCAAGCTCCTGAAACTTGTCCATCAGTGAGTTACCTGGAGACGTGATGCACATGTGTTTTCCTTAATCAAGTTGAGTCGTACTTGTTTTTATTTGCTCATGCCATGGTACGGGCTGGGCCTTTTTTTTTTAAAATTCTTAGCCTTGGATTTTGACGGTCAGCTTTAGAGTCCAATAAGAATTCTAGTTGGATTGGCTAAGTGCTTGCATGCACTATATAAAGGGTCGTACGACCATGTAATTAGGGGGACAAGTTATTTTTCGAGTTAAGAAATATACAGAAAATCGCCATGTTTGTGCGGCGGCCAATCTGGTGTTCGAGTTGAGGATCCTATCTAGGGTTCGTGTCTTTGGCGAGTAATTGGAGCCGATCGGGTCTAGTTTAACTGATGGTTCTGTGAGAACCATCCACATACTTCCGGCCAGGGTGTCCGTGTTGTTTAATTAGATTTGCATCTGCTAAATCTAGTCTTGCTATTATCTTGCTTGCTCGTGTACGTACTTTGGAGAATTGCGTTGCTGCTGTTTCATGTGAGATTAGAAGAGGAAGGAATCAGCTGGAAGCTAGCTTGGTTTTGCATTGGAGAGTTGATTAACTGGAAATACAATTTTCAGCTGGTTATTTTGTTCCGTGAAATATTGGGAAACATCTCTACGGCATCGACTACACTAGTTACGCCGTATCATTTGCTATTTCCATTTACGCGTGAGTTGTGTGGGTGGAAAAGAAACGATGAGGACGGTGGTATTTAGGATGTGGCCGCGGGGCAGGGCGTTGGAGGCGCTGAACCTGTCCTTCCGCACACTGATGATCCTTGAGTAAGCCTCATGCATTGTAAAGGTCTAACCGCACCCACTCGCCGGCCTTCCCCGTAAGAGGGCCAATTAGGTGAGTCGGATGGTACCAATGGGTAAAATAGTACACCCCTGCAGGGTTTAATCTTTTCGAAAAGCCGTGTCTGCGGTTATGGACGACTTGGGAACGGATAAACGAGACCATAGAGAATCTTAACCTAATTAAAATTTGGCAGCTAAAGGTTGCATTACAACGTGTGACAAAAGGTTCATTTCCTCGAGGGTGATTCGAGGGGGTGCCTTGGTGGTGACGAGTGATGATTCTTGGTACTATTTGGTTCGATGAGAACCGAAGGAAAAGTTACTCTCTTATCCCCTTTTTGAGAAAACATTTCTGAGTAGACGATGCCTTTGAGTCATTTATGTCTTTTATAAATAAAAACTAGATTTATGCAAAATAACTACATACAGCTTTAGAGCCTCCGTCAACATTGGGTCTGTATCGCCCTACTAAACTTGCGAGTACGTCGTACTCAGTCTCTCTTTGCTGCCTCTATTTACTTGTTTTCAGAGGAGGAAGACACCGAGCAGCCAGGTGGTTTCTTCCTGGACATCGACGAGTAGTTCGGGGTTCCCAGGTGGCAGCTTGGGACCGTGGAACAAGCTGGCTGGGATCGTTTATGTGTAGGCCTCTTAGCTCATATTTGGATCTTGTTGTATTAGACAACACTACTTCGCTTCTGCATGATGAATTGTTGGGTCAGTGACCTTTTGTGTGTAATATTTGTATCTTTCTCATATATGAGTTGCTATATGAACTTTTGTGTCATAGAGTCTGCAATGTGCCAGTTATTCCACAAGTCTTGATCTCTCTACTATACATGATAGCTATGTCTGAGCTTATGGCATGATCAAAGTGTTGCGTGCCGATGATCCATTCCGAGCATGCCTGCCAAAAGGTTTTGGCCTGGGATTGGTAAACCCAGTAACCTTTCGATTGTGTAGCATGACCGGTTGCACAAAGCTTCATTGTATAGTTCTGGGGTCGGGGCGCTACATTTAGTCACCGAGCACCGGTCTCCATTCGTGCCCGGCACGAGTATAGCGGGTGTCGTTGCCGTTAACTGGTAGGACTCCTAGGAATGCTCCCCGAGGCCTTCCCTTTGGCATACGAGCGACAAAACCCACCACAGTTGAAAACGGGGGAGGGCTTACCGATTTGGCTGGGCCGCAGCCTGAAGGCTCCTTACTGTTTTTTAGGGTGGTTTTCACCCTGCGCCGCTTAGGGTTGCTGTAAGCCTATGTGCCGAACGAGGAAAAGACAAGTGCCAAGTTTCACCGGGGAGTTGACGTGCACGGGAGCTGCCCCGCGAGACAGAGCTCATTGTCGTACTTGGGCTTATGCTTGTAGGTCTAGCCCGGCATGTTTAGGGCTGTTTGAGCTTGCGCTGGCAAGTTTGACCTGTGTGCCGTACGAGGAGAAGACAAGTGCCAAGTTTCACCGGGGATTTGACGTGCACGGGAGCTGGCCCGCGAGACAGAGCTCATTGTCATACTTGGGCTTATGCTTGCGGGTCTAACCCGGCATAGGCAGAGTGTCCTAGCACCCGCTCGTGTGGTACACTGGAAAAACTTATGAGCGATGGGATTTCAACGCATAGCACGATAGGCCTCACGGAGAACCAGATATCATGAAGTATGGTCGAAATACTCAGAGGCTTACAAGATGGTGGTGCCATAAGTAGACACTCTCGTGGCCATACGGCTCGCAGGGAGAGGACCCCCCGTGGGGTTGATTTACAAAAAATGCCGCCGTGCTCGAGATGGGGCGTTGCTCGTGCGGCCGACAATGGCGCAGAGGAGTAGGGAGAGTACTCAATGAAGTCACGGGTAGAACTTGCAGAGGTGCTTGATGTTCCATGAGTTATTTACTGGAATGCCGTCCTCCGTCTCCAGCCGTGCCGCGCCAGGCCGTACCACGCTTGTGACCCTGTATGGTCCCTCCCAGATGGGTGAGAGCTTGTGGAGGCCTTCACGGGAGAGGATCCTACCGAGGACGAGGTCGCCGACCTCCAGGGTGCGCCGTCGGATGTAGCGGCCGTGGTAGCGGCGTAATCCTTGTTGGTACCTGGCGGCACATACGGCGGCTTGGCATCTGGTCTCCTTGAGGAGGGCCAACTCCTTGTCACGCTGCTCCTCCTGGGCCGCTTCGTCGAAGGCGCGCACTCGCGGGGAGCCATACTTGAGCTCGGTGGGGAGTACTGCTTCTGCTATGTAGACGAGGAAGAATGGTGTTTGGCCCGTCGGCTTCGTGGCGATCGTGCGTACCGACCATAGTACGGGATTGAGTTCCTCGATCCATCTTGTGCCGCTGGCCTTGAGTCTTTTGAAGGTCTTGGTCTTGAGCCCCCTGAGTACTTCAGCATTTGCGCGCTACGCCTACCCATTGCTGTGGGGGTGGGTGATGGAGGCGTAGCAGATTTGTGTGCCGAGGCTAGCGCAGTAGGCCTTGAAGATGCCGCTGGTGAATTGCGTTCCGTTGTGGGTGATGATGCGATTTGGTACACCGAAGCGACATACCAGACTCTTGATGAACTTGACGGCAGCGTCGGCCGATATTCCTCTCACGGGCTCCACTTCAGGCCATTTAGTGAATTTGTCGATGGCGACTTCAACCTCTCTGGTGTCTGGTGTTGCGGGTTCTCTGACTTGTCTAGGCTTATCGATCTAAGGTCCAGGGCCCTCCTTATAAAGGTGGTCGGGTCCCTGGACTTACAAGTTTACACCGGGTCATACTTGGACACGGAGTCCTACTCTATGTCTTGGTCTTCCAAGTTAGAACTCCGGGTTGTACTAGGACTCCTCCTCGACGAATCCTTCCTTTGTCATGGGCCTTGGTCGGCTTGTCTCCAGCCCAGCCCATGTAACTTGAAGTGCGACCCGGCTTTGGCTTTCTTGGTCTTGGCGGGTCTACTTTCCGGGTCCATGGGCCTACCTATAAAGTATCCCCCCATCAACGGCGTCGGCCGGTATTCCTCTCATGGGCTCCACTTCAGACCATTTAGTGAATTTGTCGATGGCGACGAAGAGGAAGCGATAGCCCCCGACTGCTCGCGGAAAGGGGCCCAGGATATCTAGACCCCAGATCGCAAAAGGCCATGAGAGCGGGATGGTGTGCAGCTCTTGTGCCGGTTGGTGGATTTGCTTGGCGTGGAAATGGAATGCTTCGCAGTTCTTGACGAGGTCGATGGCGTCTTGGAGCGCCGTGGGCCAAAAGAAACCCTGGCGGTAAGTTTGCCCACGAGCGTGCGTGATGAGGCATGGTGGCCGCACTCCCCGGCGTGGATGTCCTTTAGCAGCAGGCTTGCCTCCTCCGTGGATATGCACCGTAAGGTGACCCCGTTGGGACACCGTCGGTATAGCTCATCGTCATGGATGATATAAGTTTTGGCCTGTCGGGCTACCCGTTCAGCATCGGTGTCATCGGCGGGTAGTATGCCCTTTTGGAGGTAGTCCTTGAGCTCGGTGATCCAGTTGCTCGCCTCGTGAGTGACGGCCAGTAGAAGGCAATCACCTGAAGGGAGGCCACAATCGGGGGCTCCCTCCGGAGGCGCGGGCGGTGGTTGCTCATCCGGCTCTTTGTCTTCAGCCGTAGGTGGGGAGGTGGATGGACTCATCAATCGCTCCTCGAAGACTCCGGGGCGCTCCTTCCTGGAGGCGCGCTTGGCGATTTCATCGACCTCCTTGTTGTCGAGGCTGGGGATGTATTCCAGTCCCACACCAAGGAAACGCTTCTGGAGTTTCTGTACCTTGGCGAAGTATGCGTCCATATGTGGATCCTTGGTCTTGTAGGTTTTGTTGCAGAAGTTGACGATGAGCTGTGAGTCGCCCTTGACGATGATATGCCGAACGTCGAGCGCTATGGCGGCTTTGAGGCCGCAGACGAGCCCCTCGTATTCCGTGATGTTGTTGGATGTTTTGCAATGGGAGTCGAAGCAGAGCTGCACCGCGTTGTAGAGCTTGTCGCCGGTGGGCGAGGTTAAGATGGCGCCGACGCCGGCGCCACCATTTCCCCAGGCGCCGTCGAAGTGTACCGACCATGCGTCGGGGGTACCCTCGTCCGGTGGCGTAGACGATCCTCCGGGAGGCTCTTCCATAGCCGGGTCAGTCCATTCCGCAGCAAAGTCTGTGAGGGCCTTGCTTTTGATTGTCTTGGTGGTAACGAACTCCAAGTCAAAAGCTTGAAGCTCGATTGCCCACTCAGCCACACGGCCGGTGGCATTGGCGCTCCGCAAGATCCCCTCTACGGGGTAAGATCTGACAACCTTGATGGGGTGGCCCTGGAAGTAGTGGTGAAGCTTTTGGGAGGTGATGAGGAGGATGAACAGGAGCTTCTACTACATGTTGTACCGCGCGCGGGAGTCTCAGAGCACTGTGCTGACGAAGTAGATGGGGCGCTGCGTGAGTCGGAGCCCGACGGATGTGGCAGTCGGACTCGCTGCGAGGTCGTGGCTGAGCGGTGGCTTTTCAGGCGATGCCGGGGGACCTTCCTCTTGGGGCTCTGCCGGGGGTGAGTCCCGGGCGGGGAGCCCCCGAGCCAACCCGGATGGGCTTGCGTCGGGCGGCTCTGGCTCTTGCGACGTGGAAGGGCTCTTGGTGGCAGGTACGGGATCCTCCCGTTCCGCTACGAAGACGGTGCTTGCCGCGTGGGGGTGGCCGCCAGATACAGCAGCAGTGACTTGTGGGTCCGTGGAGCCACCATGACCGGTGGGGGTGGTGAGGTAGCGCTTGCGTTCTTTAAAGGCGGCATTGGCCTCCGGTGTCCACTCAAAGGTGCCTGTGCGCTTCATGATCTTGAGGAATGGCAGGGCCCTCTCGCCAAGCCTGGAGATGAAACGATCGAGTGCGGCTATGCAGCCGGCCAGACGCTGCATGTCTTTTAGGTGTTGGGGCGGCCGCATTTCCTCGATAGCTCTGATCTTGTTGGGGTTTGCCTCCATACCACGGTGTGATACCCGGAAACCGAGGAGCTTCCTGGAGGGGACCCCGAAAACGCATTTCTCGGGATTCAGTTTGATGTTGACTTTGCGCAGGTTGATGAAGGTCTCTTCGAGGTCGGCGATGAGCGTGCGTTCCTCAAGGATCTTAACGACGATGTCGTCGACGTACGACTCGGCATTCCGGCCCATCTGAGCGCCGAGGGCCTTGTGCATTAGCCTTTGGAAAGTTGCGCCCGCATTCTTTAGGCCGAAGGGCATGCACACGTAGCAGAGCACGACGCATGGGGTAATGAACAACGTCTTCTCCTCATCCTCTTTCGCCATCTTGATCTGATCGATGCGGGGGAGCATGTACGGGTTCTTGGGGCAAGCCTTGTTGAGGTCCGTGAACTCCACGCACAAGCGCTTCTTGCCGTTGGCCTTCGGTACAATGATGGGGTTGGCGACCCAGTCGGGATGGGATACTTCACGGATGAACCTGGCCTTCTTGAGCTTCTATACTTCCTCGACGATGTAATCTTGTTTCTCTGGTGCTTGACGTTGAACCTTTTGCTTCACGGGGCGCACGCTTGGGCACGTGGCTAAGTGGTGCTCGATCGCCTCCCTCGGTACACTGGGCATGTCTGACGGCGTCCATGCAAACATGTCATCGTTTTCCCCAAGGAAGGCGACGAGCGCGCTTTCCTATTTGTGAGTCAGGTTCCCGCCAATGACGACGGTAGCCCCCGTGCCATTGGCATTGAGCGACACTTGCTTCGTGGCCGTCCTTTCTTCGGAAAATAGTTTCTTCTTCTTCATGGGCGTCGTCGACGGCGCGACGTCCTCCTCTTCATCGGGGTTCGTAGTTGTGGCGTCCTTGTATGCTGATTGCTACTGATGAAGAGTTGGGTGGTGCCCCAAGCGAAGGCGGAGATGTAGCAAGCAACAGTTTTCCCTCGATAACAAACCGAGGTTTATCGAACCAGTAGGACCTTGAAATCAATAACAAATTCAATGTTGAAGATCTCTGGCACTTAATCTTAAACAGACGTGGACCTGCACACACTCAACTAAATACTTTGCCCCCAACGGCGGAAAGGTTGTCAATCTTTCTGGTCTCACAGAAAACAAAGCGGTTAATTGTATAGTGAAATAGATGAATTATGAAAATGGACCAGAGGAGTAATGATGATGAAAAGTGATGAATAAAGTTTGCAATCAATGTAAAAAGATGGACCGGGAGTCATGGGTTCACTAGTGGAGTCTCTCAAGTAAATAGAACATTCATATGATGGGTAACAAATTACAGCTGGGCAATTGACAAGATTATAACACAAACTTAATCTAGTTATGATAAAGAGAACATGATAATATTTAAGTAGGCATCACGACAATGAACAAAGACCATTGAGTCCAACTGCATCTTTGTCTAAAAAGTCCACCGTGGGATCGCTATCCAGCCTATCACCCATCGGTATTAAGTTGTAAGCAACAGACAATTGCATTAAGTAAAACGCATGAAGTAAGCAATATTAAATATCAAAATAGACTTTAACACCGCTGTTTTACCCTTAGTAGCAACAGCACACCCTTGCCCTTAGACGTTTCTGTCACTCGTGCCCAGGAACAAAAGGGGGCATGAACCCACTATCTAGCATAAATACTCTCTCTTGGAGATACACATAATCACTTGGCCAAAGTAACTAAGCACATCGGAGAGCATGCAAGAACATAAATCAACATATAAGAATCATGCACAATCTGATCATAACTTTATAATCCATCGGATCCCAGCAAACACATCACATAGCATTACAATAATCGATCTTGATCATGTTAGGCAGCTCACAAGATCATAAGACATGAAGCACAAGATAGAGAGAGAGATACTACCATCTAGCTACTGCCATGGACCCAAGGTCCAAGGTGGGACTACTCACAACTCATCCCGGAGGAAGGCATGGCGGTGAAGAGCCCTCCGGGATCGATCTCCCCTCCGCAGGGTGCCGGGATTTGCTTCAGATTAACCCCCGAACTAGGGTTTGAGGTGACGGCGCCTCGGGATGTCTTCTGTGGAAAATATTCGCCTCCCTGATGTTTTTAGGTTTAATGTCAATTTATAGGCGTCGGAGGGGGCCGAGGAGGTGGACCACGGGCAGGGGCGGGTCCCACCCGCGGGTCCACCCTGGGCCACGGCAGGAGCCCGCCTGCGCCCTGTGGGTCGCCTCCGAGGCTGCCCTTCGGACTCCGTCTTCGTCTTGGCGTAAAAATAATCCCCGTAAATTTTCGTCCAATTCCGAGAATATTTCCAGAAGTAAATTTCTGAAACACAAAAACAGCAAAAACAGGGAACTGGTACTGGGCATCTGGTCAATAGGTTAGTCCGACAACATGCATAAAAATGATGTCATATGATAATAAAAACATGTGACAACATCACAAAATTAGCATGGATCACTCAAAAATTATAGATACGTTTAACACGTATCATATGCCCGCTCGAGGGACCGCACCGCGTCCTTCTCGTCACCGCGGATGATGATGGTCCCGCCGCTTCCCGGAAGCTTGATGATGTTGTATGCATGGTGGTGACCATCATGAATTTGGTGAGGCCGGGGTAGCCGAGGATGGCGTTGTAAGGAAGGCCCAAGTCGGAAACGTCGAATTCGATGAGCTCCGTGCAGTAGTTGCTGCGCGTGCCAAAGGTCATTGGGAGCGACAGCTGGCCAATAGGCGTGGTGGTGCCTGCCGTGACCCCAGTGAAAGGTTTCGTCGGCATGAGGCGCTCGTAGGGCACTTGCATCTGGTCGAACATTGCGATCGAGAGGACGTTGAGGTCGGCGCCACCATCGATGAGTGTCCTGGATACGGCGACGTTGTTGACGGTGGGCGTGCAAACGAGCGGGACCAGGCCCACCATCCTAGTCGTGGGGGGTGGTCCTGCTTGCTGAAGGTGATGGAGTGGTGCAACCACTAGAGGGACATCGCGGCTTCAGGCTCGGGGAGGACAGCATTAACCCCGCGGGAGAGTTGCTTGAGATGGCGGTTGGATCACGGGGCCTGTGCTCCTCCGAGAATGCACGATGCCAGCCTGCGGGGCTTCTGGTAGCCCCCGGCATCGTCTGCTTCATCCGGCTGGCCGTCTCGCGCCTCAGGGGGGCGCTGCGTGGCGTTAGCCTGTGGAGGGTTGTTGTGGCGGTTGTCGCGGTTGTTGTATCCGCGGTTGTAGTCGTCCCGGCCGCAGCCCCTGCCGCGACCCCGCTGCTGTTTGTGCTCTTGATACCGCCGAAGCTTGTGGCAGTTCTCCGTATTATGGCCATGCATGTCATGGAAGATGCAGTACGGCCAGTCTTCTTGTTCGGCGACGTTATCGGCTATGCGGGGCTGCTTGTGCTCGGGCTCTGCTGCAAGGACGGCTTGAGGCTTGCGCTTGGGGGGCGCCCGGTCCGGGTTCGGCGCGGTCAGGGCCTCGTCCTTCTTCAGGTCTGGGTCTTTGTGGGCGAAGAGACGGCCCTCCTCGGTCTTGGCGCACTTGTCGGCCATCTCGAAGAGCTTGATGTCGGAAGAGAGCTCATCGTGGATGCCGAGTTTTTCGCGCATGCGGACGTCTGTGACGCCCCCGGCGAAGGCGGAGATAATGTCTACGTCGAAGATGCGGGGGACCTTATTGCGGACCTGGCCGAAGCGCTGAATGACCTTGCGCAGCGTTTCTCCTGGGGCTTGGCGCACCGCCTTCAGGTCATTCTTGGTGAGGGCGCGCTCGTAGGTGCCCCTGAAGTTGGCGATGAACGCGTCATAGAGAGCCCCCCATGACGCGATGGAGCCCTCGGGGAGTTTCATGATACATGAGCGCGCTGCGTCCTTGAGTGCCATGGGAAACCAATTGGCCATGACCTTGTCGTCTCCTCCCATGGCCCGAATGCCGATGGTGTAGAGTGTGAGGAACTCCACCGGGTTGTGGGTCCCGTCGTAGCGCGATGGTAGTTCGGGGTGGAATTTGTTGGGCCAGATGACCTAGCGCAACTCGCTAGAGAAGGCGAGGCAGCTTCCATCGTAGATGGCGGCGTTGGCGGCGATAGCAGGCGGAGGACGGTTGGCGTTGCCAGCGTTGAGGACTTGCTGAATAGCGCGGTTTTCTCGCACGCGTTGTCGTGCGATACCGACGCGGGGATCCTCGGGAGCGCGGTGGATGATGACGCAATCGTGTGGCGAGGACGCGTGCGAGGGCTGAGGCTAACGTGGCAGAGGCGGAGGTGCGGCGGCTCGGCCGGCTTGGTTCTCCCGCGGGGGTTGGAGTGGTGGAAGCGACACGACGGAGAGGCGGCCGACGAGGTTTCCCCCCTACGGGCTAGAGGCGCCGCACCGTGAGGATGTTCCTACCCACGTAAGGGCTTGCGGCCGCGCGACGGCTCGCGCTACTGCTGGGAGGCCGCGGGTACCGTGTTGTGGACGAGCTCGGCGATGCGGTCCAGCCATGTGTCCATGGCATCGGGTGCGGGGCGGAACTGTAGCAGCTCTCGTGCTAGGCGCAGAGACGCGGCCTCGGCTGGCTCGTTGTCGCGCCTCTCCGACTCGGCGCGCTGGGACGGCTGGCGGTGAAGAGGAGGCGACGGGGGTCGAGCTGGCTACTGGTGATCAGGCGGAGTGACAGGCCTTGACCGGTGTGGGTGAGGGGCGACCGACCCCGCCGGCTCCTCGACTTGCTTGTCCGCGCACTGCCTGGCTTGGTTGATGGCGTCGCGGGCATTGGCGCTGCCACTGCGTTCAGAGCGGCGGTCACCGGCTCGCGGGTCGAGCTCGGTGGCGGTTGCCCCGCGCACCACGCTTCGCCTGCGGTGGAGGCGCATGGCGCGCTCGTCCATGGGCTCGTGCTCACTGGTCATGGCGATGGAGACCTGTCTAGGAAGAACGATCTTCAACCCCTACCTGGCGCGCCAAATGTCGGATCTATGGTTCCGATGGACCTGAGTTCTTCCACGGGGTTGAAGGCTAGTCTACCAGCCAGATCTCTACGCAGGACGAGTGGAGCGAGGCAAGAACACACACGAGGTTTATCCAGGTTCAGGCCACCATTGCGGTGTAAAACCCTACTCCTGCTTGTCTGGTTATATCACGGGTGTTGATTGCTGAGGCCTCGAACCCCTTACAATGGAGGCAGTAGTCCTCCTTTTATTGTGACCCGGGCCTCTTCCTCTTGGCGGGAAGGGCAACCACAATTGGCCGAAAGAAGACAAAGGAGGGTGCGTGGCTTGCTGACGTTGTCCTTCAGTTTGGGTCCCTCGGCGGGAGCTTTAAGCACCAAAGAGGGAAGAGTCCTCTCATCCCTTGCCCGGTCACGCACCGTCCCAATCTTTAATCACCGAAATGGGCAGACCGCCGCATACGTGACTCTGCCGCATGCTTTTGGCGTCATCTCCTCCCTCCATGGGGTAGCCGCGGAGGGGCCTTCATCCGGTTGCCTCCCGAGGCGGTCTTGGCGTAGGTCCTTGGTCTTGATCCTCGCGGGGGCAGAGTCCCTCGCGAAGCGCTTCGATAATTCTTTGTGACGGCGCGCAGCGTCCGGGCCGCTGACAACTGGGACAGGGGACCCTGGTTCCCATAGTCCCAACACTTGTATATCATTTATATACATCTAAGCTGGATTTTTCAGTCTTTTATTTCTTGTCATATATTTGTAATTCTATTTTCACTATTCCCCTTCCTTATAGAAGAATCATTCAACATCAAACAATGCCAGTCAAACTAGCACATGCTTCTTGGCGTGATAGTCATTTACTATCACCTTCGGAGTCATACTTTGAAGTTGATTGCTTTACTCAATATCACCATATATTTAGCATTCTTCCCGATTCCACTCTTAGCTATCTCCAAGTATAGTAAACAATTTTTACCACATACTTTTAATCCATCCCATCATAACTACTTTGTGATGAAGCTACTATAGCTCGAAAGACGGAATCCAGAGAACAATATTAGTGTCTGCAAACCTTGCATATATTCAAAATATAAGCACACATACACTAAAATTATACTCTGTCATGTTGCCACAAACAGGGTTTCAGATATCAATATATCTTTCACTCCATGCTTGTATCTAAAACAATCCTTTTCAGCTCCTGAATTACCTTGATTATCAAAACATTCTTTTAAGATCC